>PTEX01000500.1:45207-169943 GCA_003342815.1 Eudromia elegans | reverse complement strand
TGGTGCTGCGTAAGTCCTCCTGTTCCCAAAAAAGCCAAAGTTGTGGTGCTGACACCAGCCCTGGAGCCACGTGTTGATGGCTCGTATCCTCCCGTTCCTCTCTATGTTGCTGGTGGCACTAGGAAGAATGGAGGCAAATATAACCTGTGCCCCTGAGTTCCTGATCCTCTGCCCTAATTCCCTAAAGTCCCTTTTGATGGCTCTGAGGCTACGCGTTGCCACTTCTTCTCCACTCACCTGTAGGACCACCAAAGGATAGTAGTCCGTGGGTCGGCTGAGAGCGGGAAGCCTCTTGGTTACATCCTTAACCCGGGCCCCAGGAAGGCAGCAGACTTCTCTCTGGGGAGGGTCKYGTCTACATATCGGCCCMTCTGTGCCCTGGATTGTGGAGTCACCCACAACAATAACACGCCTTTTTTCTCTCCTGCCTGCGGTTACAATGCAAGGGGGCTGACCTCTAGACTGCCTTTTCATCTTAGGAGGGGAGGGGCTCCTGCTCTCACCATCCTTGGATATGCCTTCCCTCTCCAGGACCTCATACCTGTTAACTAGGGGAACCTGGTAGGAGGAGGTCTGAGAAGGTTTTCTCCTCCCTCCTCGAGTTTGGACTATTATCCATCCATCCTTATGCTGGGCCTCTTCCCCCTGTGCCATTCCAAACAGATTTCACCAGGTAGAGGTGTTAAGGGAGAGAATATTTGATCTTTTTTCAATAAACGAACTACCAGTCTCAACTGTCTCTCACACGCTCAGTGTTTCTTTGTTGCTCTATTTTCTGTTACTGCTGTTGCCTTTTTCAGGAGTCACATCATATTCATCCTAGGTCGCTGTTTCTGTTGCCCCATTTCAAGTTCAGGATAGGAGTTCATGTCATCCTGGGGGAGCACAATCTCTCTCCTGTGCCCTACCCTTAAACCAGAAAGTATTGGAAGAACAGAAGGACAGAGCACTCCAGCATGCCCACAGTATAGCCTGTAAACCCACCAGCTGTACCTGTTTCTGCAAGGCTTGTCTCTAGTTGTCTGTCAGGTTCATCACAGGCATTTGCTTGCCCTGACAAGTCTCCTAGCGGCACTGGTCTTCTCCACCTCCTATGGTCCCTGCAGCATCTCTGAGTCACAGGCTGAGCAGACAGCATTGCATATATCTGACTTTGCCCTGTCACTGGGATGTGTGCTCTCAGCAGCTGAACTGACAACTGCACTGAAGCCCAGCAGCAATTTTGTGAGTTATCACCAGCACTAGGTAGTCTAGGGTGTCCACTATCTGGCTGAACTTCCATCTTGTTCACTCTGAACCAATCTGTTGGTTGTCCAGCTGATAAATAAGATCCACATGAACTTGTAGATCTGTACTCCCTGTTGTTTAAGATCCAAATTTCACGTCCAGGAGTAAGTCACTAAGAGAGGTTATCCCCCTAGAGCCTTCTCTTCTTCAGGCTGGACAGTCTGAGCCTTCTCAACCTGTTCTTCTATGACAGATACTCTAGTTCCTACATCATCTTTGTTGCTCTTTGCTGGACTTGCTTCAAAAAATCCATTCTTTTCTTATACTGGAGAATCCAGGACTGAACCCAGTACTCCCAATATGGCCTCATCAAGGCTGAGTAGAGGGGAAGTCATCTCCCTTGACCTGTTGGCAACGCTCTGCCTAATGCAGCCTTTAATAGCATTGGCCGTCGTTGTCACAGGCTGCTGGCCTATGGTTGTCTAGTTGTCCACCAGGACCCTTGGGCCCTTTTCAGAGCTGCTTTACAGTAGATAAGCCTCCAGCCTGTACAAGTGCATAGAGTTATTCCTCCCCAGATGCAGGACTCTGCTCTTGCCTTTGTTTGAGGTTCATCTCTGCCCATCTCTCCAGCCTGTCCCTCTGTCTGATGCATATGCTACTCTTCCCAGCTATGGTTATTCTGCAAACTTGCTGAGAGTGCATTTGATCCAACTAAGTAAGACAAAGGAAAAAAAAAGGAAAAGGTTGTCTTTTTTGGAAGCAGTTATAGTAGTGAATGGTACTTTTCCTGAGGAATTAGTATTTAAGAACGGTTCAAATCTTCCTTTCTATCCTGACATACTTAAGAATAAACAAGCTTTTCATGTGATTATAAGATAGTAAGTTTGGCTTAGAAGCATAAATACTTCATTCTTTGTTGCTTAGTGAACTAAAGAGACTCACACACAAAGGCTGCTGGATTTAAAGAAAATGAATAATTAGTTATGCTAAAGTACTATTACACATATGGCACAGTACTGGTTTACATACTGCTACAAGCTAAAAATGATTATGGAATTAAATCCTCTGCTTTGGCATTTTAAACTAGTGATCTGAAGAGGCCAGAAAAAAAACCCCTCAGATACTTCCGCTGAATGTCCTAGCAAGTTTTGAAGGGGAAGTTCGAGGAGTAGGTACAGGGTATGCTAGAAACAGGATATCAAACTATTGGGAGCAATGGGCAGCTTAGAAAATTAGTCCAGTCTTCATAAATGACCACAGCTCTGTTGACTCCGCGGTGATGGTAAGTCAAATCTATGCCAGTTTCCATCATGAGAAGCTCTGACCTCGGCTACTCATGCAGCATTAATGCCAGAGGCTATAAAATAGGTACCAAATTCATTATGAAAGAGTGTAACTGTATGACTAGCAATGCTCTGAGGAGTTCTTGAGGACTTTCACGTGGAATTATGTCTGATTTGACTGTTTATCCTGCCTTGACAGAAGCCGTACGTTTGCAAGATACCAGGCTGCACGAAGCGCTACACGGACCCCAGTTCTCTCCGGAAACATGTGAAGACTGTGCACGGCCCAGAGGCCCACGTCACCAAGAAGCAGCGAGGGGATATCCACCCAAGGCCTCCACCACCGAGAGACCCAGGCAGCCATTCTCAGACCCGATCACCAGGCCAGCAGACTCAGGGTGCACTTGGTGAGCAGAAGGACCTCAGCAACACTACCTCAAAGCGTGAAGAATGCCTCCAAGTGAAAGCAGTCAAGTCAGAAAAACCAATGGTATGCAATATACCGTGCCGTTCCCTTCTTCCCACTTCTTACTGCCACCACCTCGTAATCCCTGTAGGAAGTGCTTGGGCCCATAAACTCCAGCACAAAGACTTGGGTTTTGTGAGGTTTTGTTTTAATTTACATTGCAAAATGTTTTTAAGGCCTTAAGGAATAACAAATAAAAAGATTACACCTAGACTGGGCAAAATAGAGTAAGTGCAGTGTTGGCACCTCCCACAGTAATTGTTCCTGTTAAAACTACATTTTCTGGAATTGGCATGTTTGTTATAAGAAAATCTCAACTTTAATTTTTCAAAAAGGCAAATTTTTCCAACCTCTTTGCAGAAGAAAGAGAACCTAAATCAAAAACGGAGTTCAAAATACTATAAACTACTAAAAATAAAACTGAGCACAAAAGTGTGTTGATGGTAATAATTTTGGAAAACTTGGGGAAACTATTGGTTTTCAGAGGAGAGATTGACAGGTTTATACTTAAAACATAGATTAAACTGAAGCAGGATAAAGTGAGCTTCAGCAACAGGAGGAGATCTCTTAATGTCATTTGATCTCTATTGTGGAGTCATTTCTTATGTTACCTTAATGCTTAATCCAGCTTAACCAAGTTAAGTTCATTCCCCTTAAACCAAATTAAGCTTAATTAAGAGTCTCTAAAGGTCTTTTCATAGGTTTAGCTCCAAGTACTGCGTTAAAGCAGTATACCTCTCAGTGTTGAATGTTCCTTATTCTTTTTTCTGGAACCTCCTAATAATTTTACCTTTTTGAATGCGTATACTAAATAAAGAAGTATTTTTCTTTCATATGCCTATATTTCATGCACCATCTTCTCCACAAGGGTTAAAACTAGCAAGGTCTTAACACTCACATCTTGGCTGTACAATTCACCTGGACCCAACTTTTGGGAATTAAAACCACAAATTTTCCAAGTTCTGCTCATGGGGTTAATCTCCATGCTTCCATTTCAAACTGATTATTCATTGAAATAAGACTTACTACTATTGTGCCTATTGAATCTCCAGTACATTAGTCCTATTTCATAAACTTCCAAGGGTGGGTCTAAGTTGGCTTTCATTGAAGGCTAAAGGAGATCCTCTGCTGTCCTTGGCAATAATTACTTCAGGTTACAAAAAATAACACCTATTCCTTCTTGCTTAGGTAGGTAAAAGCATTAGTGTGCTATGTTGAGCTGTTGAGCATTGTTTTTAATGTCAATAAAGTTTGCAGGAGAGGAGTCTTAAGGTGGATTGTTTGCATAGTATTAAATATTTCTCACTAAGAAAGATCTCTTGAAAACAGTTAATTTTCTGTATTTCTTGGTTTTCTTTGCTTTTGTGAATTAAGATATACTTACCGTATTTCAACTAATCCAATGTCTCTTCTGTCTAATGCTCTTAAATGTCTTGTTCTAACTTCCTAAGGACAGTGGGTAATAAGGTGAGGGAATTTTGATTTCTCTGCTGTTTTTCCTATTGCAACATTATTTTTTGTCTTTATTTTAAGCTTCTGCCTGTTATCCAATCATTCTTTTATTTAGTAATGTGCAATCCACCAAACTCATTCCCAAACTCATTCCCAAATGTAGTGTGCTGTGAGTATTTTGTAACACTTGATGTGTGCCAAAATCTGGCTTACATTCACGAAATGTTTTCTGTAATCACTGCACTTCCCCATTTAATTTTTGTGTTGTGCACCTAAAGATCCATGTTCCTGTAACAATCTTCTTACTCTTGAACCTACCTCAGTGTGATCTTGACATGTGGCTACAAGAACAGGCTTCTGGCTATGAGCGCTCTTCTTCTTCCATCTAGCGTGGAGATATTGTCCAGAAGCACAAGCTTTTGTCCCTGTAACAACAAGTCCTTCCATTCCTGTCAGCAAATCTACAATGGCCAAGACTGGGAAATCAGCTTATTTAGTCTGGCCTCATAGACTCTGAGTATCATAATTCTGGTTAGAAATAGTGAAGCAGATTTTGTGCTTTAACCGGCTTCTCAGGGACATACGAAGCTGCAGTGCTGCCATGAAGCTGATGCTTCATTCACTGGCGCTAAAAGTGAGAGCCACTACAGAAATTCTAGTTAGCATTTATCAATAAGGATTTGCATAAAAATCACAGACTGGCAGAAAAGAATGCAAAAAGCAACAGGAAAGATATTTATATGAAACTGTTCTTGGGAGCAGGATGGCAGTATGTGCCCCACTGATAACCACAGGTTTGTAGTCACACTGATACCGTGCACGATACAATTTTACTTGTAGAGTCTTCTGTCTGTCTTGCTCTCTGTTTGTTAGTCTGTTGGAGTTTCAGTTTGTTAAGGGAATTTCCACATTGTTTTATGAAAGCTGTGTTAGTATAAAAAAGAAATCAAGCCTTCACAAAGAATTCTGCTAAGAAAGAAATAGACATCTGGGAACACAGTTAAGAAAAGAGCTGGTATTGTGGCAGGTTTATATCAGAGTTGGTGCAAAGATGGTGCAAGGTAACTGTACTGCTAATGTTTTTCAGGATACTGATAATATGATACAGTATTTTTGCATCGATGCATTTCAGGCCGACAGCTGCTTGTAACAATGAGCCTTAAGCCTGGAAAATACTTACATTCTTTAGACACAAGTTTAATTAAAAAAAAAAAAGTCCAGTGTTCTTGGAATGTTGTTTGTTTCTTTGTTACAAGCTAGGGCTATAAATAAGTCCTCGTGATATGGCTGGATTCTGCTTCGTTTTTTTGACCCTGCTGTTTCATGTGGGAACAGCCCACACCCAAAATATGGCTATGCATTCCTGCATGCTCACAAACTGTATGAAGTGATATGAGCTGTTATGGAGATAACAGAAGTAATGACTGATATGGATTTAATGTACTGTATGAGCAAGATACTATAGTGAGTTTTAATCTTAAAGTTTACAGTGGTTTAACCATAAATCATTAGAATCAATAATCTAGAAAGCCTCTTAGTGAATGGTCACTGTCATCATTTAATGCTACACTTTTCTTTATGTTGTTTTTTCTTTGGGTTCATTTAGATCCACATTTGTTGCAAGTACTTTGTTAGCATTTTTGCTTAACCATAATGGTCCTTCTTGTTGCTTTCCCTTAGACATCTCAGCCAAGCCCTGGTGGTCAGTCTACATGCAGCAGCGAACAGTCCCCCATCAGCAACTATTCCAACAATGGGATCGAGCTTACTCTGAACGGTGGCGGTAGTGTAGGAGACCTCAGTGTCATCGAAGAAACCCCAATCATGGACTCTACCATTTCCACTGCCACCACAGCACTTGGCTTACAGGCCAGAAGAAATATGACAGGGACCAAATGGATGGAGCAAGTCAAATTAGAAAGGTTGAAACAAGTTAATGGATTGCTTCCAAGACTGAACCCCGTTCCACCTTCCAAAGCCCCGACTCTGCCACCTCTCATAGGAAATGGTGAGCTACATATAATGGGAGCGATAGCACTTTTTGTCCTTGAACTCATTGGTTGCTAGCTCTATCTTGCAGCCCTTGCAGCAGTGCAACTTAGCAAAGTTTGGCAGCTTCAAGAACAGTCCTTAAACTGATTTGTTTCTTTCTTCATTAGAATTTCTGCTACTCACCTTGAGAATAGCTTGGTAGTCCCATATTTTATAGCAATGGAGGCCAGCAGGGCATCCAAATATTTCTTAATTGAAATATTTCCAACAGCTAGAAGTTTGGACCCAAGTTCAGCAAAATCTTGTCTCCTTTTTAGGCAGATGAATGTAACACATAGCACTTTATAGTATGGGAGTATTGCAGGTGAAGCCTTAACAAGTCATCCTTTAAATAAATCTGTTGGTCTGCCTTTTTAAGTAAACTTCATGATGAGCTGTGTTTCCACACATGCAAGCAGTCATATACAGATACTACTGCTACAAAGTGCAGGTATCTATGCTGCAAGGCTAGATTCAGCCCTGAAGATGCATGTTTTTCTAGGCAGTGTTGCTCATTGCCAAAATTGGTATCCCCTCTGCATCACCTGCAGTATACCTGTAGATTTCTATTATCCGCCCAGCAGTGGCTGTGTATGTTTTCTGAAACATACTCAAGCAAAAGAAGCTTTGTAACATTAAGAAATGTTTTCTGTTTACTTAAAAAACAAAACAAGGAAACCAGCAAGGGTTGCATTTGTTAAGGATTATTTCACGAATGTACTGAGAAGTCTTAGAAATGACCTTGAATATTCTCTAGTTTGTCTGTTTTGCTGTTCCACACAAATGCCCATTCAATTGTATTTTATGTACATTTTGTATAGTGTGTTCTTCTGGCACATCAGTCAGCACAACCACAGTGAGGGCCAGGGGACTACACCAGCTGATGGTAGTTGGAGGCTGTGGCCTGTAAACTCTGTGATGGGATTCACACTGAAATGTAACCCTTAAGTCTTTGAATTAGTTTTTAACTTAAGAACACAATTTTTGCCCCAACTTCTTTCAGAAAAGGGTGCGGTTATGACGATATAGGCATTTTGTTATATACCCCTTACTTCTTTACTTGAGTATTTCTGTAGCAGCTTTTGGACAATGTCTGTTTGCTTATCTGTGATTTTAACCTCCAGGTACCCAGTCAAACAGCAGCTGCAGTGTAGGAGGATCCATGACTCTTCTACCAAACAGGAACGAACTTTCAAGTACGGACATCACCGTGTTAAACATGCTGAACAGGAGGGACAGCAATACTAGCACAATCAGTTCGACCTACTTGAGCAGCCGCAGGTCCTCTGGAATCTCGCCTTGCTTTTCCAGCCGGAGGTCCAGTGATGCCTCCCAGGTGGAGGGAAGACCTCAAAACGTGAGTGTTGCAGACTCCTATGACCCCATCTCGACGGATGCTTCCCGGCGCTCCAGTGAAGCAAGCCAGTGTGATGACCTGCCGAGTCTCCTCAGCCTCACCCCAGCCCAGCAATACCGGCTGAAAGTTAAATATGCAGCAGCTACTGGTGGACCCCCACCAACTCCACTGCCTAACATGGAGAGGATGAGCCTCAAAACAAGGATGGCACTCTTGGGTGACTGCAGGGAGTCTGGAGTATCTCCACTGCCTCCAGTGAACGTCCCTCGAAGATGCAGTGATGGTGGGGCAAATGGTTACAGCAAGAGGCATTTTCTGGCTCACGACGGTCTAGGAAATGGGACAAGGAGAGCCAGTGATCCGGTAAGAATGGTTTCCGACAACCTCTCTGTCCCTAGAGTCCAGCGTTTCAACAGTCTTAATAGCTTTAACCCTCCTGCTCTGCCTCCATCCATGGAAAAGCGTAACTTGGTGCTTCAGAACTACACCCGCCCCGAGGGTGGCGTCTTCCGTGGCTTCAGCTCCCCCTGTCCGCCGAGCATCAGCGAGAACGTTGCCCTGGAGGCTGCTACGATGGAGGCGGGTGGCAGTTTGAATGATGAGGATCTCCTGCCAGATGATGTGGTTCAGTACTTGAATTCCCAGAACCAGGGCATGTACGACCACTTGCTTAATAATGTCCTAGACAACAACAAAATGCATCATGGCTCGATGTTGGGAAACAACAACCCCAGCAACTTCGACCAAGCCCCTGCACCGAGCAATCAACAGGCAGCCTCTGAAGCAAACAAGAGCGACTTGCCAATTCAGTGGAATGAAGTAAGCTCAGGAAGCTCTGACTTATCTCCTTCAAAAAAGTGTGCTCAGCGCTCAGCAGTGCAGCAGACTCGGGCCTTTGGACTGTACAACAATATGATGGTTCAGCAGCAGAACCTGGAGAGAAGCAACATGGCCCAGCAAAATGCCTACCAGAACCTGATGGAAAACAACAGTTCCTACAGCTTACAGCAAAATGCAGTTCTTGGCAACAGCACTGCTAATTCTTTTGGCATGCAACCCAATAAGCCTTATGGCGAAAGCATCAACAGGCAGCCTCTGATTTCTGGGGCAATGGACAATTCCTGTAGCATGGCAGTTCAAGGGCAGAAGCTGAGAAATGGCAACATGTCTGTGAATGGGAACCAGCAAAATTTTGGTCATCCCATGGCATCCAGTAATCAAGCTACCAGTATGGCAAATGGACTGCAGAATGGGAATATGATGGAGCAGGAATATTTGCAAAACCAACCAGTTGGGGATGGCATTCATTACCAGGGAGTCAATCAACCCAGTCACATGATACTAGGGCAGGTTAGTCCTACCTCACAAAGCAGTCTGTATCAAGGCCCGCAGAGCTATCCATCAGTGTCTCACAACATTGGGAGCCAACCATCAGGTTTGTTGGTGGCCAAAGGTTACCAGCCGTGTACTAATTACAGTGGCAACAGGCGGCAAAACGCGTTGAGAACCAACCTGGCACAACAGCAGCAAGGACACCTAAGTGATGGCAACCAGACGTACAGGGTAAACACCATTAAAATGGAGATGCAAGGTCAATCACAGCAGTTCTGCTCGAATACACAGAATTACTCTGGTCAGTTATATGACCAAACCACAGGCTTTAGCCATCAAGGTATGAAAACAGGTTCTTTCTTTGTTTCGGAAGCTAGCTGCCTGCTGCAGGGGACTGGTACTGCAAACTCATCCGAGCTTCTTTCCCCGGGGGCTAACCAAGTGACGAGCACAGTTGACAGCATTGACAGCAACAGCCTAGAAGGTGTGCAGATTGATTTTGATGCTATCATAGATGATGGGGACCATGTCAGCTTAATCTCCGGAGCCCTGAGTCCGAGTATCATTCAGAACCTCTCACGCAATTCCTCCCGCCTCACCACTCCCCGAGCGTCTCTTACATTCCCCGCTATGCCCGTAAGCACAACCAACATGGCTATTGGGGACATGAGTTCTTTGTTGACCTCACTTGCAGAAGAAAGCAAGTTTCTTGCTGTTATGCAATAGACATGATTTAAAAAAAAAAAAAAGAAAAAAAAAAGCTTAGGAGATAACAAATGAAAAAAAGAGAAAGACTCATATTTTTTAGTTGTGTATGTATTTTAGCAATCTCATCTCACCTAAATGGGATGTGTTTCAAGTATATTCCTTTTATGGAATAAGGACTCTGAAAACCCTAAAGTGTTCTAGGGAGAAACTGTCTTCCATTTCAGTTTTGAATCAGTATTGCTACACCATTCCCCCTCTTCTCTCTCTCTTGCTCCCTTTTTGAATGTCTCTATCCTTCCTTTTTCTTTTTTTTTTAATTGTAAACCAATGTAAACGTGTGAAGTGCATGTTTTTGTTTTTCTGTTTGTTTTGGTTTTCTTTTTTTTTTCTTTTTTCCTTTTTAAGAAAGCCCTAATGAAATGCCTTTGCAATTTTCTGTTACGCAGAACAAAGTCAGTCTTGTACAATTGTTGCCATGTTCTCCCCCCCTAAACCTTTAGGCACAATATAACCAGGCACAAAATGAAGTGAACATAGAAGAAATACTTCTTCATGCATTGGATACATTCCATTGAGGTGGACGACTGATTTAGAAGTGCATTGCCACGGTACCCCTAGGCTGTAGTTCCAGAGTGGTGGGACACAAGAAAGATGAAGTTCAAGCAAATGAGAAATGTAAATTAATCACCTCTTTGATCCCAAATAAATGTTTGAGGTTTTTGTAATCACACACAAATAGATGTCACTCCCTTGCTTAATGATGCAAGAATTGTGTCATAGGCATTTAAGCAATTTCAGAAGAAAGAGAGACCAGAAAGATATTTTTAGTACAATTCATATTTTTTACCAAATTTGATATTTTGGTTTTTTCAGCCTTCTTTTTTAATGACTAGAGAGTACAATTATGTGCTTATTTGCTCATTTTGGCAGTCTGTAATTCCTTCACTGTGTAACACACTCTTGGAGATAGGTTCAGGGTGTCATCATGGAGTATTTCACACAATTAAATTCCTCTATTCCATATTTTGGAATGACTTTCTGTTTGCTTAAGTGCAAATCACTCTGACACTTAATTTGCTGAACCATTAGTTCTCATTCACAGTAATAATTTCTTTGCCGGTCTGGCTTATACAGCCCTTTTAGCACATACAGTATCACAGATAGATCGTATGCTTAAAAGGATATAAATGCCCACTACCATGACATACTTACAGCTTCAAAAGCATCATGGACTTGGTGTGTAAACCAGTAAAAAAAAAAAAAAGAATGGCTGTGCTGTCTGACCAGCCCAATAAAATAAGTGATTGCCACCAATCTGATAATCATGCATATGTTTCCAATGTATCCAGGCTTTACAAAATTAAAATATTTAAATTCCCATTAAAAACACTGAAGACACAAGCTGAACAACACGTATTTCTGAAGAAAACTGAAGCACTTAAAAAAAAAAAAAGGACTCAAAGACCTCCCGAAACTTGCTGACACCAGTTTGCATGCCATTTCGAAGCACCTCTGTGGGCCAGGGTCTAGGCTTAGCTCCATTAGTGGAAATTGAATCTAGCCACGTTATGTCTGAGAGGCTACTGCTTGGTGTAGATGAGCAGACTTTGCTTGGTAGCATCTAGCTGTTACAGTGTTTTCATATTTTTCCCCCTGTGTTTCCTGTGTTTTTCTTCCTGTTACCCTGGACACACACTGCTCATGGGGATGCTGGGCTGGAGAACATTTCCAAGACCAAGGGCTAAATTCACCCATTCCTAGAACCTGCTCACAAGTCCAGAGCTCACGCTACTCAGTTAAGTCCTAATACTAAAGTACTGTGACAGGATATAAGTGGTGAAGACACTTAGACTTATGGATGTAGTATCCATAAGGAACTAATTCATGGACATGTGGTGAGGAGGGGGAATTTGGTCCACTTTGGCACACTACTGTATCGGCAGCTGTTAAAATCAAAGAATGAGGATGTAAATGGCTATGAAAGCATCACAGATATGTAATGTGCTAAATATTTTTCACTAGCTACACTGTGAGCTGGGCTGTCAGAAATCAGGAGCATGCAAATAGAAAACTTTTCTCAATATCCTGCAGCTTTTATCATTGTCCTGCTCCTGTCCTTTCCCACGTCCTTAGCAAGCAGGACTTCCATGGTTCGTGTTACCCACGGGTAATCCATCCCTTCTGGGACCCCGGTTCTTTGCTGGTCCCCTGCCGGCCTCCCTGCCTGTGACCCCAATGTGACAACACTTCCGTGGTGGTCTCCAGCCCGCGTGGGCACAGCGTGCCGTAGCAGACGGTTGGGTTTTTGCCGTTGCAGTGTGGCTGGGCCTTGCCTCCTCCGGGGCGCTCGCTGCCTGGAGGCCATCCCTCACTCTTCCATCCCTCGCTCTCTGCCGGGCGGTCCTGCTCTAAGTGGTCTAGGCTGCAAACCTGTGCCCACTGCCACGTCCTTCTGGTGCCACGGCGGCAGCACCTTGCGGCTGCCTGCCCTCTCACAAGAGCTTATGGCACAGGCACTTCATGCACTAACAACCCCATGGGCTCAGAGGAAAACTCTGAGGGGACCCAGATGCAAAATGAAGAGATAAAATGGCCCTGCCATGTCAGAGCTATAGCAGGTGATGTTTATACCTTCTGCAGCCCTGTGCAGGTCCATCCCACGCACTCAGCCCTCGTCTCTCCTTTGCTCCTCAGGCCCAGCAGGTCACTGCAGGAGGGCTAGAGGTGTGGGGTGTTGAGCTGGTCTCGCTTTGCTTCATAGTACTGTGAGGCAGCTCCTACCCCTGCTGAACAGCCCCAGTGTACGTGTCAGGGAAGGCTGCACACCCCTCAGCTGGAAGTGCTGCAAACAGTTCTCAGTAACCTATGGCTGGCTGGTCACTAAGCCAACAATTCCATGTCTATAAACAATTTCAACAGGGAGACTTAGGACTACTTTGGTAGTAGGTGGCTTTGGGAGAGAAGCCTGTTATTGTTATAGAGCCAATACATTAAAAAAACCCTTAGTTTTCCAGTTCATGATTGTATTTGCTGGTCTGTTTGAAGCTGGGAAGCTATAAACAGATGTGATCCATCAGAGCTTAGGAGGAGGCATTCATATTGCTTAAGGCTAAAAGAAGCTGTTGGAAGAGCAAACTTGCCTTTTGACAGACCTTTTGACAGACCTTTGTCACTCACTCACCCCCATCTCAGGCCAACAATGTGTCTTGCCCTAAACCGCGTGTTCCCAGAGGCATCCAGTTTTGACTTGGAGATGCCAAGAAAGACAGACTCCACCAAGTCTCCAGGGAGTTTCTGCAAACGGTTAATTGTTTTCACCATTAATCATGTGTGCCTGTTTTTTGTTTTTTTTTTTTTTTCATTTAAATGTGTCACGTTTCAGCTTTTAGTATCTTCTCATGCTTTTGTGTTGAAAATCCTGTGTTGGTGCTTGTGAAGGTACCAGTACGCAGTAGCCCAGCCCTGCTTTCTAAGGAGGTAGTCTGGCTTCTTTGCCATGGCACAGTTAGGCTGGACACAAAAGTTTTAAGTCCTCGGCCTCCTCCTCAAAACATGCCAGTCTCTTCAGAGTCCCACCAGCATCACACACGGGGGTGCTAGCTCTGCTCTGCTCTGCTCCTGCTTTTCCAGGTACACAGCTGAAACTTGCTTTTCTTCATCTGGCCCATCAGCTGGCTTTGCAAGAGTAGCTAGAAGCCCACCACTCACCCTAGACTACCAGCAAATGCTGAACTGATTTTCATATTTTTCAAACCTTTCGCGTAGACAGAGCCTCAGTCTACCTTTCCTTCTAGTGGCTCTTTTCAGCAGGGGGAGTCTTCCAGTTCTTTTACTGTTGGCGTTGGGTGCATGTGCCTTGGTCGATGTGCATAAAGGACGCATGTTTTTCCAGACATTGTTATGTCCCACGCAGTGGGAATTGTCAGTGGGGGCTGATCTGTAAGGTACAGCTGCTTGGATGAAAGGTCTTTTCTGGATAAGTCAACAGACTTCCAGAGTGGGTTTGCTGGTAAGTACTATGGCCTAGCACATCCAAATAGCCCACGATGTTTCTCTCTCCATGGAGGATGGTCCGAAGTGGTACATGAATTCAAATGTTGGCTTGCTTGCTCCCTTCCAGTCATTGCTTCTTACCCTGTCCCTCCTTCTCTTTGGGTGAAATGGACAGTTGGCTCATCCACACGTTACACGATAGCTGGTCCTCCTGCACAGCGGTGTTTATATCCTCGCAATGTATGTGCCTTATTTTGTGTTGATCCTGTAAAAGAGAGGGACCAAGATGTATTGCCAGATTTTTCACAAGGAGGCTCTACTCCCCATTTCAGCTAGTAGCACATACCACTGTTAATAGTGTCTCAAACGTCTTGTAAACCTCTGGTATTCACGTGTTATTTGTCCTTGAATTGATAGAATGTCTTCTATTGAAAAGTTACTGTTGTCAGTCCTGCAGATGTGTAAGATAAAACTGTGTTCATTTTTTCACTTTTTTTTTTTAGTTTTTTTTATAAAGCTTGTAATCCTTTTTTTTTTTAAAGCAAATGTGTAAATACATTTACGTACAGTAGGAATAGTGTTCGGCTGTAACAGGCCTTAGTGGTCTTCATTTGATAAACCTGCAGTTATGATCTGATGTTTCTTGAGCCTTAGGTTGATCTGAAGGGTCTGTAGCACTGTGTACATATAAACTGTACTTCTGCTTTCAGAACCACTTAGCTCTTTTGTAACAAAGAAAAAATGTTTCTTATAATGTCAATAAAAACACAAAAGCCTTTGTACTTAAGTTCTTAGCTTTCAGTTTTTAAATATCTCCTGGGGGAGGCAGTTCTTTTTTAATTTTGCTGGGGAGCCTGGTAGCAATCAGGCCATGTATCAGTTCCATTAATGTTTGCTTGTTTTTCTGTTTGTTCCACCCAGCCTATTGCTTCATTTCATTCACATTTTAAAAACTCCAAGAGGATCAAAACATCTTCCCTTTAAAGAAAAATCTCCCCTTTAAAATCAAAAATGAGGGTGCAGAATGGAGTAACAGAGGAAACTGAAATGTTACACAGGTAAAATCTATGAGGAGGAATGCTCGCCTTGTGCAAGAGCAATGGGACCATGATGTTTAGCTCTCTGCCTCAAGCAAAAAGTCACCTCAGAGGTCAAGGCCAGCCGGTGTGAGATGCTGTTCTGCGACCTGGAGCTGTCTTCTCACGTGTGTTTGCTGGGTGTCTCTTGGAAAGGAGCCGCCACCTGCTGAGCTGCAGCCCTTTCTCAGCCAGCTCATGCAAAAGCTACTCATAGGGCAGTCGTGCAGCAGGAAAAAAGACTTTCCTCAACAGATTATGTGAGATGAACAGGCCCAAACACCAAACACGAGGGCAAAATAGCTAGTAACACTAGTCCAACCAACTGAGAGCAGATCAGGCAAGGGAGTGAATGAAATAAGGCAGTCATACTGGAAGAGGAACTAGTTGGGATAAGGTGGTGAGGAGGCTCTCAGGATGTGCATGTCCAAGGAATGGCGTTGCAGAGCTTTTCCATTCCCAGTTTTTGTGGGCTACACTGTGCAATCTTGCCACAGTTTTTCATAGGGGATGGGAAGAAGACTGCTTGTTCCTTGCATGCTGAAACCCAAGCTATTTGTGTCAGGGGCAGAGCTTTGTTACATGATTAGTGCAATGGGAGCCTTTAGGCACCGCTTCCCAGTACAAACAAATAATAATAATAACTCATGTTAAAATTGCCTGCTATTTAATGACCTGGGCCTCTTTCCACCGAGAGAAGCACATAATCAGTTTCTGTTTCAACTGCTCTTGTTCCCACTTTTTCCTCTCTGTCCCAAACTATGCCAGTGAATTTCCCAGGCAGAAAGCAGGTTGGGGCAGGGCAGAAGGAAGAACCAATACAGGCATTTAATGGGAAGGTGTGCTGCAGGGGACCGGTGCACCGCTGCACACTGTTCATCACCAAAACCTCCTTCCACACAGTTAAATAAATCCCTTGCTCCCATTGCCCACTCCTTGGGGTAAAAGCCATGTGCCTGGAGGCCCGGGCGAGGGGGTGCTGCACAGACCCGTGCTTCACGAGGCACGGCACCCTGTCCCACCTGCGTGCCAGTGACGGCGTGGCCTCCTGCACGCCTCACGGGGCGTGCAGCCTCCCTCCTGACGTGATAGAGCAAAGCTGTTGCTCACGGGTGGGCGGTGTGTGTGACTCACGCCTCCCTTTGCACACCTGCATGGGGCAGCTGGGACAGCAAAGCACAGAGAAGGAGGTTCGACTTTACTTCTTTGCCTTGCTTTTCAAGGCCAAGTACCTCTATGATGCAGTTGGGCCCAGGCAGGAGGGAGAAGCAGTGATCAGACGGCAATAAACTATAAACAGGAGAGTTTCTCCAGGCTGGCTGGGTTGCTCCAGGCCTTGCCAGCAGGAGTAGGATCGCTGTCAGGTCTGTGAGGCTGACTCTGAGCCACCCTGCACCACAGAAAAACATTACTAATGTTCCCACGACCAGAGCAAGGCAGAGGAGACAAATAACTTGGACAGCAACATAGAACAGTGGCAAAATCTGAAAGACAGAGCAGGGAAGTAAAAAAAAAAATAAGAGTGTGGAAAGCTCTATAATGATCAAAAAGAGGTTCAGATGGTTCTGCCTGGCCTGGCAGCCCAGTCACGATGCTCGAGGGAGGACCATGGGGAACGTGCGCCTCCCCACTCCCATCCACCTGCTTTTCTGCTGGAAGACATCCCATTTCCACATCATGAGGGCCTAGTCTATGCCCAGCCTCGTCAGGCATGGGAAGATGTCAAGTTGCTTACCTTGCCTTGACGCAGTTTGCTTTGAAGGCCTATAGCACATCTCCCAGTGCCCAAGGGCCATGGCAATGGCTTTTTCTGGTCTACTGCTTGACCTGCCTAAAAGACTGCAAAATGAATGGGAAAGGACAGATATGCCATATCCTTGGCATTGCTGCTCACTTCCCCCCCACTAGCTGACCCAGTGTGCACTGCTTTCCATCAGCTCCTGCTTGTTGGGACCCAACTCTACACGAAAAAAGGGTGGGCAGAGGCACTCTTCGCTCCAACCGTCCTGCAGGAGCTGAAGCTGAGCTCTCACCAGAGGACTAAAAGAGAGGGTCATATTTTACGTGAAAGCCGTGACCAGCCACTGAACTCCGCAGGTGTTCTCAGGGCTGTGGAGCTCAGCGGTGAGCAGGCACCTCGCCACAGCACGGGGTTTTGGGTGGCCCGGGCTGGCAGCTCTGTGCCTGCGGTGGCGCGGTGGGCCATGCCACGGGGTTCCGCTGAGCAGAGTGGGGCCGATCGGTACACGTGTGTTACACCTTGGGAATAAATATGGCAGTGTGTGGGTGGCTTCCCTTCAAAGCAAAAACGCAATGAAAGCAGCCAAGGCAAGCAGGTTCAAAGCCACGCAGCACACCTGCCAAGCTGTATTGATGGAAACGTGACAAAACTGGCCATGCAGTCAAGGTACAAGAACCAGAAAAAATCAGATCAGAAGGAGTTGTTCCAGCTTGGGGGTGGTTTCCCTCAGGAAGGGAGAGATGCATCAGTCTCTCCTTTCCAGCTGCCTTGGAAGAAGCAGCAGAGCTGGGCTGCCAGGGCTGCTCCTAGCATCACCCTTGGAGCAGGTAAAATCCTGTTGCTGATCCAGCTGAGAAGCTCTCTCCTTTGGGCACCAGTACTGGTAAATGTACTCTTGTTTTCTTTCTAAATCCAGGTCATTCCTGTCATTTTGAAGTTTACAATGCAGTTGCTCCCTCCTGTGCACATCACTCAGCCCTGATGCAGGCTGCTGCCTGCAGATGTCTGGCACAGCAGGAGTAAACTTGGTGGCACAGCTCCTACGCCTTGCCCACACTCACTCTTTTTGCTGCCACCCTTCCCCTCTGTTCTCAAGACTGTGCTAGGATGCAGGGAAAAAAGTATTGCACATTGTTTTTCTCTCCTCAGCTGGTCTTTTGGAGATTGCTGTTGATTGCTCCAAATTACAGAAGCAGTTAAAATGCTTGAATCTGTGGAAAGACTAAACACGCAATCAGGGAAACAGGTAGGTCTTGCTCAGCTCAGTGGCATGTAATCTTGAACCAGTAGAGCAGTTTGTACTTACCTTCATGTGCTTTAAGAGCTGGGTTTTGAAGCCACTCTTCCTCTGAGCTCTGCTTGGGCTTGGAGAGCAAGGCCTGGCTCCAGCTCAGCTTGAGCATCAGCAGAGATAGACAGGGCCGGGGCATCAGCCAGCAAAATTCTGTAGGGAGAACTCCCCTGTCTGGAAATGCCTCTGCTGATGTCCAGGCAAGGGTCTCTCTCAAGGTCCAAGATGTCCGCTTGGACTGGAATCTTTGTCTGAGATATTTACATCCCTCCCCTGAAACACAAGCCAAGTCCGAGCATCTCCTGCTCTAGAATCAAATCTACCATTATCACTATTATATAGGCTATTATATAGCCTATTAGGCTATTATATAGCCTTCTGTGATGGGGTGACTGGCTGGATAGATGAGGACAGAGCAGTGGATGTCATCTGTCTTGACTTCAGCAAGGCTTTTGACACTGTCCCTCACGGCATCCTCCTGGACAAGCTCCAGAAGAGTGGGTGAGATGAGTGGACAGAGAGATGGATTAGGAATTGGCTGGAGGGCAGAGCTCTGAGGTTGTGATCAGTGGTGCAGGGTCCAGCTGGAGGTCTGTGGTTAGTGGTGTCCCCTAGGGCTCAGTCCTTGGTCCGGTCCTCTTCAATTTATTTTAATTAATGACCTGGACGAAGGGATGGAGTGCTCCCTCAGCAAGTTTGCTGATGACACCAAACTGGGAGGAGCAGCTGATAGCCCTGAGGGCTGCACTGCCATCCAGAGGGACCTGGACAGACTGGACAACTGGGCGGTGAGAAACCTCATGAAGTTCAACAAGGGCAAGTGCAGGGTCCTGCACCTGGGCAGGAATAACCCCAGACATGCCTACAGGCTGCAGACCGACCTTCTGGAGAGCAGCTCTGCAGAGAGGGACCTGAGCGTCATGGTGGACAACAAGCTGACCATGAGGCAGCAGTGTGCCCTTGTGGACAAGAAGGCCAATGGGATCCTGGGGTGCATTAAGCAGAGCGTCTCCAGCAGGTTGAAGGAGGTGATTCTGCCCCTCTACTCAGCCCTGGTGAGGCCACACCTCGAGTACGGTGTGCAGTTCTGGGGTCCGCAGTACAAGAGAGATATGGAGCTGCTGGAGAGAGTCCAGCGCAGGGCTACAAAGATGATTAAGGACCTGGAGCATCTGCCCTGTGAGCAAAGGCTGAGAGAACTGGGCCTCTTCAGCCTGGAGAGGAGAAGACTGAGAGGGGACCTCATCAGTGTATACAAGTATCTCACGGGCAGGAGTGAGGAGGATGGGGCTGGCCTCTTCTCAGTGGTGGCCAGCGATAGGAGTAGAGAAAATGGCTGCAAATTGAAGCTCCAAAAGTTCCACAGGAACTTGAGAAAGAATTTCTTAATAGTGAGGGTGACAGAGCCCTGGAACAGGCTGCCCAGAGAGGTGGTAGAGTCTCCTTCTCTGGAGATCTTCAAAACCCGCTTGGACACAATCCCGTGCCACATGCTCTAGGGGACCCTGCGTGTGCAGGAGGGTTGGACTAGATGATCTCTAGAGGTCCTTTCCAACCTCAAGTATTCTATGATTCTATGATTCTATGATCACATTGCTTAATTTAGGATGTTTGAGTGCAGACTGTCTCTGCCAGAAAGTCCTGGAAATTACTTGAACTTCTTGAACTTTTCATTTTGTGGAAGTTACAAGTGACAAATGATATCTACTGTCCCAAGATAACCAGTATCAGTTTTGATTTATCCACTTAAATATGAGTATGGGTGAATTTTTCCTCTTTGCGTGTGATTATTAACAGCAAATTGTCTTCCTCAAAGAGAAACGGCTGTAGAGTGACATGTTCTCTGTTCTCTTTCCCCTTGGTCCAATGCCAGCTGATAAATTTCATGTCGACACTGTCCTAAAAACTTCAGGGTTTCCCCTCAGTTTTGGATGCAACTCTGTCCCTTATAAAAGAGTCACACATGGGAGGGTGAAGGCCGGCAAGGACTGAAGCTGGCCTTGTCCTGGTTTCTCCACAGACTCTAGCTTCCTTCTGGACAGCAACAGAAGGGGCTTCCTGAATGGAAAACAAATTGCAAAACTGAAAGGACAAGCAAGCAACCTCAGATGCCTTCCAGGCAGTCCCAGAAATACCCCGGGCAACGCGTGGGCGCCGGCTCGGCGCATCCTCCAGCCCCGACTGCTGGGAAGCTGTGGCTAGAGCGGGGCAGTGGGAGAACAGGGAAACCAACAGGGAAAGGGGCAGAGGTCCTGCCCAGCACCGGGCGAGGAGAACTCATGTGCCCCCTGCCCAGTCTGCCGTGTCCTTGAGCTACATGGGAAGCCTTCCAGGGAGCAACTCGACTTGCAGCTGGGTAGGGCCGGTCTGGAGGAGGCGTCACAGGGGCAGCCAGTCACAGCTCGGCGCGCAGCCCCGCTGGCAGCTGCAGGCTTGGGGAGGGAGGCCTGCCCTGCTCCTCCCTGCCACCCCACCAAGAGCAGGGGCTCGGGACGCTGTGGGACAGGGCATAGTGACACAGGCTGTGCTGCTGCATTTCACTGCTTGACACGTATCACTCTGCCATATATCGACTCGCTAGCTTGAATTAATTGTGTTTCAGAATTTCTTGATTGCCTTCAGTGGATCAGAGGGCTCCTGTTTCCCCTTGGACACGTGGTTGGCCCCCACACCTGTGTCATCACCTCAGACATGTCTTCCTGCTGCCCACCTGAATGGCACCGCAGCCCTGCGACCACGCAAAGCTCATTGCACCTGTAACACAACCCTGCCCCTGTGCTCACAGAGGGGTCTCTGCCGGTCCCCCCACCTGAGCTCATCGCCAACCAGCACAGACCACGCGCGACCCCGTGCACTGCAGCGGTGACTGCCGTCGAGCTGTGCACGCGCCTCCCGACAGAGCTCAGCGCCTGCCTTGCTCACAGCTCCAAGACTCGCTGAGCCCAGGGCCGAGCAACGCGGCCAGGCACAGCTCACAAACCCCCAATGCAGCGGGAGAGCCACGGGGAGCGCGGACGCCGGGAGCGGTTCAGTGCTGCCACGCTGTGGGAGGACGGGCTCACTGTGCAGCAGAGGCCCTGCAGCAAAGCTCTTCCCAGCTCCAGAAGTCACCGTCCCACTGTGATCCCAAGGCGAGCCTTGGGAAGTGCCTGGGGTTGTAATGCAGATTTGGCGAGTGCTTTTCCCCTCAGTGCTAGCCTGGACCCAGAGGAGATGTCCCTTCAGCCCCTTGAGCGACCTCCAGCCCCCGCCACCACCTCCTGGCCTTCCTGCCTTCCTATCTTCAAAAGGCACACCAAGCAAGGCAAGCAGGTTGCAAGGCACAGGTCTGGCTGCCAGAGGGTTGGTGATGGGGAGTGAGGTGTATGTTGCCTTCACCCTTTGGGAGCTGGGCCAGCAAGACTTGCACTCCCTCACAGATGCAGGAGAAGTGTTGACATTGCCGCCGAGACAACTTTGGCAATTACACAGCGCTTTGTAGATGCTCCGAACAGCAATTGGGGGTGGTGAGGAAGGAAAAAAACATAATTTCTCCCTCAAGCTACTGCGAGTGTTAGTTAGGCTGTATGGGTTACCTGACCTGGAAGCGGGCCAGCGCATGAGGCAGGCGGTAGCAACTGCCCTGTGTAAAGTGGCGTGAGGAGCCATTGGCTCTCCCTGGTGCCCAGCCCAGCCCAGCAGTGCTCAGGGGCTCGTGGCTTGCCCAATGCTGCGGCCTCACGCCAAGCCTGTCCTTGAAGAAAAGCCACTGGCTGCAGCCCATTCAGCTTGTGAAACTGGTGGGCCTGTGGCCCAAAGAAGTGTGAAGTTTTCCCTGGTCGGTTACTGCACTGGCAAGGCCAGCAGTTGCTATTATCAGCTGGCACATGAGTCACCTGCACAACATGAGCTAGCAGCCTCAGTCCGATCTGTTGGACACTTATCCTAAAAGCCCTCTTTGCAGCTTGCTTGAAAGCCGAATGGGAGCAGAGCCGGAGGAAACCTGCCCAGCCCTTGCTGCAAGCCCCTGGCAGCTACTGCATCTCCCAGCCGAGGCAGAAACGCCACCAGAGCACCAAAGTTCAAAGGGCTACTCCATCAGCCCCCAGTGCAGAGAACAGGCCGGGACCCTGGGTCACCATGCACTGTGCGAGCCTTGGGCCCCAGCGCTGAGGTGGATTTATGCCCCTGGCGAGTGGTGTCTGACACACAAAGCCAGCAGATGTTGGGCAGGAGAACAGGGCTTGGGCTTCCCTGCAGCTGTGTGGCCAAGAACGGCGTTTCAGTGGGAGTTTTTGCACTGCAAAAGAAAGATGGGGATGGATTTTGAAACACACTTGCATTTCTGAATGAGAAAATGTTAACACTCTTTGATCCATGTTTAGACCCATTGAAGCCCAGAATTGCAGAAAGGCAGAGCAGTGCGTGAGCATAGCTCATAGAAGCTGCTGCTGCTAAGTTCTTCCTCTGTCTCCTGCCCACTAATCTCACCCATGTTGTTTCTCATTTAGCCTACTGCAAACAAGAGAAAGTCCAGGCTCTGGGACCCACTCCTATGAACATGAATCAAATGTATCAACAAAAAAGTTCAAATCAGAGTTCCACTCTGATCTTTACTTTACCCTGTGCTTTTCCTACCAAAATTAAAATAACCCACTATGTCATCTTTTCATGGGACATGAAATATGATTTTTATATTCATTGTAAAGTCACACTGGGGCATATTATGAAGAGCGGTGGAGTACACAATATTTCTTATAACAAAACAAAGAAGCCTTTATTTAATAATGAACTATTACAGTAGAGTACAAAGATTTGCTTTGTTCGGTGACTAGAAATTGTTTGCAGATTTTTATAGCCACCGGGAGTTGACAGTTCACTTAGGAAATCAGTTCTTAAAGGGAGAGTGCCTGCATGCCGTCTTGGCTTGCAGCACGCTGCAAACCCAGAGCTGTATTTCCGCCCTCCCTTTCAGGTATATTAAAATGGTGAAACATTCACAGATATATTTCTAGGTCAAGGAATCACACCCTTAGTTTCAGCTGTTACCCTTCATCTCCCTCAGGAAAGCTGCCAGCTTTTTGGCCAGACTGTTGGAAACAAGGCACAGCAAGCTGTGTCTCAGGGCAAATTCATAGGGGCTGGCATAGGGCACATGTACAGCTCAGGTGCCCGAGGGCATCTGATCCTCAGTTCTCTGCAGGAAGCAAAACTCCCAGTGTAGGTGGTGTAGAAAACTGCATGCAAGGACCAGGGAGAGGCATTCCCACTTCAGCAGAGCTGGGTCCTGGGCGGGGAGCGAGCTGTGATTTTCTCCCTCCCTGGCCCCCTAGTCCCTTCTTATGTTTCTCCAAATAGCTGCACCAGTCCAGCCTGGGGCCCCAGTGGATCACACCCATGTCCTTGCACCTCTGGCACGGGAGCTGCGAGGCAGCTTGTTTTCATCATACAGGGCAGGCCAAATTGTGCTGTTAGGGTCGACCACCCAAATCCCGCAAGCAGCCAGTGACTGGATGAAGAGATGGGCATGGCTTTCCGGAGGGGCACGGGAGAGGGAACGCAGCATGAGGGAGGGAGCGGGAACATACGTTCACGCTCACAGATGTGCCTCAAGACCTGCCACAAGTCACCCCCCCAGCTCGGATAATAGTTACCAGGTTCCTCTTAGTGAGCCACTTATAGCAGGATGAGAGAGCAGAGGCATGCTTGATCCTTTAACTCCGGGTGGTGGCACTTGATGAACGTGCCTTTCCGTACCTCCGGCTCCAGTGGTCCCAGAAATACCCAGACACAAAGAGCAGAGCTGCCTCGATACCAGATCCTTTGGCAGGGTTAAAGGCACATTTCTATCCAAAAGGTAGAGAAAGATGATATATCTCTCTCTCTCTCAAAAGAAAAAAAACAAAGACATAAAATTGTTGATCACCGTGTGATTCCTTAACCTCTTCTAAGGAATCCAAGTCCTTAATTCAAGAAAAGGTCCTAAATTCCCATATCATTTGCTGAGCACTTTGGCTCTATTTCCAAAATATATGTCATACACATACAACTCTTGCACTACACCCTCTTTTTTTTTTTTTTTTTTTTTTTTTTTTTTTTTTTTTTTTTTTTTTTTTTTTTAAGCAGATTAATTTACTTTCACTCTTCTGATGTTTCTGGGAAGGAAACTATCTGCAGAGACTGAGATAAACAAAAATAAGCGCCCCCACACAACTCTTCCTGCTCTTCTCTGCCCATCAGCCACCTAGAGCATGGGTAGGTAAATTTGGCATTTGCCCTTTGTACTAGTATGTGGTGCCACTAAGGGGCACTTTTTGCAGTAGATATGAAAAGCCTCATCGCTCCTCTGTGCCTGCTTTGTATCACCAGGCCCTGCTGTAATTGCTGCATGTGCCTCTGCCAGTGAATGCAAGGACAATGTCATGAAACTGGCTTGTCGTGTGCTGGGACAAAGCATTAAGAAACTTGCCAAATGCATGGCCTCATGATATCATTTGAGCTTTTGTATGTCTTTCAATGGTGAGAAAGAAAACAAAAATGTAGGGGGAGGAATTTGACTTGGAGCAGCTCCCTCTAACCATTTATTTACCTTTTGTGCATGCTTCATGTTCTTACTCACGGGTTACAGTCATGGGTGCAGATGAGGTCTTGAGAGTCCTTAGCCATAATCCCTCGACAGAGGAGCTGTCTCACTGCATGCTCAAAGCATTTTTGCTTCATTAGTTTTCTCATCAGATAACAACATAAAGTAACATCAGTGGTGCTCCTGGCAACTGCTGCATTTCCTCTCTCCATGCGTCACTGACACACACATAGCATGGGAAATACTCCTCTATTTCAACATGCAGCTCTGAGCTGCGCCAGGGAGAGGACATGTGCAGAACCGAGCAATGAGGAGTTACAGCACAGCATGAGAGCTGTGCTATAAAGAGCAAAAAGATATGAAAAAGATATATAAAGGGCAAAAGTCCAACTGGAAGATGCCCAAATGTCCATGGCACTTGTGAGTGTTTTAGATGGACAGCTCTGTCACAAATGGTGACCAACATTAGCTCCGTGCTTGCCTGTTAGTGTGTGTGCTCAGCAGTGCTCAAAGATATGGAAATAAGAAGATGAGACAGCTTTACAGAAGTCTGAAAAGGACAAGTGGGAACAAAAGGCAGGCCAGGAGAGGTGAAATAACAGGGTCACGTAGAGGGTTGTGGTGGAGGCAGGAAGGCAGTAATTCTAACCTGCAAATAGAAGAACAGAGCTACCTGCACTGGTTCAAAAAAAATACAGTCTTGGCACCAGAGTGATGTCCCATGGTGACTTTTACAGGCATTTTTCTTAGACCATTTCCTTTCCGACATTATACTTCTCACCTCCTGTCCCACAGTGAAGGATGCATTGAAATATGCTCATGCTGACTACACCAATTCATCCCGTTCTCCTGTGGTTACATGGCATTTGCTGGCCAATGCTGCTCTCACCATGACTTGGCCCTTTGGCCCCATATCAAATTGTTCAGTTTGGGTACCAGATAAAGGATGAGATTCATCTAACTTTATGGGCCTACGCTTGGCCTCTTCATTGTAGCTCCTTGTATAGGCAAAAGAAGAGAAATGGACAAGATTTTCCTGACCTGTTTAAGACACCGACTTGGGGAGAGGCTGACTCACAGCAGTGCCTATATTTCTCCATTTTTCTCCTCCATAAAGGGAGTCTAGCGTGACTAGCTCAGATGGAGACATCTATGTTTAGTCAGATGAATCCCACCCAAAGCGTCTGCAGCTGCTGGAGGAACATGAGCCTTCTAATAATCGTTTCCCTTCCCCATAGTTTTGGGGCAGAGAATTACTTGGGCTGATGAGTCCTTGAAGGATTCCTCAGAAATTGCACAAAATATGCTTGGAAGGATGTATGTCTGCTTGCATAAGGCCTTGATGTGGTTCAGCAGGCTATGAAGGTCCCAGACAATAGGGTATTCAAAGGGCAAGACAATAGTGGTGCTATCATGTTCTCTGATAGCAGTTTGCCTGAAAAGATAGCAACAGAAGGAGCATCCAAGACCTCTCATGGGTCCATATAGCTACTAAGTTGGCTATGTCCCAAGAGAAACAACTTCCGCTCTGTCCCTTGGCTCCTACCCTTACCTCCTTTCCCTCTACTTTCTTCAATCATTTCCCTCCTGAATAGAAACTTTGGGGAGGCTTATTTCCTTGCACCTGTTTCAGCTGTGATGTAACTACAGTAATAATTCAACCACTGTTGGAAGGAAGGTTACAGTTATTTCTCAGTTACTTTCTTTTTTATTATTATTACATTACTGTTATATTCAGAGAAGGGCCCAGATCAGATCTGCACAAAGTGGAGCACTCCCACGGTTTGGGATGGCTTGGAGTTGGAGTCAGGCTCCCTCTTCTCAGCCACCCTTTCACTTGATAATGCATTGATCCAAAACCCAAGATCCCAAATTGCGGAAGTTCAATCATAAGTTGCAGTGCAAATTGCAGATGAAGCCAGTCTCTGGCTGTGGTGGGAGAAGCATGCAAAAATGTGCAAAGATTTAAATTGTGTTATACCATGAAATATCTTTATGCATCCCTGCATGAGAAGGAAGGTCTTTGAGAGAAGTTGGAGAAGCCAGCTGTTGCCTTCCTTTCCAAAAGTAGTAAATGAGAAACTTAACACATTGATCAAAGCTAATGTCAATAATGTAGGGCTGCTCTCCCAGGAATATTGCATATGTGGCCTCAATCTCCTTGAGCATATTTTACAACTTTATGTCTTTAAATCACAGATAAAAAACTAGTTTTGGCCCTGTTTCTTGG
This sequence comes from Eudromia elegans, assembly GCA_003342815.1. Lineage (NCBI taxonomy): Eukaryota > Metazoa > Chordata > Aves > Tinamiformes > Tinamidae > Eudromia > Eudromia elegans. Next base: position 143,191 of record PTEX01000500.1, on the reverse strand, counting down.
TGTGATTAGATGCTTTCTTCAGAACAGCGTTTGGACTTTCTGACTCTAAGATGTTGAGATGAGCCTGCTATGACCTCCCTTATGGAACAGGCCAGTTAGCAGCTCCTCTGTTAAGCCTAAAGCCTTCAATCTGTGCAGTCCTCAGAAAGTTAAACTGGTCAACAGCACAAGTAAAGAGCAGAGGACACCAGGCCAGGGAATGCATATATGCAACACACTCAGATGATTTTGGCAGATCGAGCACATTGCAGGGAAATGCAGAAGTTCCCCCAAACCCAGCAAGTAGTTAAGGAGGTGGCAATCGGAGGCAGCACCTCAATCAAGTCCCAGAAGGAGAGAGCTGCACCATACCAGGACATAGTTTACATCTTCCAAGTGTTTTCCCTGTCAGTTCCTGATGCTTCAGAAGAAGGTGAAGGAAACCCTGCAATGCATTGACTATTTTGTACTGGAGAAGAAAATTTTTGGGCTCTTTGCAACCCCAAAACCTTAAAGCAGATGGTCTGGTACAGACACTGACTCATGGCAGAGCTGCAGCAATGGGCAGATTTAGAGCAATGTGAATTGTTCATCTCTTTCCATCACCATGACCAAATGATCAGAAATTAAAATTTGCAGAGGCCAGCAGAGAACTCATCACTATCCCAATCAGACGTTACATATCTGGGCCAGAGACTTTCTCTGGTAAAAGGCAGATAAAGCAAAAAAAAAAAAAAAAAAAAAAAAAAAAGGCAGATAATGTAAAAGGCAGATTCAGATATATCCTTTAAGTCTCCCTGCCTGCAAAATCGGTGTTTTGTTGTCTTCTTCCTGATCATCAATAGGCAGTAGCATGTCATGCCACAGCTGAATTAGCCTAACTTCAGCATCCCACCGTGGCAATGCTGTGATCCACTGCACAAAGACACATGAAAACTTGCCTAGAAGATCTGACCAGATCACACAATTTAACCATTGCGTGACAAAAATGGTTTTATTTGACCAGGCACCAAGTCATTCCAGTGGCCTTTCTTGGATGTCTTCACAGTGTTTCCAGGTCTTTGCTGAGATTTGGACACCAGTTGAGATCAATGCAGCCTATGGATGTGTGTAGGATATGGCTAATGCTTGTGCTTTCCCCAGGTCCAGTTATTCACTTCTCCATTCCCAGAGCCGGATGAGCCCTTTTCAGCCCCATTGAACCAGCAGTTATTGCAGTGGTAGTTACCACAATGACTCCATAATCCTGTTTTCCAAGGCAGAATCTCTCATCCTGTAGGTACTGCCTGAACTCTTTGTTCCCAGATGTATTACTTTTCATTTAACTAAATTAAAACACATTTTCTTGGATCATGACCGTTCAGCCAGGCAATTCCGATCCCTCTGTAACAGTAAACTATCCTCTTCATTATTTACTAGGCTGCAGGTGGACAGACTGAAACACTAGCTCTGTCAGGGCTGTCCCCATTCAGGTCAATGGACTGCTGATGCTGTACAATAATGACAACTATTGCAGTGCCCAGGGAATAGACTATTTCACAACTGACTCTTTCAGCTGAAATATCCAGCTCTTCGGAAATTTGGGAGCACATTTGGGATCACTGAAGGAGTAGCATCTTTTTCTTTGCAGGCTGGCTCATTGTTGCATGATAACAACCTCTCACTGCCTCCCCCTCTCAGTTTCCTCTGTATGTGGAAAAAAAACAGATAAGAAAGAAAGGAGGAAAGCAGATTTACTTCATTAGTCTATACTCTAAAAGTCATGAAATGACAGAATGCTGAATGGACATCAACCCCTTCCCTGTCCTCCCCATCACAGCTGCATGCTGCACTGAGCAGTGTGATGTGGCCAAGTGGGGAGGCTGAGGCACGGATGTGCCTAATACGCATGAATTACTGTTGTGGAGTTTCCTTTGCAATATAACAGCTCTTGATGCAGTATAGACAGGTACAGCCCCTGAGGGCCTGCTTGTGCCAATTTTAATGCCTTTTAGCAATGGTAGACAATTTATGCACATTCACTGGATAAAATTAGGTCTCTTTGTCTTTTTTCTTCTTTTTATTTTGTTTTGGTGGTGGTTTGTTTTGGTTTTATCTGCTCTCTATACCCACTCTTTCCATGCAGTGAGGGCTGCAAAATTACCCCAGGAGCAAGCTTGGAAAGTGCAGAGCTTCCCTGTGAGCCCTCAGTGCCCACGACTCTGGCTCATGTACGCTGGCACATCAGCTACTCACTCTCCCTGTCTGTGTGGCTTTAATGCATGGTAGTCTGCTTAGCAGCTGACACGGCTTCTCAGATCCTCTCCTGACTTGTGGTGCTGAGAAGCTACATAAATCATGATGACAAAGTAAACCTAAGTGATCCACCAAGGGTCAACACAGGCCTGTTTCTGGGGAAGTCTGAGCCACTGGGTCAGGGAACTTACCCTGTGTTTGTGACAGCGGGTTAAGCAACTTTCCAGGAAGATCTCTCTGTTACGACCACGTCTAACCCATAGTGTTAGTAAGAAACATGCAGCATTATAGAGCAGCCTTTTAAAGAAAAGACCACACTGCATGCGCTCAGCTATGGAGATGCATCATAAACGTGGGGTGTGTGGCTTACCACCTAGTCTCTTATCCCTCCGTTTATTGAATCAGACGGCGGTGTCGTCATAGCACATGCTGTATAAGCCACCGGGCCACACACACGTACCTTTCTTGTGCACGTTGCCTAAGTCCCCTTGATCAATGACTTCCTGCATGGTTACTGGAATGCTGTGGGAAGAGGCACATAAAATTCCCTCCACTCATTTAGCCCTTCTGTCAAAGCTCGAGAAGTGCTGGCCCAGCTTCAGCTGAGAAAGAAAAAATAAAACATATGAAATATATCAGCTGAGGCTGCATGGAATAGAAGCTGATGGCCAGCCCGGATATTGCTGCTATTTCTCTGCGAAGGTTTACTTCCGAAGCTAGCACGGATGATTCATTTCAGAGCCCAGGTGCTAAGGCACCCGCCAGGTATTGTGCTTAAGGGGACAGAGCTGAGCTACAGATAAATCACATGAATCCACTATCTATAGGCATAACCTGTCAAGGGTTAAATCAGTGTGAAAAGCACAGTTCCTTTTTCTAGCATTTTGATTTTGATCTGCTTTGCAAGCTTTCATCTCAGGCACTCGTGATAAATCAGCCAGAGATTGCCGCGTGCAGGGCAGAAGTCCTATCTCGAATAGGGTTTCCAGAGCTTGATAGCTGGCTCCCTTGAAAACAAGAATGGAAAACCAAAATGTACACTGCTTCTAATGGGGACCCAGTTAAGAAAAGAAATTATCAGTTATTGATTGTCTCAGTTGTTTAGAGACTCAACCTTAAACACTTTAAAGCAGAGGACAAGAAGTTAGATAGTTAATGCCTGCTGAAAATGAGGCTCTTTCTAAAATACCTAAAGCTGGGTACACAAAACGAAGGCAAGAAAAAAGTGGTTATTCACTTTAAAAAAATGTATCAATCATCACTAGAAACATGCAATTTTAAGAGGCAGAGAAACTTATACAAAAACCAGACTCCACCAGAAATATCCAGTTTATTTGCATCATTTGCATGGAAACAACTGCAGGAAATTACTCTAAAAGAAAAAAAATCATCTGTGATTTTAAAGTACACATGTCTTCTTAGAGAAATACCTAGGTAGAGATAAAATTCAGTAAAATTGTGGATTATGCTATTTTAAAATGAAACATTTTATTTCCTTTTTATGTTACTTATAAACTCATGCAACTAATTTAAAGTCTTTTTTTGGCTACAGATCTTTAGTAAAAAGACACGTGAGACAAAATCTTACTCCAGAACTGGATTAGCTTAAATATCTATACATATTGCAGTACCATCTGCATCAGCATGCTAGAAAGCAGTTTAACATAAAACCTCAAGTTTTTAGGACTGGACTTTTAAAGATGTTGAAATATTGAAAGGCCATTGAAAGACTGACTAAGTCTTTCACACCATTTTAGAAGCTAGATGGACAAAGACACTCGTTTAGAAAGGTGGTTTAGGAAACCATTTAGCTGTCATTGCCTAGCAGCAAAGGTGTTCAGGCATTTCTGGCTTTGCTCCGGTCCTCTAATGTTTTTTGCTCTTGGACATTGGCACAGTCACATGGGATGGTGCAGAGTAACAATTAAAAAAAACCCCAAACAACAGCAGAGGAACCTCAAAAAAAATCACCTGTGGCTTTTTTTTTTTTTTTTTTTTTTTTTTTTTGTATAATCAAAACATTACAGCTATTTGTGTTAAAGATATCATCTGGATATCAGGTGGAAAAAAAAGTCAGAGTAGTCAGAAGACTAGAGAGGACTTACACTGAGGACCTCGTCTTGGGACAAATGGGCTCTTCAGAGATCGTTGTTACTGATTGCTGGTCTCATACCTGAAGCAAACAGTGATGAAAAAGGCAAAAGTCACTGTGCTTTGCAAAGGGGATAGGGTGTCCTCAGCATCCCTGCCTGGACAGCACTGCACGAAGCCATGAGCTAGAGAGCTGAGGCTGGCGGGATGGCGTGTCGTTCCCTCGGAGCAGCTGGACTGGCTGGGTTGCCTGGGAAATCTCCATGGCTTTTGCTGTGCACTGGGACATATAGACCTACCTACAGTACAGAAGTATGCAGGATTGCCAGAAATGGGGATGAAGAAGGAAAATAAACAGTATTGACATGGATTTCTCTTTTTCGAGGGTGTGAGATTAGAGATGACAGAAAATTTAGGAGCTGTGTCGCTGGCATGAAACTGATAGTGTCTACATTGTCAAACAGGTTGCAACGGAAGAACGGGGAATTCTTGCATCTCAGACCGAGGGGCTCAGATTTTCCCAGGTGAATTTTCTGATTGATATTAACTAGAAATTCAAGGTGATAAAAGAGGAATCTCAAATTTAGCATGACAGAAACACATCAAACATACAGAACTAGAAGAATGATCAATTTCTTCAGTTGCTTATGTTTTGGGGATGTGACATGAGGAAACAGTAAAGAAATAAGATTAAAAAGTGGTAGTAGCCTATCTGGACCACTCGAACACTAGGATAGTGTATCAGCAGGAAGGAAAGAAGCAGTAAGACAGATATGTTATGGGTGCCTTTTGTGACCTACTGCTTGCGGAACATTCATTGAGAGTGTGGGTCTTCAGGTTGTGTGACTCTACTGTCATCCATGAAGCCATCTATGAAAAGAGAAGGATGAACCATTCCTTCATCACTCGCCTTTCACATGGGAAAGGAAAAGGGGTGTTGGATTTACAGGTAACTTTATTTTGAGAAAATCATTCTTGAGATCTCACTGATCCTGTGATGAAACAAGCTAGAGTTTCTACCAGTAACAGACAACACATACAGAACAAAGAAGGAGATAACTTTACCACGGGCCTCATTATGGCAGGTTACTACTGATTAATTCTTGAAGTGCTTACTTGCAGAAGGATCATCCAGCATGGCTCGATCACACTCTTTCTGGGCAAAGAGAGGAGTCTTGCAAGTAGCAATCAATATACATGTTGAATCAAAACAGTTCTCAAAATCTCTCACTGTGCAATTGACCTAGAGTTTAAGCTAAAAACTCCTCCAAATTCAGCAGCAATTGGAAATTACTATATAAAGAGATAAAAAAGCAGGAGGCAAAAGGAAGGGAACACTTATGAGATGTTATGAAATGCAGAAATGTAGTGAGGGCAGCTGAGGGCATTTGTGCTTTTTATTGGAGATCCTAAGAACAGAAAAATAATCCTAGAAGCATCAGACAGCAATGGCGAAATTAGCAATACTGATGCAGAAAGTCAGAAAGAGTTACCTATAACTTCCGTTCAGGACTGGAAAAGAACAAGGAACATATTTCATATGATAAGGAAAATTACCTTCCACGTCTATTAGCAAGCAAAGACAACTTCTTACATTGAGCAGTGTAGCCTTCTGCCTGAGAGACGTGCCACAGGTTTCTTGAGAGGGCTCCTGGAGAGAGCGCTGCTGCAGAAACACCACGCTGCGACAGGCACTTGTTTGCAGGCGGGTGGACAGCGGCCGGGGTGAAATCCCTGTGCCCTGCGTGAGGAGCAGTCACAGGATACGCAGAGCATCAGTCGCAGTCTGCGCCGGTGAGGGGTTAACAAACCTGCCAGGAATCCACACAGTGAATGGCAAGACTGCATCTGAGTGGCAGATTTTGAGGGAGCAGTTTATCCCTGTCATCACAAGGACGAGTCAGATGCCTTGATTTCAGCATGAAGGAAGGAAACTGTCACTACTTCATCTTCCTCTGTCTAGCAGGGAAAGCCACAACAAGAGTTCAAGGAGGCGAACTGCAGCCAGATCAAATGAGAAAGTTGGCACCAAGTGCGAAGAATGAGAGTGAGTAAATTACTTTTAGAGAGGTCACAGATAGCTCTATTTCTTGATGTTTTCATTGGCTTTAGCAGAGAGAGAATTCACACCACCAACTGCAAGCAGCCAAGTTGCTTGGAGAGGCTCTCCAGCCTCTCCATAGCCCATGGAGAATGATAAAATTCCCTGTAGACCTTGATGGGATGTAGCTAAATTAAGGTCCTGCTCCGAATTGCCCTCAAGGGTCCCTGGCATGTGCCAGGTAAGTGATTTAGCTGCCTTTGGGTAGCTGCTCACCTCCAGTGGACAGACAAGTCAATGCAACCCTTAGGTATTTGGAAACGGGTGCAGATGATGCATTTGGGCATTTGTTTTTCAGCAATAACTTAAAATATTCAACTGAGCACTTGCCCCAGTCAGGTTGCACTGAAGCACAGGCTTGAATCTGCTTATAGGGTATTTGTTCTATATTACAGACAAGTAGCTAACTTTTACTTCCACAATTTGCTTCCTGCTCACAAATGGCTGCCATCACAGACAATGTGAAAAAACCCCCTACCCAATAATCACAGTAGACAGGTACACCTAGTCCTGATACCTTGGTATCTGAAAGTAATTTTGCACCGAAAGTCTTGGGCTGCACAGAGCAAAGTCTAATAGTTCTTATTTACAGTCAGGTGAGTAAACTGGATTATCGATTTGCTTGTGTTCTTTGCATTTATTATTAAATGAGGTAAAAAAAAAATTATTGCTCTTGCTAGCTCTCTACCACAAACTGTCTTTCTTCTTCAGCCCTGCAAACACTTATATTACCTCCTTTGCACAGGCTTTGCCAGGCTCCTTTTAACTTATCCCATCTGGCTTCTGCTAAAACAACATTTACCAGCTGATTTGTTCAAAACTGCCTGCTAGGGAGGGTTGCAGCCCATCGCTGAAGCTGGTGAAGAAGCCATAGGCGTGCAGCTACACAGCCACCACCCTCTCAGGTAGGCCTGACCACCTCAGCAGGCCAAGGACCTTGGGCGTCCTATGGGTGTCTGTGGATCACCCACAGAGGAAGTAAGCCCAAATACTGTACAGAATATTTGCTATAATGAACATCTGTATGTCACAGGTAGGAGGGACCGACTTTGTGCAGAGCTTGGAAAGGGGTCTCTAATTCTTGCATTTCCTCCAGTCTACTCTTGCTGCTTGTAAATCTTTTTCTTTAATTGCAATTTAGTAGTATGAATTATATGCTCAGCCAGGCCTAAAAGCTACTTTTCCATGCTAAAAATGTCCATGACTTTAATGCATTCCTAAAAGGGTTTGGTTAAACCACCAGAAACTCTAGTGGAAACCCTTCTACTTTCACTCACTTACTTTTGATAGGTTTCACCGGATTCTCAGCTCATTAAAGAGATACTGAAGTAATCATGATGTAAATCCGTACCAAGAGGATGCATTTGGAGTTTACTCTGCTTCAAATGAAGTGGTTTACTAGACTACAGTAGTTTGATTGTGGGGGAAAAAAAAAACCAGTCTATTCCTATCTACATACCCATCAAAAAACTGCAAAACCATTTTGCCTCTCATTCCTACTTTCTCTCAAAAGGCCACACATTGATTATTTATTTATTTGTAATTTAGTAATAGCAGCAACAAGAATTACCTCCCTCCTTGACCTGAAGAAGTTGCCAAATGTTTAGCTCAGAACCAGTTTCGGTGCTACTGTAATCCCCTGAACTAGAGAGTCAGAGCAGAAGCAAAGCCGAGCCAACCTGAAACCGTAGCTGCGCGAATGGCGCCAATCTAATTAAGTTATGAAAAACTGTCCCTCTGGAGATGAGTCTCCTGCAGCTCGCAAGCAGAAAGGTGGGGAACATGTGAATCTGGCCACAAGCCTCAGCTGTTGACAACCCAACTTACAAAGCATCTGTACGCATGCCCTTTGGGAAGCAAGACGAGTGGTACTCGCGGGAACCACACATTTGTTTAACTCTTTGTTCTGTACTCAACCAGGCAAGGAGAAAATGTTTCGTGTTATGCTGAATACCATCTCGGATTCTGGCAGGATTACTCGTCAATATTATTACAGCCTCTTCAGTTACAGTACTTCAGCAGTAAAGTAGTTAGCCTGGCTTTGAAATGCAGAAATTCAGGCAATACAATCACACTATGAAAGAGTGCTCATTAGCCTCTGGCTGACCTTGAAAAAATGTGTCTCTCTCCAATTCTTCTACAAATTGCCTTTATGGAGACCTTCTTAGTTCTACTGAGTCACAAGGTTTGACTGTGTGACTCATGTTTTTTAGCCACTCTCTCACGATCACAAGGCGTGCTTGCCTTTTACACACAGCCATGACTGCTATGGGGGGCATATGTAAAAATGCACTAATTATTGGCATGTTCTTGTTTGGGATATTTTTTTCCCCCAACCTCAGAAGTTTCATAATGAAGCAGTCGGTGTTAAAAAAAAAAGGGTCAGCCATCAAGCCAGCTCCTATGCTGAGGTCACGATGAGGATTTCATCAGATCATGACCCGGCATGATAAAAGTTTTGCAGCCGTGGAAGCTAAACGAAGTGTGATCAGATACTTCTGGGGGCATGAGCTGCTTCTCAAAGGGTGCTTTCTTTCCTAAGACAAATAGCACCACTACACGTGTCCTTCAGGTTCTGACTGTTGCTGGACACAGGCCACCAAATTTGCTGAACCAACAGTTGACCCATATCCTGAATTTATGTCTCTGTTAACAATAGCGCTTGCAGCTGCAGAGGAGCCTCCACACGAACCTCGGCCCGACGACGCGCGACGCTCGGCTCACGCGGCGCTTCGCCCGGGCGTAGCAAGAGCAGGTCCTGCATGGCAAGGCCGTCGGGAGTGCTGTTCTCGGCACAACCTGGCACCGGCGCTTGCCGCCTGGAATGATCACCTGCCTGCAGCGAGACTGGAGCCAAAAGCCATTCGGTGATTCCCTGGGTCCTTTGGCAAGGCAGCAGGAGATGAGTGGACAGAGCAGCACCAGCATGGCTGCTCCTGGTCCCTGGAACAAGGAGAAAGTGCTGACTAAATGGGCCCTCGCTCTGGTCACGCAGACCACAAGAACTTGTGCAGGGGGTGGGCAGCAGCTGGCACGGAGCTCAGGGACTCCCAGATGTGCCACATCAGTGCTTGCACACATGCCACCTCCCTGCTCGCTCCTCGGCAGCAGGAGGATCACCATGGGCATTGCAGCAGGAGCTGTGCCCCTGTATCGGACCCACGCAACCAGGAGCGCACTGAACAAACGGACGCACAGCTCCAATTCCACCCAAAAGAGGGCAGTGGTGCCTGCGGACACGCAGAGCGGCGGGCTAGGCAGTAGTTTGGTCTCCAGCTGCTCGACTTTCCCAACCAGCTGACGGAAACTCTCCCCAGCTCTTGGCACCGGCAGAGACGTCCGCAGAGCTCGCTCTCACACACTCTTCGTTAGCCTCTGCTCTCACTTCCTCCCTTTGACTCATTATCTTGTTTGCCATCATTTCTCTTGAAATTCGACGGAAGAAATCACATGGATGCCTCTATACCAGCGCTGAGCAGCCATACGAGGTGTCTCTGTGTCACCCCCCTCCGTCAGCTTTTTGGCTGCTATCTGGCAAATGTCTTTTGCACAAGCAGCTTTCCAAATGAGCCGCGGCCTGGGTGTAGCCGGGAATAGAAATTTGGAGGGACCACAGTTTGTGTCAATTGGGCAGTGTTTAAAAGCTTGATGTCACAGGAAACCACTGATATTGTGAATGATTTAGAGCACTAAAAGAGAGAGGAAAAAAAATGCCCAATAGACCAGCTGTTATTTCCCTGTTCTAGCGGCTAAGTATTTTCAAATTTGTCCAGTGTCCTCACCTTTGGCAGGTGTGGTTTACGAAATAAAATAGCCAAACCCAAACACACGCTGTTAACACTTGCACATATCGCGGGCATCACTCAGCCCCAGGGCTGTGTGGGTTTCTGTGGCCCAAAGCCTGTGCAGGTCACAGCTCTGCAATGGGGAGAGACACTCGCTTTGTTTCCCAGCATCAGAGGGTTTCTCAATCTGGCAACCCCTGCTGTCTTGAGGTTGCTCAGTTAATGCTGTTTTCATGCTAAAAACACCAGACATAACAGCAGCAGCCAAGGTATTAACAATAAAAACAGCAGCAAAGACAATAGCAACACAAGTGTAGCTCATGGGCTTAGCTGTGCTTAACGGTACGGCATCTACAGAGCTGGACCCAGAGCAGAAACCACAGCCAGCTTTCCCTCCTCCCCAGCCCGCGATGGTGGAGAACGACCCTGATCCAAACCAGTCTCTTACTCTGGGGTGGAGGGATGTACTGCTCCAGCAAGATGTGGCAAACATGGCTCTGGGAGAGCGATTTATTATGCAAACGTGTCTGTGCGGGTTGTTGTGCCACAGATGAGACATGGCTTTTGCACAGACTATGTTGATAGTATCGTACGCCAGTCACCCTGATGATCCAGCTCTGCCTCCATGTGGCACGGTGCCCCCTCACGGGTTTTCCAGACAGAAGGAGATGAGTCTCTGACTGCCTGGACTGGAACATCTGGCGCTCCGTGCTGAGAAGAGACTTCCTTCTTTAAAGACACTTCCTTTAAATGCTGGGATTGACCTTCCCAGACATGAGGACCCTGCTTAAGGAATGTGGGGAGATGTGACTGTGAATGGATGCAACCTGCACAGCTCCTGATGAACCTCTAGAGGTTACCAGTGACACAGCCTTTTAAGAAAATCTTGCCTGGGTATCAGTGTCACTCCTTCATTGATAAATGGCGGTTGCTGTCCCTCAAGACTCTTTCTTGCACTCCCAGAGAAGGACTCATGTCCTTAAATCACAGGTGTACCACCTCTGAAGTGAACTGAGCATACTGCATGAAACACCCTCTTTTCTATAACACCTAGAAAATATCTTTACCAGGTGAATTCTATCTAACTGCATCTATTTGCCTTAAATGAAGTGTTCAATCTAGTGCTGCTTGAGATACCCAACCGGTACCTGAAACATCAACTTGGGTCTGTGGGAACCTCGGAGGACATCCTAGGACACTTAAGTTGAGACTGGATTCCTACATTCGAGCTAGATGGCTCAAGAGTAAAGCCTGACGCCCATCCTGCAGTTCTCTTCTCTCTCATACAGCTTACCATATCTCCCAAAGCGGAGACCCTTCATCCTCAAAGCAAGACCTATGGTCCTCAATAGAGCACAGTGCGGAAAACCAAACCTCAGTAAACTCTCAGTGCAGAGTCATGTGGAGACACCAGCGTGACTCTTCAAATAAAAGATAGGTTATTGGTACTCCATCTGAGATAGTAAGTCCCAGTCCCTAATGACTCTGTACTACTCCTAGCTTTGGAGCTGACTGTTGATGCAGTCAATAACTCATAGAGTGGTGTCGATCTGCTTCCAGATGCTTGTTCTGCTTGGTGGCATCTGCTGATAGACACTGGGTATCTGGAGGCAAAACCTGAGCGTGGTCTGCAGGTTTAGGGGCCCAAGCACAAACCTGCCTTTGCTTTTATTTCCCTTATCCTTAGGTGCATCTGGTTAGATGTCGGACTGCTCTCCTCTTCCCTGGAGAGGTGACTCTTCATAGAGAGTTTGACACAATATGGAAAATCCAGACCTATTTCTCCAGAGAGAGAAAGAAAAACAAGTTAATGTTATTGAGTGTTAAGCGATAAGCAAGGTTACTTTTACTGTATTTGGGAAAATGCAAACACAAGATTCCCAGTGAAGAGTGACAGTACTGTGCTATATAGAAATATTGGGAGTTTGGCATTGTCATCCCACGTGATTTGTGCATGCTTAAGGGCGAATTAAATCCTTGTGAACCTATCTGGTGTTACAGACGTTGAGGTTTGATTTGACTTACTGTTGTGCCAGTTTTGCATGGAGGCAACTCCACTGAGATCTGCGGAGTCATTAAACACTGCCAGAAGAAAGAGGAGACTCAGATGCTGCCACCCCACTTACCATGCCAAGAAACATCATGTTTTTCCCAAACACTTCATCAGTTGAGCAACAGCAGCAGCACTGATGAAGACTTCCATGATGTGCTTTGCCCGTTGCCTTACCCACGAGTCCAGGGGGACCCCCATCAGTAGGAAGAGGTCAGCACTTTCTGAGGAACCACTTCAGTTCTGGCCTCCCTGCAGTATTAGAGGAATGTCAGCATCTGCAGCTGGCCACTTGAATATTATCAGAGTGTACAGGCTTTGAAGGGCTTTTTAAAGGGCTGCACCATTTGGTGCCCAGATTTCCCTTCCCTCTTAAATTACTGTCATATACTGCAACCACTTTAATGCTGGAGCTCGTGTAGCACCCTCCCTGCTGAAAGGCTCCATTTCCGCTATTGTAATTGCAGTGTGTCCCATCGTAATCATTATCAACCCTCTTGAGGGGCTACCTTTCCACAACATGCGGGGATTCCTGCTTTGCTTTACAGGGACACCGTAAGTCGCCTGACCTTACTCCTCATTTATATGAGCAAGGGATAAATCCAGGGCAAATGATCTTCTTAAGTAGACCTTTCTGAGCATGTAGAAATCAGGGGCATTAGAGATTTGAGCCAAGAGGATGGTTGCATCACATGAGATAAGCTCAGCACCCAGATTTTTGCAGGGTGCAAACTCTCTAACCACCAGAAACAGTCTTTGAACAACTGTCAAGCCGAGCATCCACTTTCCACGCTCACCCGTGGAGGGAGGGTGGAGCGGGCTAGACTGGCATGGGAATGTGATCCGTATCGTGCCGCTGCGGTGCTTGCATACCTGCCGATTTTACTCATGCGACTGCGTCGCGTCTCCCCACTCTGCCACGGGTCCCTCGGCGGCAGAGTGGGCGTCGCGGTGCAGCCGGCGCTGTGGGAGTGCGCGGCGTGAAACACGTGTGTGGAACTCGTGATTCATGCTGCTCCCCAGGAGCGGTCTGGCAGCCACGCAGCCGGGTGCCCATGCCAGCCTGGTGAATGTAGCCCTGGTCGTTGCCTCTTCCCTGCACACTGGAATCCAGCCATGGGTAACTGGGAAAAAGGATTTGGGTTCTTCCTTTTTTTTTTCCTTTCTTTATTTTTTTCTGATACTTACCCACCCAATTTTACAACATTGCAAAATAAAAGCTTTGATGGTTGTTTATTTTGTGTCCTGCTGAGGGGAGGGACAGAGAGAGCTGGGTGAGATAAAACAATGGAAATTAGAGTGGAATGGAGCAGTGCGAGAAAACTAGAAGGCTGGGGATGTGGGCAGTGGGACCAGCCTGGGAACAGAAAAATCCTTTTATGCACCTAGATGCTGTCTTACAGCTGTGCTATGTATGTGTCAAATAGCTACCCAATACCTATTGGAAGCACAAGTAGGTATGGAGTTGGTAATAGAGCCCACCAGGATATGGTGAGCTACTCTACAGCCTATGGCATAAACTGGATGACCTTGCCATTAGATAAAAGCTTTTAAATATATATAACTACATGTTATTGTAGTTATATATTCCATTTACTACATGTAAATTGCATAGCCTTAACAAAATCAATCCCTACAGAAAGCTATTCTGGGGTTAAAAAACGACATGGGGAAGCATCAGGTATGTTAGTCTGGCAAACTTTATGGTCCTGCTGAGGTAATCCTGGCCATGACAATCCCCAAGGTGTCACTGCTCCCCATTCGGTGTGTGGTCCTTGGTCAGGGCAGCCATGTCCCCAGTCTCGGTCCTGCCAGGCCCCCGACTCGCTTGTCTGCTCTCTCCCCGCTGCCCTCCCTTTCACTGTACTGGAGTAATATGGGACAGTGGTTGGAGTTCAGCTGAGAGCAAAATCAGAGGCTTTAATGTTTGACAGCACAGCCTAAGAGAGCCCAGAGGAGCCTGAACCTCAGAGGGTGATGACTACCTTGTCTTTATGAATTATGTGCACGAGGGGCTTCCGAGGATCCCACGAGATGCCGATCTCCTTAACCAACAAAACCCCTTTTACAACACAGCACTCCTATTTTCATGCTTCCATAACACCTCATTTGCAGGCATGTGATTAGACCTAATTAATGCCTGTAATCAATGAATGCTTAATCACTGCTGATGAAAAACGCTGGATAAATGCAGAGCACCGCTTGATGGAATGCCATCGGATGGGCTAATGGATCACTCCATTACTCTTTAGATTCTGATTAAGCTGGGAAAATATCTGGGCTGGTGTAAAACAATCCTGCATTGATCTCTCCAGCCAAGTGGGGTCTTTCCAGTAATTATAAGGGTGGTGACAGGAGCAGACTCCGCTGGATGAAGGACCAGGGGAACTGGAACGCTTTTTTTTTTTTTTCTTTTTGAAAGCCATGCAGCAAATAGCAAGGAGAAAAATGGTCAGATCTTCTGACTTTTAGCTGTAAAAAAATCATTTAGCATTCCCTGATAAGCCCCTTGATTTAAACAGAGAGGCAATTTCTGCTCCCTGGGAGTTCCATTTGAGCAAGTCTGGCCCCAAAACTTCACAGGCTCAAATCTCTGGAACGAAATTCCAGGAAACATTCATATGTGGATGATGCATCTGTAACAGATACAAAGGGGAGAGGGGAAGCATTTGGCAATTAGGAGCTGGAATCATTTATAACTCCAGCTGGTACTTCTCTTTTTTCAGGTGAAATGTCTCAAGGGGAGGAGGAGAACCTGTCAGTGTCATGTTTTGCACTACGGCTTGCAGGACTCCATGGCTCTCCTCCATGAACTCTTCCAAAGGAGGTCACTTTCCCCAGCACGGAGACCTGGCATCAGATTTCACGTCACTCTGCCATACCCCGCACCAAGGGGGCTGAAGAACATCCTCATCCTATTATACCAGGTCCGCACTAGCACAAAAAGGAGCAAAATTAGAGCCACTCTTTTAGCGGGAATGCAGATCAAGGGGGAACACACGGCTCCCAGTTTCTCACCGAGATGCAGGGCCTGCCCGATGCGGCATCCCAGAAGGGCTAGGAGGGAGCAGTGGAGCGGCATGCAGGCTCACTTCCACCAGGACAACATTGCTGGATGACATAGAGTTCAGTGGTGAATCATTTCCATAAAACAGAAAGGGAATTTACAAATGAAACAGAGGGGTTAATGACAGAGAATTCATTTTTAATAAATGCAGATGAGTTCCAAGGCACTTTCACAGGAGACCAAATCACCCTGCAGTTAGTCACAGAGGCAAGTAATGGCACTGACTCACAAAAGCCTACGAGTGCAAGTACGTTTCCATGATCTAGCCTCTTGTCTCTTTAACTTTATGCTGAGTTCAGACTCTCTCGGGCCTGTGCTCCAACATAAATACATTGCCTGAATTTCCCTCCCCCTGCACTATTCCTCTTTGAGCTGTGGAAGATTATACACTATAGATAAAAAAGTGCTTGTTTCTTTGACAAATGCAAGGCTTAAAGACCACCCTCTGTTCTTGAGCAAAATTAGCTTATCTTTGCCCCCAAAAATGTTGTTACTAAATATGAGCCATCATTTGTGTGTGGCCTGAATGAGACGCTCAATTCATCTTATTAGAGGTTATCCTTTGAGGAGCTTTAAAAGGAAATGCATTGTTCTTAATTATTCTTATCTCAACAGCTGTGTAATTCCTGGTTTTGATTTAAGAAAGGAATATCCAAAGAAAGATTATACTGAAAGCTGGAGATGGGTCTGAACCCAGATTGCAGAGTTGAACTACAGCTCTTACTCCACGCTAAACGGTCTTGCTCTTTTCTTCGGGGAAGTTATGTATCCTTTTATTTCCTCTCAAAGTTATAACACCAATCCAGACAGAAGTAAATATTATCAAAAGGGTAGGCTTTCTGTATTTAGATTTGTCCTTTGTGCTGTGTCAGAGGACGGTGAGCAAGGCTTGGTGGGGAAATGCACCCTTCCTCTTCCCCCACAGAAGAACGTTCCTCTTCCCCCACAGTTTATAACATTTTTCATCAGAAAGGTCTGAGCCCTATATTCCTTTTCCAGACAGCAAAAATTCTGAAAATTTTCAAAGCAAATTGAAAATTGGGTGAAATTTACTACCAAGCTAAAAAAGCCACTTTCTGTTGGTTAAATGTTTGCACAAAAAGTGACATTTTCTGTGATGCTGTATGGCTGTCCCAAGCTGCTATGCACTTTGAAGTGGAGGAGCACATAATGGATCAAATTCTCCGCAGAGGTCAATGCCAGAGTTTCAAGTGCTTGGCATCTCGCATTGGGTCCAGCTTCTCTGAAGTGGTCAGCATCCAGCAGCTTCTATTGAGACAATAAGTGGCAAGATGTTTTGCAAAAGGGCTTAGCTACCAAGCTGCTGTTTTTCTTTTTTTTTTTTTTTTTCTGAGAAATTCTGGTCCAGGATGGTACTGAGGGCAGTTTCAGCTAGTTTGATCGAAACAGCTGTTGAATCGCAGCAATTCCTTGAACTTCTTATTATAACATGTCTCCACCATGAAACACTGGCCCCTCTCCCAACATCCTATTTCCCACTGCTACCATTTGATCTTCCCAGAACTATGGATGGATCCTTACTTTCTGCTACTCTGCTCAGGCTCAGCTCCAGCCCCATATATAAGGGCAACAAGTGACTGTCTCAGTCCCTTCCTAAATGACATGCTGGTAGAGGAGCACTGACTCAAGCTGGACTCTGCTAAAAACATGAACCATATGAGCCATACTTCATATAGTGCTGCATATGGGTTAACCCTGTGTCATGAAAAGGCTTTGGGAAGAAGAGGGCCCACAAAGACACCCTGAGCCTGGGAAGGTGTCTGTGGACATCTCACATCAGGAGCCTGCTGGAGAGATCTCAGTATCACCTGGTTTTTGTTTTGTGTCATTTTTTTTTTTTTTTTTTTTTCTTTTTTTCAGGACTCATTGCATCTGATAATCGGAGAGCTTTTGTGCTATAGTATGGAGCCTGGCCATGTTGCACATCAGTAGAGCATCTTGATGGTTTGATATCTTTCTTACATGGTCATTTTCAGAGAACTAATCTTGAACTGAACATGCTCTGAAGAATTTCTGGAGGTGTCCCCATACATATATTGTCTGATCAATGTCCAAACACTGGTAGTATGAGGAAGCACAGAACACTGTTAATGTTTCTCACATACTTTTGAGGAATACTTTCTTTTTTTCACTAACTATTAAAATGTTGAGCAACTATAAAACATCGTATCTGTAAATATCTAAAGGCAAATGATTTCCTTGTTGCAATCATTCCTCCATGTACTAGCTGCATACTGCTAAAGGACAGGATAATGAAAGGACTCGTGGTTGGGCCTCTTTATATCAGCACGCACATATTTGCAATCAGAGTCTGACTGCTGCTAGGTTCAGCCGGTGATGACTATTCTGTGAAAACAGTTCATATGAATGTGCTTGTGTCTTCTGTCCCAAGCACAGCAAATACTGAATACACCTAAACAATATTTCTCTGAAAGAAATTCTACTATTTAAGGTACTATCAGGTCAGATTACTGAATTTCATCTGAGAAATATGCTTTGATACTATGATTTGGAGGTTTTGATTCTTCCCTCTTGGATGGTACCATTTCCTTTTCTTATCCCCAAGCAGTGATATTCTTGCTTTTATTTCTTGTTAATAAATGGCTACAGGAGTATTCAAGATTAATGACTGCTGCACAGCCTCACTCAACAGCAACAGCACCTACTACCTCATACAAAATGTTATTTTTTTCCTGTAGCCTCATTCTGCAGAAATGAGTCCAGCAGCAAAGATAAGGGCCCAAACATATATTACAGTCAGATTTTGAAGAAATATCATGAGTGTATGGCAGTAGGTCATCTCTTCCAAAAATAGGCTCTGATTCCTATCCAGACTACCAAACAGGTATTAACTGCAGAGGAATCATCTTCAAATACTTATTTTCATTAATATAATTAAATAAAGTCCTGGAGCTGAAGAGAACATGAGCATCAAGAGAAACTTTAATCCACAGTCCATGAAGAAAGAGCCATTTGCCAGCACAACAGAGATCAGACAAGACAAAAAAATAGCTTGACTCATCCAGGCAGTAATTCAAAGCAGCAAAATATACCAAATCCTACCCAAAAGCCCATCATGCATTTTCCACGCGGAAAGTAGACGGCTCCCACAGAGAATATCTTGTTGTCCTAAGCGCTTCTGAAGTTGCACCAGAAAAATCTCTCCTCCACCGAGTCACGCAGTATTAGCGGTCACATTGCTACTTATCACGCACATACGTCATTTGGTGCCGTTTTGTGCATTTATGCGGTTGCTAGGGATACAAGTTAGTGAGGGCTTGACCTGAGGAGTACTTGAGCAACTGCGGGACGTGCACTGGTCTCAGTGAAGGGCTGGGGGTGCCCAGCAGCTCGCACGAACGAGCCTCTTCTGTACACAGCAATCCTACGCCGAGCAAATAATACTGCTGACTTTTGCCCATGGCCTCAGCAGAAACTCATGTAGGTCAGGCTCACTCGCACAGCGTAGTGCCATCCGTGTCTGCTTCAGATTTCACAGGAGATGCAACCCAGCGCCAGCATCTTCGGTCTTATTTTATAACCACGGGTGACCTTAAAAGTCTACGTGTAAACCTGATTATTGTCCATCTTTCAGCATCCAAGTGAGATGAGAGTGTCTCACCCACCCTTCATAGGCCTGACGCTTCTAGCAGCCAGCAGAGACTTTCTTTTAATGAGAATGGAAGGAGTGTGAATTGCTGAAGCAAGAGGATCTCTCACATCATAAACACAAACTTGTAAATGTAGTTTTACCAGAGGATCCAGCTCCCTTTTTGTTTAAATTAGAGATGGGTGAGATACGTTGGATAAAATAAAACCTGATCCAGATTTTCTCTGAAACCTTGAGACAGCCTTGGCAGAAAATTAGATAAAACATATACATTAAGGGAACTAGAACTCATCTGAAAACATCAAAGAAACAGAAACACCACAGGGCACATTTAGAAAAACCGGCTGCCTAAACAGTGAAAGGGAAAACGTGTAAGTACCACCTCATATACCAAATATGCACTGATGTGTGCAAAAAGGGAGACTCATGCACTCCACTACCCATTTCTCCTCAGGCAGTTGCCTACTTGCTTACATAAACGTGGCCTTCTACAGGCAGAAAGTAATCAAATCCATTTGCAAAAAAGCCTTTGGTATCTAATTTTGAAAGCACATCTCCAAATGATCTAGTTTGTCGGGAGAGGAGTGGTGCACTCCACCAACAGGCAGAGCTGTCACCAGTATTAATGTTCAAGCTGGTTCAAATTTCCATATGAAGCTTGATTTTAAATACATTCATTTCTGAGTGCCCAAATGGAAACACTGACTTTCAGAGGGCAGGTTTTCAAGGCTCTCTTCTTTCAGAAGAACTGCTCAGGATGTCCCTTGCCAGACCTCTCCCAAAGCCAGTAGGGACATTTTGAGGAGGTAAAGCATTTTACTCGATCAAGTCTTTTCTCTATGCCTTTTGTGAAGGGAGCCATAACCCTTCCTAAGATGCCTCCCGGCAGAAGGACTGTCACAGTGAAACTTCCTGACAGAACACATAGAAACAACCAAAACCTCTGAAGAACAGCACCCACAGGGCACCCAGGCCACAGCCTGCCATAACCCCTCCTTGGGAACAGACTTTCATCTTTTTCCCAGGATTGAACCTCTTGCATAGGCTGTTCTGCAGTCGCCTCACCAAAGCACAAGGTGTCTGATCACTGGGCTGCTCTTTCTCCTTGTGCTGTCTGTGACGCTGAGCAGTAGCAGCATTCCCAATTCACAGACCAAGGCTCCAGCTGGTGGTTCAGCATCACTCAGGAGCTGGAGACAAACCTGGGAAGAGCGAGCTCTAGGTGCAGGGCAGTGCTAGCAGCAAGAGGATCCTGGTGCTGCATCTAGATGCATGGAAGTTTCTCATATGACACAACTGGCCTCCAAGAAGAGGGTGTGGGGAGCTGAAAACCTGCACAGTCCAAGCGCTGCCAGGTGGGAGCAGTGGCAGGTCCCCCTGTCAGTTCCTCTTGATGTCCACAGTACTGGAAGAGTCATTCCTCTCCGGAGGAGGCACCTGGAAACATCAGCTACTTTACACTGCAGTGACACCTGACAGGACAGCAATGCCTAAAAAGTACCTAATGTGTAAAACCTGATTGCTAGGCATGAGCAAAATATTCTACGGTTGTCAAATTTCTGGCATCTGAATTATTGCAGTTTTGAAATGTAACAGTATCATGCATTCAGAAGAAAAGGCTAAAAATAAATTAAGAAAAATAACAACTCAAGTATTGGGGTCTCTGTGTGTGTATGTGTGTGTCTAAAATCTAAGACTCCAATTCTGATCTAAACCAGACTGTCTTCCTCCTTTCTCTACACCGCCCTCCCCCCTGCCATCACTGAAAGAGGAGTGGAAGGGAAAAGACTCCATCGGTCTCCAAGTCTGCAAACCTTTCCCCTCCCTAATATGCAAGACAAGACTTAAAGAAGAACCAGTCTGGAATAAAACATGAAAAACCTTCTGAAAAATGACTAGAGGCCTAATGCTGTCACTGTCCCATGTTTATTTTTCTTCCTTTGATGTCTGATGTCAAAGAGAAAATAATGTCATCTGCTGGAAACTCAAACATGTTTGCATTTTGAGGTAATTAGAATTAATGTTGGAGGGCAAAACTAACACCGAACCATTCCAGTCTTTCCCATGTGAGGAAAACATTCCGTAATGACTTACATTTAATCTGGGAGCTGGCAGTCACTCAGGAGCAGCCCGGATTCATGCAACAGGGTAATATTTCAAAAACGTTTTCTTAAAAAAATAATAAAAAAAGCTATCTATATGTGCTCTGATTTATAAGCGATGGCAAGGGCTCACAGCCCGCCTGGGCTGCTCCAGCTCCGCAAGGGTGTAACGCTGCTGAAAATCGATGGGCTGACAAGGGTGTAAATCAGGGAGTAATGGCAGCACCGGTTCAAGACCACCACTGCTTCCTAAATACTCAGCACCCACAATTGCAGCCAGATTTTTCAAAAGAGCTCAAGCCCCCATTCACATCTAAACAAGGGCCAGATTTTCGTAAGCGCTTAGCACGCAGGCTCTCCCCATTGTGGCATTAATGGCAACATGCTGAGCTCTTTTGGAAAACTGGGCATGCATGTTTGTTTTGGACCAGATCTTGTCAGCCTTCTACACGTTGAGTAGCATCTTACTCAATGAGGAGCCGGGCCTCTCTGTGTGAGCAGTGTTGCAGAAGGGCCCTCTCAAAAGAGAAATGAAAGTTTTGTTGCTCAGTGCATGGCTGGATGGTGCTCAGATGTTGTGGTTAGGGGGCTGTAAAAAGCTGACCTGAACACAGCCAAGCTGAAGTGAATAGGTATGGGTTAAAGTTTGGCTCGTAAAAAATTGGGTTTGGTCCTCAAAGGGCAAAGAAAACAAAACAAAAACAAAGGAAAAGGTCACAAACAAATGGTTATTTCTAGTCTGCAAACTTTAATTTGAACCACTCTACCATCTTCAGGGGTTAAAAATAGACCAAGAAACCTTTTCCGGTTCAAAGAAAAGCAACAGCCACGCTTATCTGTATGGGTAATTAAAAACAGATGAACTCCAAGAGCTGAACCCCTCCACACAGCTAATCCTCACTGAGGAGTGGCTTCTCAGGAACATCTGACAGATTCAAAAATAAAGACATTACTAAGGATTGAGCTGGGGTAACTGTAATGCATGCTGCTGCTGCTACATTCAAAGGCAAGCCACTGCTGACAGAACTACAGAACGGACTAAAATATTTAAAAACAACCTCCCAAAAAAACCCTTTTCCTGTCACACTGGCTTCTCTCCATTGTGACTCTATTGACATCAGCTGCCGCTAAGAACAGAACAAATGCTGTGTTTTCTCTTCTGCAAATACGCAGAGCTGTGAGTCCCCGGCCTTTTGCGTTGCACGGCTGCTGGAAATCCCAGACACTGCAAGTGTGGCTAATGCACTCACATGGTCTGCCTCGCGTTACGACTCCACCCCACAGGTTCCCCAAATCCCACGGGGACCTCCCTGGTTAAAGGATGGCTTTTGCTATTTCATGGCCCAGAAGGATGTCATCATTTTCTGTCTTCATTCCTCAAATCATGTGGTCTGACAGATCATGTGGTCCAACAGATGCACAAGCAATAGAAGCAGTGCATGCTCATTTCCTTTGGCCGGCCTGATTCAGGCTCAGTAACCTTCAGCAGAAACACTGTGAGCACAGAGAGGAAGAGATGGCATGGCCAAGGAGTTCACCTCTATTCTGCTTTCTGTGGTCAGCTCATCTCTCTCTCAAACCTCCTTCCTGCACCTCCAAAGACCTGGTCTCATAGCACTGCTCCTGATTTGTGCTGCTGCCCTGGCAAGGGCAGTCAGTGTAGATGTCAACAGCATTGCAGTTTGCTCATACATGAACCAAAACTTCTATTAGGAGATTCCATAGTATTGATTAATTATCTATAGTACCTGTCTTATACAACCTACAGATATCCTATGAGCTTGCACTCTACAGGGTGCACCTCCCACCCCTCCATCCCGCAGCCTGCAGCTCACACTTGCATTCTATCCCTTGTACAGGGAGCAGCTCGGCCAGCGGAATCGACATCGGCTTGCTGCACAGAGGGCAGCACTTTGCAGCCTGCTCCTCTTCATGCTTGATCAAAGCAGCCTATAGCAAAATAGAATCCTAAACTTTGATTACGAGTCTGAGAAGACTGAGAGCGCATCTGGTCAATATGTATAAATACCTGAGGGGAGAATGTAGGGAGGAGGGGGTCAAAATTTTCTCGGTGGTGGCCAGTGGCAGGACAAGGGGTAATGGGCACAAGTTGAAACCCAGGGAGTTCCATGTCCATGTGAAGAGGAACTTCTTTCCTGTGAGGATGACAGAGCCCTGGAACAGGCTGCCCACAGAGGCTGTGGAGTCTCCTTCTCTGGAGATCTTCCAAACCTGCCTGGATGCCACCCTGTGCCCCATGCTCTGGGTGTCCCTGCTAGAGCAGCGGGGTTGGACTGGATGATCTCTAGAGGTCCCTTCCAACATCAACCATCCTGTGATTCTGTTGTTATTACCCACATCAGGATAGGCCACAATGCTGGAAGTAGATATGTCATATTTTTTACAGCACATTTTCTTTACTTAGCCATTGCAAGAAAACAAACAAGACAAAGCAAATCAAAACAACAGCCCACAAATATACACAATAGCATACTGTCCTCTTTAAATTTACATCAGCGCATAGCCATAGAGAAAGCTCCAAAGGCAGCTTCCCTAATCCGTGGCTGCTTCCCAGGCGTGAACTCATCGACATGTTGCCCATGTTGACAGGACAAAAGCAGCTCTAACAACTGCACAAGGCAAATTCCTTCCAATGGCAAGGCCATACAAATTTCTTCTTGCTTCTTTCAGCCCTGACTCTGCTGCTTACCATCGCTCCCACCTTGTTCACTTTCCCCCATTTTCCTTGCAGTCTTGGTCAGGCACTGAGGGGGAATGACCTGCTACTATGAATGTGTTATACCCAACTGGAAGTTGTTCTTCTAGGAGAACTTTTGCCTGCTTCCTCCAGCGGCACATTTTCAGGCAGAGTTGATTACTAGTAGTGGGAAATGGATGGGCAGGAGACAAGTTCTCATATGGAGGAAAGGCAGCTCAGCTCCAGATTTCTGGGGCTGTCTTTATCTGTAAGGAAATACTTCCCCTTGCCTTTGCCTTGTCCAAGAGCAGTGCTGCCATCACAGCCTGCCTGCCGCTTGCTGGTCCTCTCTGCCTGGTTTGTTACCTCGCCGCCTTCTCCTCCATCGCTTTTCTCCTCTGTTTCCTTCCTTCCTCTCATTCTTCATGCTCATGCTCCTCCTGGCTCCACTTCATTTGCCACAGCTGGGGTCCTCACAGCAAGAGGACCGCAAGGGTAACCAGGTTTGGAAAGTTTGCCTTTGCTGTGCACACATGCTCTTGTTTTCTCCCAGCACAGAAAAACGCGTCCAAAACTGCTGTGAGCTCCTCAGTGAAGAGCTGGCAGAGCGCAGTGCCATGCCTTTGTTCTGCACAGGCTCCGCACGCAGCTTACCACCGAGCAGTATCTGTTAATGATGACCAAAAGGTCTCACCACAGAACATGCTGGCACTTCAGTTAAGAAGGGGAGAACAACAACAAGAAGAAAAATGAAAAAGATATCACAGAAATTGCAAGCCTTTCTTTGCTTGATGGAGATATATTGCACCCAAAGCTGTGCTAAAGGCATTACAGTTGAAGGACTTGCATCTGCCTACAACTAGCGCGCGCCAGATCAGCATCCAATCCACTACATCAACTGCTATAATATCACCTCCCATATGGTGCTACTGGTGTGTATGCTGAATTGAGCACTGCCTAAAATCTGTTGCTCCTCAAAGCTGTACTGTTCCTACCCTCTCTTACATGAAGAGGGGAAAACACCTCCCTCCCTGCCTAAAAAAAGACACAAAACATTGTGACAAAGTTATTAAAAATTTCAGTGTGCAGAGGAGGATTCATCACTCGTCCTCAGCTACTTCTGTAGTTACTCAGAGCAGGCTGTCTACTGAAAAGCAGAGCAGAGTTGGCCTTGCAGAGCCTCTCCAGGTTGGACCTTTGGTAAGATCCATGCCCAGTTCACTGCTTTATTGCCAACGGGCTCCTCAGTCACTTTCCAAGGTTCCTGGGAAGCTCTTACTGCTTTTAAGGGAAACGTTTCTCCCATCTTCCTCTGATTTTTATCAAAATAGTCACTGAGTGAACTTTCTAGTGCTGGTTAATAACAGCTATATTTAATGGCATTCAGTATATCTCTGTGACAGTATCCCACTCATTTCATACTTCCTTCAGACAGGTGCCTTCAGGGTCCCCTTAATTTACTAAATGTGAGATTCTTGCAAGTTTTTCCAAGTCTCAAAGTCTTCAGTTCTGATCAGCATATCCATCCGAGCAAAAGGAGGGATCAGGAATCTCTGCACAGCAAAGGACCAGAACATAAACATATTTACCTACATAAAAGTCTTCATCTTTTCCTCAGCTGATGTTCGCAGCACCCTACAAGGAGCCTATATCATTATGGGTCCTATCTGTCTTTATCAGCTTCCATGACTCTGTTAATTTGCTGTTTAAACCTCGCTCAGCAATCATTGTGTGCTCACTTTTTGGGGAGGTAGGTTTCTTTTGGGGGATTAATCTTGCAGAGTGAACTGCAGCAGATACGTGCCCTTTTACTTCTCTCTGATTTAGTTTTCCAACCAGATCTTCCCACTTGACCTTCAGGTCAAATCTCTGATCAGGGGCATGGGGGGGTTTGGTGCTGTTTTCCTCGTCTTTATTCCAAGCAAGTTCCTCACTTTTAAAACACTGAAACTAAGCTGGCAGTGATCAATACTGTCCAGGGCTCCATATATGCTCACTCTCTGTATTAACTCCTCCTTTCTCCTTAAGGCTAGACTGAACATCCCCCAAACTACGCATCAAAACAAGTGGCTTTAAATAGTAGTCATCTGTGGGATTAATCAAGTTTCTTCTTAAAACCATCCCAGATGTGCCACTCAACCAGTTTCTACTGGTTTCTGTAAGAACACCCACTGCTATTATTGTACCAACAGATTTTGCAACTTCCTTAATTTCTTTTAACACATGAAGGCCGTGAGCAGAGGTCTTTGGCAGCAATGTGGGCACACCAACAGCAGGGGGTTGCATACGTGTATGTGTGGCAGGCCAGTGGACAGCCAGGACTGTGGGGACAGCGAGGATGATGGCAGGGTCCCTTTAAAGAGCTTGCAAGCCCTGTAACGTGGCAAACTTTCTTCAGTTTGGAAATCAGGGAGAGGAGCAGCAGGATGTCAGCTTGGCCTTACCCTGTTACACATGCACGTGAAAGCAGGTCATGGAAACCCAGAAGCACTTGCCTGATTTTTTTTTTATTATTTTTATTGCAAGGAAGAGGGAACATGTCGAGAAACCTGTTAGGAAAGGCATGAGGATTCATGGCTGCTCCAAACCAAAGCGGTGCGGAAAATGGTGTTTGGCAGAGGTTGAAGATCCTATAAAAGAGCTCTGCATCTGGGCCCGAGACACACTTGGGACATGCTGAGCATTCCTCTCCCCACCACCGTCAGGCAGTGGGAAATTACCACCTCTTGTCTGAGAGGAGCGAAAACAACTTGACGACCTCTCCTTGCATGATGAGGGTAGGTGGGACACCTTGCCAAAGTGATGCCTTGTATTTATATCAACAGACAGGCATATCTATCTCTTCTGGGAAAGCCTTGGGAATATACTGCACAGTGTCTACCCTGCATGAGCCAAAGAGGATTAGGGCAGTATTCTCCTCTGCTTCGTCCTCTCACCTTCATTTTGCAGATTTCTCAATCGATTATGAAAGCAGACCCCAAACTGTTCTCTGCAGGACAACCTGACTCCTCCTGGATGTGGAAGTCTAGCCATATACTAGGACATGCTCTGAGTCTATTTTTATCAGATTTAGAGTGCTGAAAAATTAAAATTAACCCACTAAACTCGAAACTGTAAGAAGGTCTCCTAAGGGAGACCCAGACAGATGACAGCATACATAGCTGAGAAGTACTTGAACTGAGGGCCTTTTTCAGTAATACCCATAATACAAACATCAAACCCAGCCCTGTGACATTAAAGAAATTCAATAACAGTTTCTCATGCAATGGAAACATTTTTGTAGAGACTTAAATTTTATTTGGGAACTGGCTATCTGTTACAACCAGCAATTCAAGTCCAAGAAATGGAGTAATATTTCAAAAACGATTAGATGAAAACAAATAATCACATGAATGGTATTATTTTGCAAAACATGCGATCCTCAGTAATTTGTGGGTTTTGGTCCCTAGTGCTAAAATTGTGCTGTGTCTTTAATCAAGCTAATTATGCAAAGCTCTCTGAAGATCAGAAAAGGTTCAGGAGGGGGCTATTTGATGCTGAAATGCAGACCAATCCCCGGTAGGACATTGTTCTGATTAAAAATGAAGCATTGCCTTCTTCAGACAAATATTGTACTTGAAATTCCAGTGTGAAATACCAACATTTGTACCTCACATAGCCTCACATTGGTTCGCACACCACCGCGAAACTCAAGTTACCTCCTCCCCCTCCCCAACATGGATATGGAAACAAGCCTTCTCTTTCCATCACCGTGCCCTCTAAAAACATTACATTATTCTTACAGTATTTATTTATTTCTGGCAGTCAGCCAGAAAAAAAATATAATCCTCTTTCAAAAATACCCCTCCCTGTGAATTGGATTATGTTGTAATCCCTTCTGGATCTACCCCAGGCCTGCTTGCCTTCTGGGGTGAAATGACGATGTTTTGGACAGTCCGTGGTGTTGGGCTGAGGGGGTGGACCACCAGGAGGCTATGATATAGCCCAGGTTTCTCTCCCACCCCTAATTTTACAGCCACAAGGAAAAAAAAAAAGAAACGTACACAGAAGTGGCTTTGTCCATCTGCAAAACATATGGTGGTGGCCCAGGTTGCCTCTGCTCATGAGGTCATCATGTGGGATCCTGTGAGACCACAAGGTGATGAGGGCAGCCCTGCTGGGTGCGACACGCATGCGATGGGTGAGCAGCATGGAGAGACAGGCGACCTGGGGGATGCACAAGGGGCCAGGCTGGGTCCCGTGGGGCCTGACAGGCTCCATCTCCTGGGGACGTTACGCACCGCTCTGCATGTCCCAGAACAGTGCGAGGCTTTCTGCTTCTCCACCTGAGCCGGCCCTTTCCCTCCTGCGCCGCGGCTGTTGCTGCTGTTGACATTTTGCAGCGTTCTTCCCCTGCAGTCCACCTTTGTTTTCTCTTTCCGTCTTCTTCCTGAGTGGTCTCCATGGCCGCTCTTCTCCATTTTATTTTCTGGCAAGTCGTGAATTGATGGTGTTCTGGAAACCCGATCGCTGAATCTCTGGCTGCAGCAAAGGGGCCAGACCTTTATTCAACTTAAATTGAGGACGACTCGATGACAAACTGAAGGGACTTCAGAGAGAGGAAAAAATGATCCAAGGCTTAGATGTGGGCTAAAGGAAAATGAAGGGAATGGGCTTTGCACATATCTTGGCTGAACGATATCTAGTTGGAGGATGATAATTCCACATAAGTCTTAGAAGGATATAAACACTTAAAGGCAAAGGAATTGATTAGGACTGGAGAAGGGGATATAAGTGGAATTAATGAGATGAAACTGAGAACAGGAAAATTTATGCTGTAGAGAAACATTTCCTATTAACGAGACCTACTACATTGTGGGGTAGGTTTCCAAAGAGAAGCAATGGAAACCCTATTGCTTAAGTTACTTAAGAGTGGACTGGACAAAACACTCACTCAAGAACACACTGTAGGGAACAATTCCACAGTGACAAGAGGATGGAAAAGATGATCTAATAGTAGCTGTTTCCATTTCTAATTTATATGGTGTCTTTATACTAGCCTTTTTTTTTTTTTTGCTTTGAGCTGCCAGCCAGTAATCAGCAGAAGAAACATGTTACCAAGCTCCTTCTGGAATGCCATAAGCGTCCTGTATTTCCCTACTTCCCAAGCCCTGTCTATCACACATATACACAATAGACTCGATGATTTATAGCAGAAACGTCATCCTCCATTCATCCTATTTTGCTGAGTTACTGCAGGGTCTCTGAACAGTGGTTATCTTGTGTGCCATATGAGCCAAAGCATCGCAGCACAGCTCAGCACAGCAAATTCACTCAGATGATTCAGTATGAATTTCCTGGCTTTGACAAGTTTAAAAGTCAAATCTGCAGTGCTGTTTGAAAACTGTTTCTTTTTCCTGTTACCTTTCCTTCACACACAGTCAGTTGCATACATGGAGAAAATCTGCAAATAGAACCATATTAGGAGAAAGGCAGAAGCAGGCATTATGCAGCACTAAGAAAAAAATGCCTTTGTACTGCAAAAAAGCACCATAAGGGAAAAAAAAATGCTAAAGACACATTTGCATCTGCAAAATTTGTAAAAGCTGGCATTGAAAATGGTGTGGGCTCTTTTTTTTTATTTATTACCTTGTATATACATAAGTAGCACATTTGTTTTGAAGAGAGAGAGCAAAAAAAGGTCCCCGTAATGCTTAACATCATAATTTGAGAGGTGAAGTGACAGCACACATTGCCTGGGGAGGTAGAGGGTGGAAGTTTTTAAGAGTTGCCTCTGAGGAATGATACAGATAAAGCCCATCCTGCTTTAGGTGAAGATGGATTAGATGCTTGCTCAAGCTCCCTTCCAGCCATTGCTTATATGTTTTACAGTTTCTTGCATCAGTGTATCTGCAAAATTTCCAGATGTCTATATGCCTATGCCAGCATTTGCACAGATGCATACAGGTCAACTAAATCCAAACATTGTTAGGTTCTAAGGTCAAAGTAGATTACTGAGTTTATCTTGTCCAGCATTTCTGAACATTTCCCAAACTATGATCTCATTTTGCAACAGGAAAGGAAAAAAAAAAAAAAAAAGAAAAAAAGGAAGGCCTGTGGTCTGTTCCCTTCTTCCTGGCTATAAAGGAGAGGCAGCTGAAATTCCCCTGGAGGTCTCATGACCAGAAGGTGGGGAATGAAGGCTGCAGTTCAGCCTCCTGAATGGGCTTGTGCTCCGCAACTCTTGGTGTCGCTGGGAGTGCAGCTGCATGACCCACGTGCACAAATGGCCATTTGCACACACAGCACACAAGGCGTGCAAAGACAGGGGGGACCCAGGATCTGCTGTCTGCCACATGCCAAATGAACTGCTGGTGTAAGATGGCCAGTTTTCACATACTCGTGCTAATGTATGATAATACTGTTCAGGGACTCATCCTAGCATAGACCACGGCTAAGGCTGACTTCATTAAAGCTTACTGGTCAATGAAAGCAATTGTGTGTTGTCTAGCGGTTGGACTGAAAGACGGGAAGGGATTTGATTCAGTGCTAGCTGAGCTCCTGACTCATGGCTTACCCTCCAAGTAAGTCATTTGACCTTTCCGTAGTTCAACCGATCTGGCTGGAAAATCGCGCAGGAAGAAGGGAAAAGCACTATTCTCGCTGAAAACCACAGACGGAATCTGAGTTGAGTTTTCCTTAGGTTAAAAAAGAAAGAGGCAATATCAGAACGTGAGTCAGAATCGGAACCTCCCTGGCCTTTTCCACTCAGAACGTCTGGTTGTATCATCATTATCATAACAGAAAATCATTTACTTTCAGACTTACTTCAAGCGCAGAAACCAAAAGGAAATACTCGGTGCTTGTGCCAGGTACACTCAGCTCCTGAATAGATTGAAAGACTATCTGAACGGATTTAATAACTTTGGACTTTTCTACATGGATCATATTTAAAGGGTATAAATAACCAGAGCAAAAACTGGAACAGAGATGGATTTATATTACTAGTATTAAAAAAAAAAAGAAAAATCTGATGGGAAAATGGAAAAAAGTAGAGACTTAAAAATACCTTTTTTTTTCTTTGTGTTATGCTTTCTGTCAGATTTTGTACTATAGAGACCCAAAGAACATTTTTTGGCAAAATACCAAACTAAATACAACGTAGTGTAAGTTCCTAATAATGGAAAAAAAAAAGTGGTGGTGGGAAAGTGTCTAGAGCAGATTTTGTAGACAGAAAGTCCCTGATTTGGCTGGAAAAACAATTTCTTTTTCAGAATGTCTTCCTCATTTTGAAAATATAAATAGCTCTAATTAAAGGCCCCAACCTTTTTCTTTTAGTATGAGTAGGAAGTGGAGTTGTAAAAGATTGATTTTGGCCAGCACTGCCATAAAGTGATAGAAACAATAATGACCTACAAGGGAAACTGAAATTCAATGTGAGGCTGGATTAGTGGTTCTGAGTATCTTGAAAATACCTTTTTTTCTTTTTTTTTTTTTTCCTGAGAAATCTCTACTGGATCTGTGAAATCAGACCCTCTCAGGATTTCACAAATGTTTGAACTAGTGCAAAAGGCCCTAATTCTTGACAGATTACTCATGCTGAGAACTACTGTATGAATGGTACTATTGAAGAGACATCTAAGCATACAGAACTGCTCAATGTACTTCTGCACTGTGGGTC
This sequence comes from Eudromia elegans, assembly GCA_003342815.1. Lineage (NCBI taxonomy): Eukaryota > Metazoa > Chordata > Aves > Tinamiformes > Tinamidae > Eudromia > Eudromia elegans. The sequence goes on along the minus strand of PTEX01000500.1, from coordinate 111,792 downwards.
TCAAGGGGACAGTTAAATTAAAAACCATGAGTGCTCCACCATAAGGGAATTGCATGTAAAATATTGCAGGTGAGTTGTGTTGGATTCAGACACTGAGTATTTCTAATTCTGAGATAACCCTTAATGGAAAGAGAATATGGTTTCAGTTTGATATCAGAAGTTGTTACTGTGATTCTTTGACCTAATGGCAGAAATACCAGGGACTTTAGTATTGTTATCATCACACTGCTGACCTGCTAATCATTTGCCAGGAGGCCTATAAAATACCTTCCTTATGAAAAGGAAACATACATATTCACAAATTTAATCTTTAACTTAGGTCCTCTGAAATTTTGTTTAGAAAATTTAAAAGCACTTGGTTCTTTCTAGGATGAGGTGCAGATATCATTGGAGTCTAGGGTAACATGACACACTGACTGTAAGGATAGCATCACACAATGGAAGTCATTAGCAGAGAGGAACTGGAATGTGGAAAGGAATTTTCTCCACCAGAAATCGGACCGTTTCTCCAAATAGGAATATTTTTATGAATCCCATGGATGCCGCTTCTCCATCAGCAACATGAGAAGAAAAGAAGTCCCTCAACAGTATTTTCAATTAGGTGGTAAAACATGATCAAGGGGCTCCTTGTAGGCTCCTATGAATTAACCACTGCATACTGAACTGTTGTTTTAGAAGACATTGAGGACATAATGGACAACAGAGGACTGGTAAGATTTCACGGTAAACAAATCTGAACTGAAACTTCAGTGTTCTTTGAACCCAGACCTGACCTCGCCCTAAGCAGGCTTTACCTCCAGAAATGATTTTCTTGGCTTATATACACAAAGTTGGAACTATACTGCTAGACAGGAAACACTGTAAACTCCTAGGCTCTGAAATAGATCCCTGGGTCTGGATCACCTAGGAAGCTGAAAATATTTGGAAGAAGAGTTTGATCTGAGTTGCCCACATTATGGGCATGTCTCATCTATCACTCAGAGTTCTCCATAGTTTCAAAAGTTTCACTTTAAATCTGTGGGGACACTTAATTTTTAAAATTCCCCTTCTTGTATGTAGGAGTAAAATTATTTCCCAAATGACTACTTTCCTCTCATATGATGCAGTCTGCAGGGGAATAGTGTCTCCTTCTCAGATGCCTCTACCTTACTAGTACACTAACTTTGTATGTTCAGATCATAGTGGTATCATAACTTCAAGAAATTAAAGATCTGGTCGTAAAATACAGGTGAAACATGATCGCACTACAGGAACAACATTCATGGTGCAACCCCAAGATTGATTTCTTGCAACATCACCTTGATGGTAATACTGCAAAAATTACATTGGGCTGTAACAAGCTAACGCAATTGAGCCAGGCACAGAGGGACAGATGCAACAAACAACTTTTTTTCCCATGTGCTGAGCTGGTCAAATATAAGCCAGCTGCAGAGTAGAACTCAGGTATGTATGGCAATTATGAGTGAGCTAAAAATGCCGTGGTTTCCTCAGCTTAAGGAAGAAGAGAGTGGAAATCTACCCACACTGAGGAATCTTTATTCTAATCTTGAAGGCCAAACATTTAGGTGGAGAATTTGTCTTCCAAAAGCGATGGACACAGTTTCTTTTTCAACTCGGCATAGATAATGTAGACTCACTCTGCTTTGGCCAAAACAAAGGACAGTCACAAGGCTTCAAGATGGCCAGTGCTATGGCCAATCCAGTACCAAATTGTGCTCTGACATCATGAATCTACGCTTCTTAAGCACTAGAGTGGTTGTCACTACTCTCCTCAGCTATGGACTGTTTTATTAATTTGAGCTAACAAAGTCAGCTCTGTTCCCAGATCCTGACTGCAGGACGTCTAGCTTGGAGACTCTTGCTAGTTCTTGACCCCTCTTTTTTTTCTTTTTTTTCTTTTACCAGTTTTTCAGTGTATCAGGTAATTCTTCTAGGTTGTTTTTCCAGAAGTCTGTTGTGACCACAGTGGTGCGAATAGACTTCAGAACCACAGTGCAAGATACAGTATGCTTTTTCAATAATATACTTGAAAGATTTTATTTAAAGATCCTACTCCTACAGTGAGCAAAAATTGGGCTAGAATGAGAAAGAAATGTGATGCTACACAGCAGGTAAAGTGGATGGAAGTGATTTTATATGAAATTCTCCATCAATAGCAAATGTAAATTGCAGTAATTTATAAGAATCTAGTTCCTCCTACCGAACATTGATCATTCACATATCTTGGTGTATCTAGAAACAAGCTGATTTTTCTTGGCAAATTCAGGAGTCAAGTTTGACATTTTCTAAAACATTTTTTTGTAAGAAAAGAAGGCAAGTTCATAAGATTAGAAGGCAAATTTGTTCAATCACACTGTCAAAATATCATTGTACAGTTACAGTGTGATATCTTCCCATATGCCAGGATTACAGCATGATGGAAAATGTGGTGAGGAAATCCCTAGTTTCTCTTTACTGGTATAAAGCACCCATTTCTTGTTCAGTGATTCAAAAGATAATGCACCTTCATCCTGTAACAAATCCAACATTTAAAAAAAACCTTTCTTGCAGAGCACATCAGTGTAATTTGAGAGTTTTACATTTGGAAAGTAAGAAGGAAACTATTTTGTGGCAGAGATTTTTTTAATAGTTTGAAAACTGCTCCCAGCTCTGGAACAGTGGAAGGATTCCCACATGTGTGCAGAGGTGAGAGCAATGTGCTTTGGAGGCAAACCAAGCCAAACAGGCCTCTGAGCTTTGGAAACACTCACCTGAGCCTTGTTGTCCATGCCACCAGCTAAGCTACAGCTAAGCAGCTGAGCTCTTTCCAGACAGGCACAGATTTAATTAACAACTGAATACTTTGCCACAAAATGGGTTTCTACTTTTGTAACAGTCCTGGAAAAAGAGATTTTCCTCACCTTAAATGACACTGGGTTCACATATATGTTGTTAACTTTGTATCCATGTTATCAATGATGAGCTTTTGCCACAAACTGCATCAATTATGCATTTCCAGAAGGCTCATTAAAACTTCAAGAACTGTGCCCTACCTCTGTCCTTAAAAACAGAGATGTCGTAAAAACAGAAACATTGCATCATCCTCAGCCACTTCTCATATTGGAGATAACCTTCCCAAAAATCTTGCCTGGAAAAAAAGAAAAAGTAAATCTTGAGATCAGAGGGACCTTGAGGGCTAGAGCTGGGAAGAACAGGAAGGGAGATTCCTAGCTTTCTACACAACCCTGTATCTATATTTGGAACCTCTGAAAAATGTGACTGGAAAGTTGTGGTGTTTCTAGTCACAATACCGTTGCAGAGGTATTTTCAGGGATTTTTTTTCATTCTCCAGCCCCACTTCCGCCAAGAGAAACAAATACTAACAAACACTATTGAAACTTTGTAGGTAAAGAGAGAAGACAGAATTTCCAATAATATTTTAAAAAAATAATTGTCCGAAATACCTGTTCTGATGGCACATGCAAAATACCTGGCAGAAGGGTACAGCATGAGCTACTGGTACTGATATTACTCACTTATGAATAATCTCAAATCCATGCCAATAAGAGACTTATCGTGAAATGCTATGGATTCTGTATTTACCTAGGAGTCTCCTCTTCCCACTCTGACCAGACAAAGTGAAATCAAAATTAATCAGCAATTACTTTAAACCTCAGTTTCTCACTAATTCATGGTTTCTCATTTCCCACATCCCCCCATGCCTACATAAAACTTCCCCTTTTACAGACGGTCACTGTTTACATGATAAACACACTCCCTGCATTACCCTTCTGAACTAGCATTGCTCAAGCGTGAGAGCTTCAGAACATCCCACTTCCTTACCAGCCCCTTGAAATCTCCTTGATGACAGTGCTTGGTGACCACAACAGGCAGTGAGTACTAATATTGCAGTACAGAGAATTTCCCCCATCAATGAGGCATAACATCCAGTTGCTCCAGCTGTTCTTCTCATTCCAGGAAACCTGCTGGAAAAAGCCACCGCGGAGGTAAATGGACTCTCTTGGTGCAGAGGCATCACCCAAGTCTTGAAGGAAGTGCCTGAAGAAGATGGGGCTCTAACCCTGACACTGGGCTGTGGCAACTCCTTTGGTTGTGCTGCTAGGAATAAAATAAATACATAAATAATAAAGACTTTAAAGTATGGGTATTATCTGGGAGCTCACCAAGGAGGAGGAGGTTCCTCCTGATGTTTAGCCGCGCCAACTGATTCCTTGCTGACTGCTGCCATGGAGGATGTGCCTGCAAGAACGTGCAGATCTGCCACAAACATCCTCCCCTGAGTGGCAACTTGTACCCTAAAGCACGGCAATGAGTCCAATGCACTGAATCTCCCATTTACACTCAGAAGTCTGCCAGCATGCTTATGTTATATTTCTACCTCATTTATTTATTTATTTTATTTATTTTGGGTAAAGCATTGCAGCTTCAACAACCCAACTTACAACCTGCCAGAGGTAAAATATGGCACTTCAGTGACTATGTCCAGTGCAGAAATACTTGCCACCAAGTCAGGCTTACTCGGGATACCTGCTAGAGATAAACCATATAGAGGTACACATTAGGGACGGCAATGTCTCCCTCCCATTGGTCTTGCATATCTAATAAACCTGCTTTGTCATAGGTCTTTCAAAACTTCCTTCCAGAATTATTTCTAGGGATCAACTGACAAAGATCATGGAAAAAATGTATATCTATCAGCAATTTAGACAAATTGTTTTAACTTAAACAAATCGTTTAACTGCAGCACTGGATAGCAGCTATCTAAAAAAACCAGAGGGTTTTATACTGTATTCACAATTTACCAAGTTAATTTATATGTTCCTCTCAATTAACTGAACAGCAGGAGCCAGGATCTCTTTTCAGATCCAAGGATACCATCTGTCACAACCTGGCTCGGTACCATCACATAAGGTCACCAGTCTGTTGTGAGTGGGCTCCGTCCCCGGGGTCCCACCTGCCTCAAACCCGGCCGTTCCTGAGTTGCTTTTCCTCACGCTAGCTTCCTCAGGGACCTCTCCTTATCCCTTCCCAGAGATGTGAAACCTTGTGGTGGGGCCAGTCTGACCCTGGCCCACCTCCTGCAATGCTGGCAGATGGTGCAAGTTTTTCTGCTTGAGGTTCAGAGGGGCTTTTCTAAGGAGAGGCTGAGGGAGCTGGGGTTATTTAGTCTGGAGAAGAGGAGGCCTAGGGGAGACCTTATCGCTCTCTACAACTACCTGAAAGGAGGAAATGGCCTCAAGTTGTGCCAGTGAAGGCTCAGGTTAGACATTAGGAGGAATTTCTACACGGAGTAGAAAGTCACTGGAACAGGCTGCCAAGGGAAGTGGTGGAGCCACGGTCCCCGGCAGTGTTCAAGAAATGTGTAGATGAGGCACTTGGGGACATGGTTTAGCAGGTATGGTGTTAAGGGTTTACCGTTGGACTCGGTGATCTTGAAGGTCTTTTCCAACCATAACAATTCTATGATTCTGTGATTCCAGAATCTCCTGGAATCTCTCCAAACTCCTGTTTCCCTTCCTACTGGAAGGATGTGACTGAGGAGCAAGAAGTAATGCTTTAGCAGAAGAACGTCTTAACTACACTCGTGGCATCCCTGAAAGGAACTGAAAATCACAGACCTCTGGAAAAGAGCCAAGTGCTCACTTAGTCACCCTTTCTGTGAATCCAAAGTCTGCCAGTCCCTCCTGCTGAGAGGAGCCCATCCTTATTTCCACACACTCCAGGGCAGGACTGCTCCTTGTTCAGATGCTCTCCTTTGTAGCCTTCATCTCCCTGAGGAGCCCTTGTCCCTTCTCCTCCCCACCTTTTTGTGTAAAAAATAATACATCCCACCAGAAAGGCTGGTACCTAGAAGGCAACTGTCTTAGTCCTCATTTCGCATTGGGATGGCTTCTTACAGCTGGTGCCTCCTGCCTCTGAGGCAGGGCACTGCATACAGTCCAACCCAGCAAGCTGTCTTGATAGTGTTAGATATGTGCCCAGGAATACAGAAGATAAAGTCACATTATCTGCTTCAAATATATGAAGAGATTCACTCTTGGAGCAGTGTCTCACAGCATGATATCACAGAGCAGAAAGTCACCACTGAGGGGGATCCGTGCTCTAAGTGTGCAGCAATGTGTCTGCAATGTAATGAGTGCAGAGGGTTAATGTGAAACCCTGAAAATGCAGAGCTCAAAGGAAGATCCAACTCCCATTTCACTGGAGTCAGAGCTTCTCCCACCAACTATAAGCAGTACAAGAGCATGCAGGCAGGTAAACGTTTCTGCTGGGTTGCATCCAGAGCACTTAGCACCTTGTAGGATGAACACACTGAACCAGGCTGGTTTGGAGAGCACCCGAATTATTACTTTTATTTCTGGAACCTCATTCCAGTTAACTACTCAGAGGTGGTTTAGCAAAAACCAGTGGAACTAACCGAAAGACTTGAAGGACTGATTTGTGATGAGAAATTAACAGCAAGGTCCTCACCTATCCACAGAAGACTATATTGTTTAGAGAAATGTGACTGTCTTTTTAGCTGAGTTGTATTTAAAGGTAATTCTATAAAGCACATATTACATAGTGAGAAGGATGCTGAAAGGGATATTACCAATAACATATGTAAAAACTGTATTCTAAACTGCACAAAAGCGAAATACACCTAAGCAGCAATTATAGATGTGTATATGGATGGGTATATGTGAATGCACATATGTCTTTTATTAAGAAGTTTAGAGTAGTAATAAATAATAAATTCAAAAGATGAAAATAGCAACATGAAGAGGGACATTTGGGATGGACTAGGGAATTACGCAAGAAATTATATCTTCCTCAAAGTTAAGAAAACAACTATTTATCAATGTATCCTAAATCTGAAATCCTCATCACTGAGGAGATAAACAGAATTACGAAGCAATGGGTACTTGCGACTGAACGTATAGAAAAACAAATGAAGATGTTATATATACATATACATATAAAGAAAGAATAGGGGCTTTAGGTGCTTTCATTTTGAAGCGCCAAATTTTACTTACTGCAAAACCACCTGGATTTTGGATGGCGAGAATAGGCCTGTTTTAATGTATGAACTTCAGTCCCCCAACCACACAGTTGGAAATCCTAGACTGAGACCAGATGTGTAAATTATGTAATTTCCATTGATGTAAATGGGAGTTAAATGCCTAAAGAAGGAATGATGTGCCTCTTTGCTATAGCCTTGTGACCTGATGGATTCAGCAGAGATATAAAACTTGTGCCAAAGACTCAGGGCTAATAGAATTTTTTAACCAAAATCTTCAGCAACTGACAAATAAATAAAAGCCTCTAATGTCATTCAGCAAACAATTTCTTTTTTTCATCACTATAATGCTTTTATGCTTTCCAAAGCTCTCTTGAGCTATGGGACATTTCTCACATCTGCTACCTGAGGGAGAACTGTATGTGCAGTGTCATGTTTTAATTTTGGAAAGGATTGGGATTACGCTGACAGGCACAGCACACTGGAGAGAAGCAGCTCGGGGAAAACGTCTGTATGAACCCTTGCCTGTATGGATCCTTAGACAGGATTTCCTTTCAAGACCTGCAGGAAACTGGGGTCAAAAACTAGGCTATTCTTCATCACAAATTTGCATAGATTTCTAACTACAGATTTTCCCCTCTCATGCCAATCCATGCGCTCACTCGGTCTCTTCCTTCCACACTTAAGTATACCCCTCTTCTTTTGCTGCTTTTGAGAGATGTGAGAAAAAATAAATAAATAAGGGTTTGGAAGGCTGAAATGGAGCAGAAGGTTTTTGCTGCTGGCTGCAATGCAAGTACATAGAGATGGCCTTTAGCCCAAAACATGTGTTTTTTTTTTCTTTGGGACCTTACAATTTGGGAAACCTAGACAGCCTGGCAGCTCATTAGTTTGGTAATCCCGCTGATTCAACAACAGAAGCAAAGGGAGATGTGACTCATTTCCCAATCACCACTACCTCTGGCAGCTGAAGGCAAATTAGTGCCCAATCTCTGGGCCAACAAATTAGACGTCTATAAACCCAGCCATACCAGGCTTGGGAGAAAAGGTGATGCCACCTCTGCGCCTGCAGCCATGCCCTTTTTTTTTCCCCTCAACATTTTCCATGATAAAGTAGGGTGGAGCAAGTTCTCAGTTGTAAATTTACCAGTTATCCATAGTTTTCCACTAGTTAGAGGGAAAGAAGAGTTAGGAAGACTTTTGTGCATGTAAATAGACATTGCATTTGATTTTTTTTTTTTCTAGGCACAAGCCTGTTTCTTATTTATCTGAAAACATCCTGTTCAAATTTAGGATTTTCTGTGGTTGGTGGCTGTTCATTTTTATCTGTTCTCAAACCTTTCAGGATAGAAATCATTGCTGATGAGGAGAGATGGTGTATGGGAGATCCTGGCCATGGTGTGATTGGTGCTATCATCTGTATTTGGAATGGGGTAAGGTGTGGAGGGTCTAGCAATTCTGAGAAAATCAGCTAGATATCCTGGGATCTGCAGAACATCCACAGGGCATATACATCCATGTGTTCTTTTCTGACTATTAGTCATTACAGCACAGTTTTAAAAGAATTCATCATGAAATAATCTGGATAATCTTATGTTCTATTTATTAGTCATGATGTGACTGTACATTTCCCTTTTGATATGATAATCTATCATATCGATTTTTAATCTGTTTGCCATCATAACAACAGGTATTTAATCCCTCTTTTGGAAGATAATATTACATCTACATTTCAAGTGATCATAATATTACATTTCAAGCGCTCCTCAACACTTACTTGAGCAAAATGTTCTGATTCCCATAGCTGACGTTAGGATTTCCTACTCATATTTAGATATTAAAACTCTGCCACCACTTTTCAGAGACCACTATCCACAAGCAAGGGTTGGTGGGAGCAGCAGGGTGTGCAGAGCCCTTCGGCCTTTGTTCCTGCTGGAATAGCAGTCTTTTGTTCTTGAGCTTCTTGTAGAGCTTTTGGTTTGGAGAGGCTCCCTACACATCACATCAGGGAAGGCTCCTGCATGAAGAATGCTGAAAAAGCCACACTGCATTTGCCTTGTGGTTCTTGTGCAAATAAATCAACCATAGGCCATAAAACACAACCTGTAATAACAATCACCAATATTTAATAAATTTCTGACTAGTTTGAAAACCTGTTCAAATACTTTGTACCACCCACAAAAACATTTGCAATAAATTGTGAGGCAATAAAAATCACATAACACGTAATTACTGGCATTATTCTACTCTTTGCTCTTTTGAGGGGAGGAAGAGTGGGTAAAGAGAGGAAGAGGCTGGGTCTGAGGAAGAAAAGGGGACTTTTCAGTTGCATTTCCTAACCTAATCTGTTATGGGATCTTTTAAATACTACATTTTAAACGGTGCTAAATATGGAACAAGATTTGTTTTAAGCGGATCACAAGTTCTGTTTCTACATGAGTCATTACTGATTCGTAGGATCCTCTTAACAGGGGATTCACAGTGGAGGAACCAAACCTGTTTCCATTGAAACCAATGGCAAACTCCCATTGATTTCCACAGACCTCCACAAACTCCCACTGACTTCCTACTCTAACCTACACATGTATTAGAACCAGGGATGGAAAAACTTAGGTGATTTTTTTGTTGTTCTTTTTCCTTTTTTTTTCCCCCCTTAAAGGACTCTTCCAATTCAATCTCCCCAGCTTTTGGCACATGTTGCTGTTCTCCTAGTTTGCACACAGAAAGGAGGAGTGAATGTGTAAATGGCTTAAATACAGGCAAACACTAAATCCGTGTTTCCGTCTGCACTAACGTAAGCTCCTGCCCTTTTATCTGTGGCTTGTGGCGAGTTTACAAGCCTGGTCTGCAAGTTTGTTTGACCAAGAAGTTGGGTTACTGGCCATGGTAGGGCTACTCTGTGGCTCGAGGAGGGATTCAAGAACATCTTTTCCATCAAGTGGGGAAGAAAACAGCAAATCTATTATAAAAAGTAACAGAACGCTGTTTTTTCTGAGCTTTTATACTCAAAATGAGGACTGAGCTGACCTGACTGGAACATAATACTTGCAAAACACCAGAATTGGTTTAGAAGGCTTTTTTAAAAAAAAAAAAAAAATATATTTTGCAATCTTAATTCCCATTGATCGTCTAGGGAACTTAAGAACTCACATGCCTTTTGGAAAGGGACTTATATTCTGTTGAATATGTTACATGTGAACATTTAGACATTTCGCCTTAACTGCTAAGCCTAAAGCTTATAGGGGTTTTGAAAGAAAATACCTATTGAACTTGTGACCAAACTCAATTGTGACCAAAGTACAAATAGGAAAGATTCAAAACACAAAGAGGTTTTCCAGAGGTGCCCACAGAGCCAGAGGTCATGCCCCAGGGGGAGGAGGATATATGCACATCTTTCAGATGCGAGCTGCAAAGAAGGCTCAATGCTTCTGAAAATGTAGGGAAAACATTCCCACTGCCTTTAACTTCAATCCTGTTGTGCCCAGGGATTTCTCTCTATTTTAAGTAAACTGGAGTAGATTTTTTAAAACTATATTCATATATCTTTATCTATATATAACGTTTACATATCCTTATATATAACATTTTTTCTGCTGTTGCAAAAGCTGATCTTGAGCAAGTACACTGCCATAAACTGGTTGAAATGCATTTACAGACAGCTGGACAGCAGAACGGGAGAAGTGAAAACCAAAATTGTCTGCCCAGGGCACACAGACATGCTTCCTGTTATGTAAACCCGGCAAAATAAATTTGAGAGGTCTCTAATATAACATCTTGCAGAGCCCGGAGAGCTCCTGTGACTAACGGGGCAATAACAGCGAGAAGGAACCTGCTGTGGAGAAGTCCCAAATCTGACGGCTGCCTCTGACCTCTCACGGGGTTCCATGCACCCCTTGGGGTGCGCAGATGCTCCTGCACTGAAGAAAAGGCAGCAAGGAGCAAAGATCTGGTGCTCAACCTTACCATGAATGTCTCAGTCCCTGGCAAATATTCCAGGATCTCTAGGGCTCTCAGAAAACCATTCACACACTGTAAAGGCTAGATGCTCGCTTGAAGGGAGATGAACTGTCTTTACTCCTCCCCCTCCTCCATAAAAAAAGGATTAAAAAGAATTCAGGATGTGGAACTCTGCCCTCTCCTTTTTCCCAACTAGCAATTTTGATCTTTAAAAAAGTACTTTGGGGGAAAAAAATGTTAAAAATATAAAAGAGCACAATTAGAAAAACGTTAATTTCAATGCTGATGAAATGATTTCCTGTCCCTTACTTAAGGACCTGCAGGTGAAAATGCAGGAAAACCCATTTGGGGCACTGCCACAGGCAGTCACAAGATCAAGCAAACAAATTGTGGCCGGGGAGAGGAGCAGCCCCTGCCAACAGCAGCAGCTGAGTTAGGAAGTTACATTCTTCCACCGAGTACTTTTCCCACTGTTAACGTGTACCAAGGCACTGGGGGATGATATGCATGCACTGCACACAGACAGTCGCAGGATTAAACAGGGTCATTCGCAGAATAAATCAGCCTCGGTATTAATTGCACAAACCTTCCAGCCCGGCTGTCAAACCAGAATCTCCTCCGGTTTATACAAGGCACTGAGGAGAATGTGCAAGGAAATGATTATCAGCATAAGTCTCAGCACTGGGTTTATATTCTTCTTATAATAATGAATATGGCATGCATGCAGAGGACAGCACTTGCAGATCACGACGGAGCTGCTGATGAGCAGGGCATAGGCTGCCTCGGGGGCTGAAGCAAGGACAAACCCTGCTCAATGGTGCTCATATAAACACAGAAGCAAATCCTTAACAGGCTGAGGCAGAGGAAGCAAAATGGAGTTTAGTGTGCACTCGAGATGCAAGGTTAATACTACCAGAGCAAAAACGTTGAGCTCAAATGTCTAAGCTAGTAAAGGCAAATTTAGACACCTAGAAAAAGATGGCCTGATGGGCTGTGCCACTGAGCACCTGCACTTCCTGGTGAATTCAGTGAGGTTAGGGGCTGGCCATTTGTGAGCATTTGCTATTTGACATCACCAGTTCATAGAGCAAGGGCTGCATCAGCAGATGCACCAGTGTCTTCCATAGTAGTGTCCTGCAGATGTTACAGAGACGAAAGCAATTTTCCGCGATGGATGATACATTCAATACACACACAATTAAAGTAATGGGAAACAAAATGAGAAGTGGGGTCAGGCTCATCTGCTCTTTTGAAGATGATTTTTCCATAGAAAGAAGAAGCAGCTGAATGCAACTGTCGTTTACTTGCATCAAAACAGCAAACATGTGTGAGCAAGGGAATCCTGGCATGGTAATTGGCCGCGCAGCGGGTAAAGGCGCTGTGTGCTGGACACCGATGCCTCTCTCTGTGCCTCTCCCTGTCTTTCCCCCTTCTTCCTGGAGAGAGTGAACTCAAAGGATGGCTTGCAGAGCACAAACAGTCGTTGTTCCCTGGACGGCGGATATGGGGGATGTACGTAACGGATTTTGTTCCACTGGGTATGGGAAGACGAACAAGTCACCGCAGGGCACGAGAGGATGTTGAACTTGCAGCACATGAGCTACTCTATAATAACAACCCTCATGCACCCTGCAGGACACTGCAGTAAATGCAAAATACTTCACCTCTTAAAGGACTCGCTCTCCATATGCCTAATCCATACAGAAATCCATGGGAATCTGGCACAAGAGCACTTCTGAAAGTATCGCTAGCTGTCCACCTGCAACTTTATGTACCTAAATTTGTTTGAAAAATCCCACCCTGGATCCCAGGCAGGTAATGAACCATTCTCATTCTCATTTCATTTGATGCATGTAACGTATATGGGCCATAAGGAGACCTATTAACTTGCTCACCACCACGTGTATTAGTGGTCCTTATGGCCCTTGCTGCCAGGGGAGAAGCGAGGGGCTCGCGAGGCGGCCAGAGGGGAATAGCACACTATTGCACTTGGCAATGCACAGCTTCCACATCCACCTGCATCCAGTCTTTCTGCCAAACTACGAGCCCCAAGTCCACTCGTATCTCCCAAAACGCAGGTGGATGGGTTAGAGGAGACTGACAGTTCCTCAAGTTTGGCTCTGAAATCAATATGCCTCAATCATAGCTACAGGTTAAGGTATTGCCTACAGATAAAGTCAAATTAGATTACCGATATACATTATTTTCAGGCAGTGGTTAAGGGATTTTGCACAAACACTATCACCAGCTTTAGGGTCATCAGCATAAATCGGAAGTCTGGAAAGTTAGTGCATTTCCTATTGCAAATATACTTTGCACTGGTATTGTGTCTCACCCTACTCTGGCACCTAAAGCTCTCTCAGACTAACATGCTGTGATACACAATATTCATACAATAAATATAATCACTATTTCATAATTAAAGAGTCTGCAGGAATTGAGGCATCTACCATTTATCATTTTCACTGTGAGGCAGAGCCTTAAATACCTTGGAGGATGAGCTTGACACTCACTCACTAATTTATAATTTTGCAATGTTATTAAATAAATTGGTGTCAGTCCCTTAGGCATGTGAACTCTATTATCTTTGGTTCAAGATTAACCCCATAGATTAACTACATATAAGTAACAGTAAGTCATATAAGTAACAATACAGTGCTTAAGAAGGTACAAATCACTGAAATAATGAATCCAGCACCGAGGGTCCTGAAAACGAATCTCATCCAAGAAAATCAACTAAGTGGGTCCCATTCTAAGCACACCAAGACTCAGTGATAGGAAGCTACGCTCAGCAAGTGGAAGAATTGCTTGGGTTACTCAGGCCTCAGCCTTATTGCTAAATGCACCTGTGGTTGGTCATGAAATGCTTCATTTAATTTGATGGATTGAGAAGCCCGAGAACAAGGAGATAGTTGCTAGTTAAGGGCCTTATAGCCTTTGTTACCAGAGGAATTTTCTCTCATAGCAGTTTGGCACAGATAAGGAAAAAAAAGTCCTGTCTCCCATCTCTTAAGCCTGCACTTTAGCCGCACATTCATCCATCCCTTCCCCCTGCCCCAATCTTTGTGAAAGCTGGAAGACCACAGCGTCTGGCAAAATATTTAATGATAATAATACTAAAACATTTCCCACTGACTGAAGGAACTACAGAAGTAACACATAGTGTGTGTAGGCCTCTGTCCAGGAATAATAAACTATAGGTTTCAGCCTGATCGTGAAAAAGAGCTCAGATAGCAGTGAAACAAATACATTTATCCTTATAAGACTGAAAGATGGCTGTGCTGGGCCAAATATTAAGTGATAATTACCAGGGATAAGCAAACCCTGTGGAGCTGGAGGTTTTGTAAGCAGTTCAGGCTTTTTAATACATTTTTGGAGTTAGGGTTTTATCAAATCCCAGACTTTAAAAAAAAAAAAAAAAAAAAAAAAGAAAAGCTGGAGGGGGTTGGAAAACTCACAACTCTCCCTTTTCTGTTCCTGTTCTGCTGCTTCTCTTGGAATAACAATAATGGTGAAGTAGGTCTCGGGGGGAAGACTGGAAAGACACGTGTCCCTCTCTGACCGCTGAGTGTTGGTCACTCCATGCTGGTCACTTTGCAGGCCGTGGTGGCCGACACGCTCCTGCTCACGCGCCCCGGCAGCTCGGAGGGGCCGCTCCTCCCTCAGCAGAGCACACAGTGAGAGTGGCCTGCGAGTGCGACCTGCAAGGCGCTCTGGTTTTGCTGCACCCACAACCATGGCTGGGTTTCCTTTCTTAAGGCCTTGGCTGCTGCAGCTGGCTTATTACCTAGGAAACTTAGCATTCTTGCATGAAAAATAATGCAAGAAAAGAAAAATGAGCTAAAATAACATCTTGCAGTCATGGCTCCCCACGAAAAAAAATGCCAGCCTGAGTCATGAGTTCTCAGGTTAAGGAGTTTGCAGTTCTGATGGTACCACACACCTGCAGGCAACCATGGTGCCAGCCGCCAACTGGGCAGGAGGTTTTGTCACAGAGCTGGAAACCCAGCAGCAGCAAAGGTGCCGATCACGGTGCCTTAAGACAGCACAGGCATAAGGTACGTGCCACCATGACCATGCCCTTTGGGTATGGCATAGAGAATCCCTGCTTTTCAAGGACACTGCTTCCCTGAAGAGACTACGAGAAAAGCAGCAGATTCCTGGCACCGCCAAAACCACTTTGACCAAAGCTGCAGCTGAGTATTTTGGCATCCAGACTTCCTCCAGCTGTAAACATCCTTCCCTGACCCTGCTTGCAGCTTATATTCCTGGGCAACAGCAGCAGGAGCAGGCAGAGTTTGGGCCAATTTCTCTTATTCAGCTTCTCTACTTGTGCTGCCCTAGACTTCATTGATCTATCAAGGCAGTTGGTGGAAGTTAATGATTGCTGAAAACACATCCTTCAATGGAGACCAAGGTATCAACTGTCCTATGCTAGAGGGCAAACTGACATTTTTCCAATGCAATAAGGTATAAACAGGAGCTCAGAGCCAGCATAATCACCTGACAGGAGCACCACATCTAGTATACCCCTAAAATATTGTGGTTTCCAAAGAAATTAAAAGATGCAGACAGTTTGTTTGATCGAACAGGAATTGCCGCAGCTGACCATTTTGGATGCAGTTTCACCCAGTATAAATCAGGTATAGCGTTGTTTGAAGCAGTGGTATTCTATCAGCATAAAGGAGCTCTGACCAGGCAGGAAACCTAGCAATAAACCCTCTGCCACCTGCACCCTGTTTTGTTTTCCTTCTCCTCCCCACAGCTGAATCGTGGAACTCAACTGAATGGCATCTTGTCACTGAGAGACTAGATGAAAATGGCTCCTGCTCAGCTGGGTTATCCATGGAAACACGGCCGCCTAAGCCAAACGGCAAACAAGGAATTTGCCAGCAAGATTCTCCTGTAATGCCTGCGAAGGGAGCAAAGTGTACCAAGAGCTGTGCGGATTGCTTTGATCCTTCCCGGGAGACGCCGCCACGCACATGGGGTGCGAGGCAGGGGAGAGGGAAGTCTGGAGCAGGCAGCAGTCTGCCGCGATAGGCAGTCACGGTGCGAGCCGCTGTTGACTTGCAGCATCTGTGTACAGTTCTCCTAATAAAAACACACTTTAGCATAAGGATAATGAAGTTTTGCCCCCCACTCCCCTTTTTTTTCCTATGACCAAGGATTGAAGTGGACGCTGAGTGACACTTGTACTGAAGAAGGAGGGTGTATGTAAGAGGAAAACAAGGGAATATTTCCAGAAAGAATACATACAGCTCACCCCCCAGGGAAGCTGGGTTTTTAGACAAAAGCCCTGCATAATCACAGAAATAGTGTATGCGAGAAATGGATTCTGAATACAGAACTGACCTGACCAATTAATAAGGCAAAGACTTGTCCCTGACTCATTCCCAGTGTTTCAGCTGGGAAACACAGGAATGACGGATAATTGCACATGACTTCAGACATAGTGACACTGTGAACAGATAGGGGGTTTGGGATGGAGGGGGGTGTTTTCTTTTCACCTGATATCAAGAAGAAGAGGGTAGCTAAGACATGTGAGTTACACAACAGCGAGCTCTGGTACTCACATGTAGCTCGGGAGACAAAAAAGATTCTCTAATCAGAAACAGCATCCTTTGGAAGACATGTGATTTCAGTTTGCGGGAGAAAATGTCAAGAGAAATATCTCCAACCCTGAGGAAACACATACAAATGTCAACAGCACAGGAGCTGTCCAAGGGAAAAATCAAAACAGTGACAGCCATTAGTGTGCAGAACAAGTACATAGATGCAAGATAAAGAAGCCAGTGACTCAGGACACAGCCAGACTGAAAACCAGGGCTCGGTGTAGATACTGTGGGAAGAACATGAAAGGCAGAAATTAACATTCTCAGCCACTGAATACAAGTGCAGGAGGTACAGGAAATTTGTCCCAGCATCCAGCCAGCCAAGAAGGAAGAACAGCTATCAGGATAGGAAGCGATCAGGAGATGTCTGGAGTTGTCAGGGTTTATGGTGAACCTGGGAAAGCTAATCTTAAAGTTGGGGAGAGCATCGAGGTTTCCAGCAGCAGGGGTTGAAGAGCTCAGCTTCATTGCCAGATGCTGCAAAGCCCACAGAGCTAGCAGAAAATTTGCAGCCAGCACTGGCAAAAGGCTTATGGCCATGGGGATATGGAGTCACAAAGCTCTGATACAATCTTGTGCAAGTGTTGGTATTAGAGACTGGAAAAGTGGAGACAAAAAAAAAAGCATAATTAATTGCAAGACTTGCAGAAATAGAAACAAGAGTGACAGGATGAGGGCGACAGGATGAAGGGTATCTGACTGTGTATACAGCGCTCGGTTAGAGTTCGAAATGGCAGTGTCTGAAGAGCTAAGTTTTGTTGTTCATTGCAAGGAAAAAGAAAAGTGGATTATAATTAACTTTCCTGGGCTTAACTAATATTAAAATCAGACTTAGGATTTAGGAAAGCAGAGACTGGATAATTGATTTTCTCCTAGGCCTTGTGAGGTTAGCACAGAAAATAGGTATGGTGTGGTAGGTGAGAGAGACTCATCCCTAGATCTGTGACTCTTTCAGGTAACTGACCACATTTGCTAATATCACATAGGCATTGGAAATGGGAACGTAGCACTGTCCGAAAGGAGGCAAGGCAAAGGTCCACCTGACTCAGGATCTTATCTCAGTCACTAGGAAATGCCTAGAGTATAAAACAGAGTAAACCTCACAATACACTCCCAATATCCAGCCATGAATTTTGCTTTCATGATCTTGTCTAGACTAGCCTTGAGCATATACAAACACAACACTCATGGGCCATCTCACAGGGAATTATGAAAGATTATTTGGTTATTTGGTCCGGAAGGAACCAATTTTAGCATTTCCAAACATTCATCATTTTGATTTCATTTGATTATCTTAAATTTTGTATAGGAAGAGACAGTGAACAAATTATGCCTACTGCTACTTTCCATGCCACCCATCATTTTATAAACCTTTGTCATGCCATCACTTTGTGGTCTCCTTTCTAGATTAAAAATGGCTAGTTTACTTAAATGATGCTCATATTAAAGCCATCCGCTGTCTTTGATCATCCTTGTTGCTCTTCTCCAAGTTTTTTCCAGTTCCACTAAATTTTTGTCCTTAAGCCAGTACTCAACTTCAAATTAAGTTAACGGTCTTCAACTTTCCAGAAAGAAAAAGGAAAAATTTAGGCTAGATTTGCTTTAGCATATCATGCTATTGCCAGATCCTTCTAGGTCTCTCACTGCCAGTAGTTCTGTGGCAGGTGTGAGCTGATAAACTGTGGTGAAGTGAAAGTTTTGAAGTGGGGTTTTGAAATCTTTCTTGCTGGACCATGTAAGGCCGTTCTGCATGTACTGCATCAGGTGAGTTTTACTGTAACGCTTGGAGAAAGGCCTAACTTTGGGATTTAAGAAACCAGAAGCAAAAGAGTTAAGAGTTTCCAATGCGTCTAGCAGGTCCTTCAGGACCAAGAAACCTGGAAGGAGGAAGAACCTGTGCCACCAGCATCTTTATCAGCAGAAGAAACAACTGCTTATCAATGATTATCTCTGAAGCTAGGCAAACATTAGTAACCTGAACAGTTCTGGAGTCCCAGGAAACACTCCTCTCCAGCACCAAACTGCTTCAGCACACTTTGGCATTTAGGGTGCTGCTGGAAATGTATCCAGTTCCTACACAGACTTGAGCATGCTCCCTCTGCCAGGGCTCCCCAGCTGGGAGGAGGTTATTTTGAACACTCTCATGGTTTGCTGATCAGTCTTGTGGTTCGTGACCATCTGTTTCAGGTTTGTGCTAGGGTTCAGGTTCAGGACTAGAAGAATTCTAGAAATAGCATTATTGCTAAATTGATCAAGTCCCCAGAAAATGGCATGAGAAATGTCATTGGCAGGGATAAACATCTTGTGATCAGTTTTATTGGTCTCGTGGTCACATGCATCTATGCATGGGACTACGGTGAGCATCAAGAAGAAAGAACCAGAAGTTTTTTCCTTTACTGAATCTTGGAATGGTGAAGGATGTGACTTAGATACATAATTTGAAAGGTTTGTAACATGAAATGTCTCAGCTTACTCTGCCTACCTTTGGACTAGAGCTTGGGTCAGCTGAGGGATTGCAATCCAATGTAAAGAAATTAGCTAAAGACAAAAACCTACACAAGATAGCACCTTGCAGGTGCTGATGGAGAAGGAGGAAAGAAGCACTTAGTAATAAAGAAGCACTTAGTAATAGAGAAGAGGTTTGATCAGTTTTGCTTCTCTAGTCTCTGACCCATTCTAGTTAGTTAACATTCTAGTTAAGATCAGATTTTAGGAAAAGAAAAACAGTAGAGCTAGTTCTAATATCAAACTGTGGAATTGCCAGCTAAATGGAGAAGTGACAGCAGAGACAGATGTCTTCAGATTAACTCTTAGCTCTCCTGGGTTGTATCTCTTAGACATATGAAGCTGGAGGAGAGGGAGAGAGGAAATGTAAAATGAGGTTTCTTTCTAAGCCTTGCAAGTCCTGATGTGATAAAAACAAGAGATGAAGTTATCAGGGAGAATTAGTTGTGTTTTTTTTTTTTTTCTCTCTATGATTTGTGGCTTTTATATAGGATCATGATTAGGAATACAGTTAGGAAAACTGATTTTTTTTCCCCTGAAAATTTCTTGAACAAATTCTAATATCAGTATTACTCTTGAGTCTTGGAAGTTGTATCAGTCATGTGCTGATTTGGAAAAAAATATTTTTGTTTCTCTAGAGAGGCTGACCATCCTTTTAGGGTTGAAGCTGAAAGCCTCTGGATAACTATATACTTCCACCTTGCAAGTCCTAACAGCAACAGGGAGGGACATAGCAGGAGAAAAGACCTGATGAATAATATCATCCCTTTATGAGCCTGTCTTTCAAGGCAGAGATAAGATAGGAGAAAGGAAGTCTAGAACTTCAGATTTTTTTTATTATTATTATTTTTCTGGGACCTTGCCAACATGACCAACATGAGGTAAATAGCCTGCAGGCCAAATAGTTTATGATTAATTGTGTAGTTCTCATGAGTTGCAGGTTGTTTAGTCCCTAGTCTATCTTAATCTAGTCGCGTCTCACGAGGGATGAGAAATTTGTCATAACCTCTTTTCCCTACTAACTTTGTCCCACATCTTAGCCTCTCAGTAGCTGCAAGATTCAGGAACAAATCTAGCTCTACAGTCTTCTCTTCTGTTTTCCTGAAAGAAAGGTCACAATCCCCTTGCAGCATTTACACTCCTTCTAAGACTTTTGTCACTGTTACCTGTATGCATCATGTTACCTCACCAAAAACTGTGAAGTTCAATAATAAGACTAAATCTATGATTCCTCAGTCCTATCTCTTGCCCAATACTAAAGAGAGATTTACAACTTACAGTAAGTTTATAGGAGTTGTAAGCAATTTCTCCTCAACCTTCACAACCCCTTGGGTACTGCAAAACACAGGCAAGTGGAATTCCTCTGTAGAGCAAGCCATAGCATTTCTCACCTTCTGAGACCACCTGTAAACTAAATTGAGCTCTAACACTAAGATCAACCCTACAACCCACATTCAAATCCAAATCAGTTTTCCCTTACACGCACAGAGAAAGTTCTTGGTTACATTTAACATTCAGCATATCATGGAGTATTTCAGGTTGCTATTAAAAGACTGAAGATTTTTTTCCATCCATAGAATAAGGCACATATCAGAATAATCTTTTCCTGTTCTTGGTCTCTTCACTCTATATCTTAAGGAAATGGCAGGGTTTGGGTGAGGGTCAAGATTTCAAGCAGGAGACACTGCGGTATTTTTTTTTTTTTCCTTCATCATGCAATCCCAAGGAGAAGGGACAACTCAGGGCAGATAGTCCTGGATTTTGGGGCATTTGTTGGTAGAGTAGCTTAGGTCTAGGATTTTGAAAACCAACTGCCAAAGAACTATTTCATTTTAAGGCCTAAGAGGATTGTTTCTGTGTGGGTACTGCAAATAAGGACCAGGTCAGCTGGTCAGTAAGATCAGATTTACATCAGTATCGGGATCTGGAGAATATGGCCGCATTTGCCCATGCTGCCTCTAGGTCTCTTCTCTGCTTTCAGCATTAGAAGTTACTAGCCTTTTCTTTGTCTCATTGGAGAGGAGATGATTCAGTACTAAAGATAATTTATCAGTTCCTCATTTCCATAGCTTCTCTAAATTATAACCTGCCAGTTTATCACAACCATAAAACTAAGCATTTCTAGGCAAAATAACAGGACAACCTATCCTTACTCATTCAGACTTGCTGCCATGAGTCCATGAGCTAGCACTGTGAATTTCACAGGAGCCATAACAAGCCATATTTTTTAGTCTGCATGTTCTGATGCCATCAACACCAAGCCTAACCAGCACTCTCTCTTTACTATACCACAGAATAAAGATTCATGCTCAGTTTAGGGTTAGATAATGGTTTTGAGGTTAAGGCAAAGGTTACAGTTAGGGTTCATAATACATTTGGGACAGCAGGGACTAAGGAGATAACTTAATAGCTGGGTATGGCATAACCTGTAGAACTAGGAGTGAGGCTACAAGGGACAAATGGCCTATGATTAATCCTCTTGCTGTACAGGGTCTCTGGACTATTAACCTTAACTCAAAGGTTAGGGTTCAAGAGATCTGGGTCATCAGAGATAGATTTATTGCTGGATTCTGCAAAGCCCAGAGGGCTATACTGATGGCTTGAACAGGAATTAGCAAAGGATTTGTGGTTCAGGGCAGTTAGGGATGACTAGGCCATGGGAAAATTGTAGCAACCCATTTGCACAGATGCCAGTTTTGGCCTCAACAAAGATGTGGACTGGTAGAAAATAAATAAACGATATGGTACAGTGTCTTTTAAATGTAATTAAACTACCATAAATGAAAGTGCCAACGGATAGATTAGGTTAAGATACTGACCAAACCTAACTCCATCCTGTTAGAATTACAATAGTGCTAAGCAATTAATGGAAGACTAGAACAACTTGTCATTTTAGTAATGATTACTTAAGAGTAAAGGATCAATTGCAAACTCTCAGGAAGGAGCAAACATACATGCATACACATGCACACACATGCACATGGGGTTTCTTGTAACTAAGACACCTTAGAGAATTAGAATATTCTCTATATGTGACAGAAGCAAGAATGATTACTTTGTCTAGTACTTTCAGGCATAAAAGGTCACATTTTGAGAAGGCACAAGACAAGCTGAAGCCAGAAATTACTCTACATGTGCAAGTCAAAAAGCAGCCAGGATAAAGTCACTGAGAGTAATTTTACAAACAAGAGTAACAACTACAGCCATAAAGAAGCACAAGAGTTTACCATGGTAAAGTCTTCAAAGCAAGGTGGATGGAGACTAGATAGCAGGATGCCTAACAGAAGGCCACCCCCAAAGGAGGCCTCACTACCAAAAATACTCAGAGTTCATGTTGTCCAGAGGGGTTTATGGCATTGAGGAACCTTTACCAGTCACATAACAATTTGTCACCCCATTAGGCAAGTGTCAATAAATTTTACTGGTATAAATCTAGCTCCTTAAGTTTTCTGGTAAGAACTTGTCATTAGAAGGAGGGACTTGGAGGCATCAAGCCTGTAATTCACCAGGTACTATTGCAATAGCCAAAGGCAAAAAGGAACAGACTATCCAGGTAATTACACAATAATATCACAACTGATTTGCAGGACACTGTAGGGGTGGAATATGTCTGCATGCAGACAAGCTGCAGCCAGACATCTTTTGATCTCTGAGAGAGACTAGTCAGATCTGAGAAACAGAAAGATAAGGAAATCCAAAGATTTATGTGGGCAGCCCATTGATTTTTTAGGCCCTGCTTTCTCCTCACTCTCCCTTGGCCAATTAACAAACATGGACGCCACCCAGGAATGGGCTTGTGTAGGCTTAGAAGAGAGTAAGAAATCCATAAAGTGCCTCAGATGTGTGAGGCAGAGGAGACAGTGGTTCTCGGTCAGGCATCATTCACTCATGGCCTCAAGAGGACTGCAAGAAACAACAGGGAATGAAGCAGATGTAAAATTTCAGCTGATCTTTGTCTCTCTTCTACCTGATTTTTTTCTCCACCCCACACACTTTTTTTTCCCTTCCTGGAAACCCTTTCCCATTCTCCAGCAGCCCTTTGAGGCCGAGGCATTTGACACACTTACTTTGTGTCAGCAGGCACACAGGGATTGGAAGCTGACAGAGGTTGTGGCTAGACTGAAGATTGCTCTGCAAATGCAGGATACCTGAGGGCTGCCTCCTCTTTCCCATGTCTTCCCTTTCCTGTGCAAAGGCGAGCAGAGCTGGGCTGAGGGGATGAGCCTTGGCTCATGGATACAACGTGGATAGGGCTGTATTTCCACTTCAAGGGAGAGTTCAAGATCATCAGCTCAGGCAAGGGTGCTCTGGGGAAAGGTTATGATGGCTATGGTTGTGGTTTTAGCACAGGAAGAGGGTGCAAAGCAAGAGATAGAAAGGAGACAAAATTCCGGGGCCTCAGGAGTGGAAATACAGAGAAGCAGGTAGGAAGTGGTTATCTACAGGGAGCTGGATACAAGACCTGGGGAGGAAGGGGAGGCTCCAATTTGCTGGCATTTGAAGATGTTGTTAGGAAAAGATTCATTTCTTAGATAGCATAAGCTTTTGCCCTTGGGATAGGACCCTTGAAGATGGGATGAAAAGGTGTACAGAATGGCAGCATGTAAGCATGCGTATAAGGAAAGGGCATGCCAAAAGAAAGGTGAGTGAGGGAGAAACAAGGACAAAGTACCTTAAGAAACACGGCATAAAGTCAGCAGCTCAAAGCACTTGATGATGGAGTCACATTAAAGGCTTCACAATCGAAACGCCACCTGACAGAGCTTTTGGGAATTCAGAGGCACCATCAGCTCACCTTTCGTCACTGCCTGGACAGGCAATCCTAGTACAACCAAACACAGGAAGAAGCCACTGTCCACTTCACCCGAACAACGGGTAAATCTGGAAAAAGTACAGAGAGGGATAACCCTGCCGACAAGGAGTATGGAACAGCTTCCAGATCAGAAACGATTAGATAGACTAAGATACTTCAGCCAAAGGACGAAAGGAAAAACCATGAAAAATCTGGATCTGAAAAATTGTGAGTGACATGGATACAGTAATTAGGACACAGCTATTCGTTATTTCTTTTTATATACAAGCTAGGGAGCATCAAATGGAAACCAGGAAGCACTTTTAAAGCAAACAAAAAGGTAGCTTTTCACTTCCTTAACTTGCAGTTAAGCCAGCTAACTCCTGGCCACAGGATGTTGTGGGATACCACAAGTTAACTTGAGTTTAAAACTTCATGAACGAATTCACAGAAGAAAAATCCATCAGAGCCATTAAAAACAAAGGCCCCATCTCTGGCTCAGGAATAACCCGAGCCACAAATTCCTGGAGGCTGAAGAGTGTTTTGAGGAAGTCTTGCTGCATTTGCCCTCTTCCAACACTGTTCTTCAGTCCTCTGGCCCTGACCACCCTCAGAAGTGCGATACTGGGTTAGGGTTGGATCTTCCAGTTTAAGCTGTGGCATTGTTTTGAGATAACTGCATATGCAAGGCAGTCGTGGAGGTAAATGTGAATACAGCTGTGGAATAACTGCAGAAAGGCAGCATATCCTGACAAATGGGACCAAGGCCAGTACTTGGGAACTCTGAAAGGGCCTTAAGCCTCACTGGAAATAAAATCTGCCAGTCACATGGATGATTATGAGAGCACCACTGAACAGTAGAGGCAAGCCAGGTAGGGTGGAGGCAGGTCCTTCACTAACAGCAATAATTCAACCACTTAGTGGGAGTTTCATTTCAAAACTAATATATTTGAACATCTGTGAGGCTGCCAGATGTAAAGGGCTGGCAAGACAAGATTCCTTGTCTCTTGTGTGACTTATGTACTTGTAATGTCTGGCCTCAGAAAATCAGCAAGTACTGGCACAAAGGACATGGCAACAACAAACATATTTGAAAGGGAACATGCAGCAACCTGCACGGAGCTTGGAAGGAGGAATCCAGACTGCTGTGGGTCAGAGCAAGAGGAAAACTCAATGTGCGCTGGTGGGAAGCTACCTGCAGCTGCCTAAGATTTTATCTTGTAGCCTTCTGATACCTACAAAGATCATCCTAATTCCTAGCCTAGTGCGCACATAAATAACTCACATCTGAAAATTCTTTTGCCCTTGTCTTCCTTTAAAGACTCTTTCTCTATATCAAGGGTTGATTCCCCTGCTTCTCACTCCCCCCACACATTCTGAGCAATTCCATCTCTTCCCATGTATCATAGAGATTAAACATACCCTTTTTTTGCCACTCCAAGTAAGCAGAGCTCTTTTTATTTTCTTTCACAAGATAGAACTTGGATTATTCTTACAGCCCTTCTCTGCCTGCTTTCTAGTTTAAACACATTAGTCTTCAACATGGAAGGTCAGAATTGTACATGGTGTACCATACCAGGTCTCACCTATGTTATGCAAAATAATATTAATACTTATTTATCTTTACTGAAATTATCATTTCTGATATATTTTAGGCTTTCGTTTGCTACTTCTTGGGCTTCTTCAAGCGCCAGGAATGTTTGTTATGATGTAACCCAAAACCCCAGGTATTTCTCCTTTACACACATATCAAAATTGATGAGCTCCTGATTGACAGCAGACTTTTCTGGCTTTATTGCTTTATGTACCTTACAAATATTCCAGTCTTGAGTCATGCAGTTCTTCCTATATAATATCTGTATCTTTCATTTCTTTCACAGGGCTTCTCAATTTGGAATCATATTTCATTAGCGTACCACTACATTTTAAGCCAGCATCGTTAATGAAAATATGCTAGTAGCTAAGTACCAAAAACATCTTGCAGAAGTCTACTTGTGTTCTCTTGCAGCCTGTCCTTCACTGGTCATTGCCAACCATTTCTGTTTACCCTTTATCCTCCTTGAAACTTCAATATTAATCCCTGTCTGTTGCCTCTTAACGATTTTCCATAGACAGTCAATCTGTCAATCCATAAGAGACTTTAGGTGAAGTACTGACTAAATTCACTTCATGTGTCAGTTCTTTCAGCTTTCAGAGGTAGAGATTACCCACTCTCCTGATTTGATCAGAGTCACTGATCACGGTGAGCTTGGTTTCACCTCATTCTGGTCTCTCCAGATCTTCAGTCCCATTTGTCATCCTGCCCACCATCACTTTTATTTAAAATTGAGATATTTACTTGTTTTCTGAGTTATGCTTTGGGGATCTAATCTCTGCCATATTGTTAGTTCATATAGCAATCCCATGTCATATTCTTTCTTTTTCTCTTGTGCTCTTTTTGATTTCTAAAACCAAAGGACATTTTGCTGTTTGCTTTAATTTTCTTTTCAAAGTTTAACTCAGTCTGATTTCTGGCAGTTCTCACTTTGTCTCTATACTTCCTGACTTCTAAGACAAAGCTTTCTTTGCTGGTCAATCCTTTTTTTTCCATCCCTTGTAAGCTCCCTGCTTACTCTTAATATCCCCTTGGAGATGGTTATTCATCCAGTTAGGGCTGGGGCCCTCTTTGCTAAGTCTTTTTCCCCCTTGCTAGAATCCAAGTTCCAGATAACTTTGTGCCTTTCACTTAAGAAAAATTCCAAACATCCTACATACTCAAATCCTTGTAGTCCTCAGGCCAGTTGACTTCACTAACTAGTTCCCCTAAAATTTATCATAAAGCTATTTCAGAGTATATAGCATTACACAGGCCTTTATGTGCTTAAAACACAACTACCACTAACTTCAGCTGCAGCTGTGAATTCTCATCAAATCAGACCCAAGAGTCGAGTCTCAGGACCCCCAAAAATGAGGAACACACAATTAGTGACCACCTGTGGGAAAGTGTGATGCCTGGCAAGGCAGAGAGAGAATCCAACTGTGTGGGCCAGTATTCAACCAGGATTCACTTGTAGCTGTACTGTCCTTTTTCTTCCTGCAGGCCCCTTATGCCATCACTAACCATCTTAAAGCTTTTGTAACAAATGAAGCAAGAATGTTAAAGACAATACCTTGCCCTAGTACTCATCCTTGATTCATTCCCAAAGCAGGTCCATGAGTAAATGGCCTGTGGAAAAAAATGATCTGGATGCCTGCAATTGAAGATGGTATCAGAGTGCAAATTTTATGGGACAGAGCAGGGAATCATAATCATGACTATGAAGTCCAGAGTGCCTTGGAAATCTGAAAAGTTTCAGATGCTTAAATGAAACTTTACTACTAGTCTCAATATGTTTTTTTTCTCTGTGCAATTTGGTTTGGTCCTTATGTTTTCTAAAAGCAAAGTGAAAAAACAGAAGCTCCATCATGTACCTACTTGCAAGTACTACATTGTCGACCATATGAATTTTCCACACAGATCTAAGTAATTTAATTTAATGGAGTAGCTTATAGTAATAGGTTGTTGACCTCTGTATTGGCAGCACTGAAAGGGGATGACACACACTCTGCTAGTATTTAAACAGATATTTGCTGACTGCAGAGGAACAGTGAGACCTGAGTATCACTTGTTCTATTCCAGGTTCCTTGGCCATTTTTCTGTTCCATGTCAGCATTACCCCTCCTGTCTCACCTTCTCTGATATAGGTTTACTTTAAATATATTTTCCCTGCTGCTCCCTCACTGTACCAATTTCTTTTTTCTGGTGAAACTATTCCATTCTCTAATCCCAGAACATCTCTGCCTAACAAATCTGAATCCTGTGGATGTTTATACCCAAAGTTATTTTTCTTCTTCCAGTTTTTGTCTCACAGTCCAGACAGCTTCAAGTCCCATGTTGCCTTGTAGTCTTGCCCTACTATTCATCCTTGCTACCCTGCATTAACGCCTCTTTGACCTGTACATGTTGCCATATGCTTCTGTCCTCTGTTCCAATACACAGGATGCATACAACTTTTTTTATCTAACTTCTCATCAGCTTTGCCTCCAGATCTTTATCCGAACATTTAGTTCCAGTTTTCCTTACTCCCTAGTCTAGGCTCCTCTTCTCTCTTCCCCTCCATCCCCTGCTTTCTAATTCTGTGTTGATTTCCCAGTCACTACTAGACACTTCCATACTCTCATCCACTGTTGGTTTCCTTCTTTCTCATGGTGGCTCCTGTTCTCTCCCCATCATTCCTCCACTTGAGATTTAGCCCTTTTTCCTATATATCTTAGAATATCAAGTACATCTTGTGGCAATAAGTGTGTCAATGCAATTTATGCTGATTTGAGATCATGATATTTCTTTTAATCAATTTTAAATATTTTTCTTGATGCACGTCCTGCAACTATATCATGAAAAACTGCAGATTGTGCAGAAAAACTGCACTATGTGCTGTTCTGGGCTCCCCAGTACAAAAGGGATGTGGAACTGCTGGAGGCAGCACAGGACTATGAGGATGATCAGGGGCCTGGAACATCTGCCCTACGAGCAAAGGCTAAGAGAGCTGGGCCTGTTCAACCTAGAGAAGAGAAGACTGAGAGGGGACCTGATCAGTGTCTGTAAGTACTTCAAGGTGGTGAGGTCCCAAGGAGTGAGGAGGATGGGGCCAGCCTCTTCTCAGTGGTGCCAGCGATAGAACTAGAGGAAAAAAGTTCCACAGGAACTTAGGAAAGAACTTCTTAGCAGTGAGGGTGACAGAGCCCTGGAACAGGCTGCCCAGAGAGGTGGTGGAGTCTCCTTCTCTGGGAATCTTCCAAACGTGCCTGGCTGCCACCCTGTGCCCCATGCTCTAGGGGACCCTGCGTGTGCAGAGGGGTTGGACTAGGTGACCTCTAGAGGTCCCTTCCAACCTTAAGCATTCTATGATTCTGTGATTGATTCTATGATTATATTCTCATGTTTGGTATTAGACATATATGCATCAAACTAAAAGTATAGGATTTACCTTCCCTCCTTTATCTCCCACTTCTGTAAGATGGAAAAAGTTCAGCCACTCAACCATATAGGAAAAAAAAAAATTGTTTGACTTCTTTTCCGTGACTCATTGCTGTGAAATAAACTTGAACAGAACATTAAGAACAGAAACTTGGATATCTTCTAAATATATAGATAAACTAATGTATTGAGAGAGAAAGAAAGGAAAATATTTTGTATGGACAGTTTGCAAACCCACAGTACTCTGAGAAGCTATTGCTGCTCCATGGATACAGTTGAACTGTTGCAGAGTTGGCTTCTCCAATAACTCAATGTTTCAAATCAAATAAGTCACCTCATGTCAGTTTCTAACTCTTTTTTAGATATGTTTGGTTTTAACATGCAATGCCTTGTGAGCGCTCTCATACTAACCAGGGTGAGAGGTGACAGATTGCAGCATTACTCAGACTCATTCATATTTGCCAGACAGAATTAGCATCAACAGTGCCACAAGCAGCACTAGATTTAGTGCCTCTCCCAGACTTCATCCCAAGCAAGTTTCACTTCATGTACAGTCTCCCTGTTTTGGCACCCCATGTAGTATGATCCGATACGAGGAGCCCCAGCTTTGGAGCTAGTAGACATTAGTGGTGTAGGGGAACAAACCAACCTCATTTAAACTTGTCCTGTGCTGACAGGGAAGAAACTTAACCCCTCTGCCCTGTGAGCTCCACATACTGTGAGATGAGAGTATCCCAATAGACTGCTGCAGAATCCTGCCATGGCCTAATGAAGACAGCCTGCCAAAGATTAGCCGCGTCTAAGACCTCGTCGGGGCAATTCCATCCAACGGATCCAAAGGCGTGCTGGGTGGGTGATTCTGGAGCAGACACTCGCTATCACTAATGCAAGCCACACGGCGATACTTCATTGCCAAGGCTTTCATCTGGTGATAAAACAACGTCTCGGGAATATAACACCAGGACAGACAAAAAACAAAAGCAAAAGTATGTGCGTCATGCATGCACACCCCCACACACCGAGTGTTGTAACGGGGAGAGCTATTCTACAGTGTTAAAACAGGTTGAGGGAGGTCTTTTTTATCAGTTTATTTGGAAGGTTAAACTGTCGCTCTGTTTTGAATATATAACTAACTAAATAGTAACTTAAAGCCTGAAGCTCTGCGTCCCTCTGGATGAGGACCAAGAAGTCTGAACACTATAATATAGCTCTGATTAGCTACTTCCAGGTCTAAACTGAAGAATGTTTCAAAATCATGTGAAATGTCTCTTTCAGTGCTGTGCTCTAACACTGGTTAAGCATCTGAGGGGTGAAGAGTGCCAGATTGAGCTACACGTTTTGCTCAGAAGCCATGGCTACATGTAGGGTGGGTATGTCTGCTTGGCTTAGCTGGAGGCCTGTAAAATGCATCAGGAGGAGCCATCTTCAACCTGGTTCCCAAACATCCCTCCCCCTTTAGTACGTGGGGTTAATGGAAATAGGACCAAAGTTTGTTCAAAAGGGTTGTGAACCTTAACAAACCATTTCCTCAACAGACCATCCTGGTCTGAATTTTGAGTTCATAATGAAAACTGAAACCTGGCCGGTGTTTGGTGGTTTGGGATTTCACAGTGAGTATTTCACAAGGCTAAGGAAAAACAGTGTGGCTACAGAAGAGAACTAAATCCCTGAAATCTGGACTGGTAAAATAGCGACAGTGCTATTAGAAAAAAAAAGTGTAATATGCAATGGCAGCCCAAGTATTTTTGTGGCATTTTTGCAAAACGACCCTACTTAGGATGGATTTTACACCTTTAATTGCCAAATCTGTAGTTGTCTCCCCAACTACCCAAAAATTCGGCTTCTGTGTGGTTTGGGTGAAGTTGAGCAACCTCATTATTCTCTGATAGGTCTGATTAAGCTTCAGGAAAGGAAGGACCTTTGATTTAGCAGCGCCTACACTTCTATGATAGGCAGTTCTATAGCACTCATGTAAATGTCATTTATAAAGTGAAACACAGCTTTTGCTCACAAAACAGGTGGGGCATGGGGGAAAGCATAAATCTTCATGTCTTCAAATGAAATATAGCACATAAACAATTGAAATGTGTGTTTTTGTGTGTGTGTGTGTATAGTACAAATCTTGTACCTGGAATAGCAGTGGAGATCATCCTGCGGGCTCTGCACTATTCTTGTTTTATATAGTTCTTTATATAATCAAGGAGGCTACTGAACACCTGATCAGTTTGGATGCTAGTTCATAGTTCGGATGAGAAAAAGCAGTATATTTCAGGCTTCATTATCTATTTTACACTGTTTTGACTCCAGCTGTATATGGTACATTGAGTTATATTTGCTCTCTCCCCCTCAATTAGTTTAGGAGGTGTATGGAAATGATACCATTCAAAAGATTGAGAAAAACAATTTGGCCACAGCCAGCAACCGAAGGACACTGACTGTGAGCCAAATTGAGGGGTGTAAATCAGTGCTGTTCTGTGGGCTTTGCTGAGACTGGAGTCAAGACACCAGGTGACAGTTTGCCCCTACATCCCCATGCTGATGCCTGCAGATGGAGCCTGATGTGTAACTCTCCCAAGCGCGGATGGGATTTAAGTGCATAAATTTTTATGCATTAAGATGAAATATATCTCATGAAAAAAAAATCAGACTCCTATTTTGTGTTTGTGTCATAAAAACTTAAAAGAAGTGCAAATTTTAGCTGGGAGGGAACTTTTATGACCTAGTTATAAATCTCCGCAAGGAGCGGTTTGCAGTTGAAACCCTGACAAACTCTCCAGCAGAACAGTGCAAGTGGGTGCGCCAGTAACATCCCCTTCAAATCCTTCTCCAGTGCAGTCAGGGTGTCCCATGCCAGCATTTAGAGTCTACAATGAAATAACCAGTACAAAGGGAGGAAAATAGTCATTTCTGAATTACTGTCCCTCCTCAGAAAATAACCACAAAAACAGGGTAATTTCGTTACTAGAATATTGTGGTTCATATGTTCTAACGAGAGACAGTCAAAGAGAAAGCAGCATATTCCCTCTTGCCTATGTAAACAGGAGAAGGAAAGGACTAAGGAATTGCTTGCAGTAGTACTGGTGTGACAAAGGGAAAGCATTCTGTGTAGTGCTTTCAGACCATAAAATGTTTTTTAGACACATCTTTGACTATTTCATAAGACTATTTCATCATTTTCCACCCTCTAGGTTTGTTTCATTGCTACTTAAATCTTATTTCTGATTTTCCTTCTTTTTTTGATTAGACATGAAAGTTAATCAATCTAAGAAAAATAAGCTTTGCTAAAAATTCCCAGTACTAATATCTTCTTCATATCAAGGTGTCTTGGTCAGTGAATATGCCTTTTTCACAAAAAAATTATCTCCTGTGCTCTTTCATGGGTAAACTGCTCTTAAGACAGAACAAGATTTCTGTCTCATAATCCAACTAATGGAATTAGTGACTATGCTTATTAATTACGATTATTGGAATTTCCCGTCTTTCTATTTCATAGTAGCACTCCACCTCTGCTTGCCAATCATAATTATAACTACTGACTCTATCACATTTTGCTTTTTCAAATGAAATAAAATGTTTGGCTTGGCCCCGCGCCAAGAATGGGGTCATTCCCAACTTGTAATAACATATCCTTAGCTGATGTTTCTTAGTAACATGTGTAAATAGGAAAAAACAGTTGCGCTGCGGGGGTTTAGCTTGGCCACATGTGACTACGGTTTAGGAACATGGGAAGAAAATCAGTGGCCTTTCCATGCTAGCCGTCCAGTTCGACACTGAGCACGCTGCGTGGAGACGGAAGCGCGGACATGCACAAGGTTAACCACTGTCCTTGCTCAACAGCCAACGGGTGCAACTTGTCCCTTCTTTGCTGAGAACCAGCTGTGCAGCCTGCGCCAGGAGCTGAGCCTCAAAGATGGGGTCTACAAAAAAAAACCACGACGAGCTCCACTAGAATATCCCTTCTGATATATGCTATTTACTTCTGGCCATGCTGCTGTTACAATTAAAAACACGCCTTGGGATTAATGGCATGACAAGTGCAGAGCACCCTCTGGATAAAAGTAGAGTGTCACTATGAGAGATGGGCTAAAACTGCGAAACCCAGGCCAGGGTTTGGATAGGGGATAAGCCAAGATGTTTGAGATCAAGGGCTTTGTTCTGATCATTATAAAAATGAGCTGTCCTTCTGCTTGGCTCAGATTTTGATATTCATAGTAACTAAAGTTCAGGAACTTGTGAACTGAGAGCATTCAGATTCACAGGAAAAAAAAAGAAAATCCTTATGCTTTGTCTCAGAGTAACACTTTATGAAAATAGAGACTTGGAGTGGAGATAAAATGCATTCTTTCTGAGCATTATGAAGTTCTCCTAACATTATTTTTTCCTCCCAGAGGCTCCAACAACTTTCATTATTCAGATTTCCAATGAGAATTTTCCAAACTGCTTGTTTGGGATTAAGTGGGTTTAACATAGGCGTTCTACTGTGGAGCCATTTGCAGCCTTAATGTTGGTAGCAGAGCACCAGAAAAGAAAGGCATGCCAGTGCAGAACATGCCATCTAGCAGCTACCGCTAACACTCCGCATGGTGACAGCTCTGAGAGACAGACTGACCAGGCTTGGCACACAAGATCTTTCCTGCTGCCTACTGTGGTCATTTAGGATCAGCCACAGCTCCTCAACCCTGGCTGAAAAATGTTTAGAAATGTTAATCTAAGTTTTCTTGCCCATCCTTCTAGTGTGGAGAGGTCTGCATTGGCAACAGCAAGAACACGTTTCTTGCCTTGCCACTGAGCTGGGGGGCTGAGTGTCCTGGTTTGCTTGTGAGACTTAGACACAGGGACACGGCCTACTTTACTTCATTACCAATTTCTCTTTGGCTCTCAGACATTTGAGTGGCTTCGTCTGAAGATGATCCAGTGCAACGGCATTTATTATTTGATGACTACACCATGTACTAGGAGGAATACTTCGTGTGTGGCTTGGTGGTTATGGCAGGAAACTGGTAGACAGGACTCCTGGGAATGGATTATTTGCTGGATGTGAGCGTGCAGCAAAGTAGATTTAATGCAGGTGGAAAATGAAGCAAGAGCAATCAAAACCAGTGTGCTTGGATTATCATTCCTAGTATGCAATGAGACACTAAAGTACAACCTTTTGACTAATCCTGGGTGAAATAATGAACATTTTGCTTTTCACATAAGTGCAGCAGTACTTTAACATGAGTGCTTGTATATAAGCAGGTGTCTGTTCTATTTTTCACATACAGTAAAGTTTCCCATATGGGAAACTGGAAAAGGAGTCCAGATCTTGGCCCAGGCTATAGTTGTTGGGCTTTTTAATCAATCTGCTGGCACAAAGGAATTGCGAAAATGGTTTGGTAGGATATCAAAGTATTTCCCTGTGGTAGAACTATTAATGGGAGGCAGTTGGAGATCTCTGCTGGTCAAGGCAAACTAGGGTAGTAATGAGGTCAGTCTAATTTTATCGTGGGGCTGGTTTGAGTGGAACAGGTCTAGAGGCACTGCTGCAGAAGAATCTGAAAATCTCTAAAATTGTAAACATTTTCTCTCTGCTCCTCCTTTTTAACCCCCTTTTCTTTCTTTCTTTCACATTTGTGATTCAAACTTCCTTCTGCTAAACTATGGACTCCAGGTTAGTTCTAGTAAAATCAAGAGGTCCTACAAATGTACGCACTGAGCTATCATAAAATAAGAAGCAGTGGGAATAATAGCCCAAAGCTCCCTGCTGGCGTTACCTGAGTTTCCCGCATTGAATGGGTGTCTTTATGGACGATGCATCTTGCATGAGGTAAACCCTGTACATATATGTACCACAAAACTAGAATGGGAATTATTAAAGTATTTAAAATTTGAAAAAGGTGTGAATTGTTCCTGCATAAAGTTGATAAGTAGGCCCAGCATATAATGCAGGTGCCCACAAACTGAGCAGAATTCATTTGAGCAAAATGCCCTTAAAAATGTATGATCTTTCTTAATGAAAGTCGACGATCTTTTCTGAAGCATCAGGTATTTTATTCCAGCAAGGCTGGATCTAACAATCTAGTCTAGATTCAATGCAGTTGCAAGGGACTTAAGTACAAAAAGTCAGAGCGCTTTACTGTGAAAGTGTATATATATCTTCTTCCCTCATGGAGAGCTCATACATGATGACACTTCTTCATGTAGCGGTCCTACTGCAGGTACGTTGTACTTCTGCATGAGGAAAGGATAAAGACTAAGCAAGAGAGGCTAGGAAATCTTGTAAGCGACAGCGTCACCTCAAGAGCTGTGTCACGTGTGTCACATCTGTCTTTTGTTTACCACTGTGGTCAGTATGATCCTTCATACCCATTCATATACTGCTGCCTTAAAATTTGGAATTTGAACATGATTTTAAGAGAACTGTGTAACGCTATTACAAGGAGACAGTCAGTGTTTAGATAGCTGCTTGGCACTTGACACATCTGTGAGAGGACAGGAATGAAACACAGGCTCATACGTAGAATACAGAATGAATAACTGATGTGCATTGTGACTGCTGTGAAAAGCTGATTTAACCTTGACCAAAGATGCTGGAAGACAGGCTGTGTGAAATCAAAGCAGTGCAGATCAGGGCCAAATCCTCAGCTGGTGAAACTGTCAGGGCTCCACGGAGGTAAATGGTGTTAAATCGCCACTATCAAATGGGACAGTCCATGTTACATCATCCCAAAAACACTTTAAAGTATGAAAAGCCAACCAGCAAGCTAAACAAGAACAAATGGTTTACAGAGCGGGAAAAGCTCCTATTCATTAAACAGGGGTCAAGCATATGGGCCAGTAAACTTCCCCTCATTTGATCAATTATGCTTTAAAAATCAAATGAAACCATTCTTAAGGATATGCCAAATAGTTAAAGCCACAAGAATGTCCCACGGTTGGGTAACTGTACGGCAGTAAATCAGCCGGTTTTGGAGGCTCAGCGAACGCAGGGCAAACAATAACGACCCAGACAATGGCAACAGAGCCGCGTTCTTTGAACCGGACGCTGCAAGAGATATATATTGCACTGTGCGAAGGCGGCACAAGAGCATGTTGCTGAGAGCACCCAGAGAGCCAGGGGAAAACGGCTCTAGCTTTTTTCTTCCACGCTCAGTCACAAAAAGCCACGAGGAAGTTAAGATACGAGGACATTGCGAGGGCTTTGAAAGAGGTCACTCGCTACGTGATGTCAACAGTCCTCCTGCTATCAGCTTCAGCTGAGTCAGGCTTTGGCATGCTGGTTTTAATTTACCACTTTGCTGAAGTTGTAACACTGATATAAATCCACACCAGAGCAAAACTGGAATAATGCTGTAGTTAATCAGGCATAATAAAATGACGGCCCTCTAGGTCATAAATGCAGCTGCATCTCTAATGTTAGGATTAAGACTTGCTCAGCTTTGAAATTAGTTGAAAAGATTCTTGCTGTAGATGTCATAGATCACATACAGCGGGGCTAACCAGCACAACCCTCAGATCTACAGGACTGGAAAAAAATGCCACACAGAGAGAGGTGAACCAATAACTCTAACAACACGGCTGCCAAAAGAAATCCCATTCACTAAAGAGCTAATATAAAAATTCACCTTGATAACAGGGACAAAGCCTAATACCAAAAATAACTGCAGATGCATAAGCCTGCTCTTGTAGTCTGGGTGCTAATAACGTGTTGCACACCTTACTGAGGGGGAGGAACAACATATACATGCCATTTGGCCGAGCATCTAGCCAAAGCCAAACAGAGCATTCATGTTATTGACCTGCTGTGGGTACATGTAAGAAACTCATTGATGAATCCTCTTGAGGAAAAAATAGCTACATTCTCTGAAGTTAGAAGCTACTGAAACTAGTCTGCTAAGCTAAGTCAGTATTACTGTCCTCCAAGACAATCGAAGAAGCAATATGGGAGATCCTTGAGGAATGAAGGATTATTTTGGATAATTAATTGATTTACTGAAATTATTTAAGGATAATTAATTGATTCCTAATGGCTGGTGCTTTGATTTACAAAAGGGGTTTGATCATATGAAAGAGGCAGACAAATATTGCCTATGGTAGAGAAATATAATGCTGATCTTAAGCCTGGTCATGTAGCAGTTATCTACCAAGAAGTGAGAACCAGCAGAGAGAGCTGATTAACAGCAGCAAATCCTTTCACTAGCCCTAGCATGTGGTTGCTTCAGCACACTCCATAGCACACCTGCACCTCATGCCTGCAATAACATGGCAATGCTGGGCTTGGCAGGCCCTGTGGGGTGTTTTAGCCCAAAGCTATGACTGCCCTTTCCCCTCTTCCCTAGCCTGCACCCAGCTCCTGGAGCATGAAATAGCTCCCTACTAGTGAATAAGCTCTCCTAGCATTGAAATAAAACTGAGAATGACAGTAAACTTCATTAATCTATAAAAGTGGCTTCACCTGAAGGGCATTTCCATCATTAATTCTGTTAGCTTACTGAAGATATGCCTGTAAAAAGCACCATTTGTGCGGCTTTAGGAGAACACATACAACTCTTTCAGTCTCTACAAATTCTTTCTGCTAATTTTGGAATACGTTGCTTGACCAAGCTACTTTCTTGTATAGAAGGTATATACACCTTCAAAGAAGCATGTCCTTACTCAGTACAGAAAGGGCAGTGACTTTTATTTATAACAAGACCTCTCAACAACTCTAAAACCAGCATTTGCTCCTAAACGGAACAAAAATACTATGTCCATGTTGAAACAGGGCACTTTTGTAGGTTTTTTTAAGCTTTACCAATATAAAACAAAACATTGCTTATCTAAATTAACTGCCTTCTACTTGAGAATTTATTTTGCAATCTTCTTTGTCTTTAGCAGCACCTAGAACACAGAAATGGAAAATAATTTGGCTTTGGGACAGGTCATATGCTTAGCAAAGCAATAAACAGATCCACACTAGCTAAAAATAAAGCACATTCCTTGTCATTCTGCAGAGTCAGAAAACTATCACAGTGATATATTTCTCTCCACTAGTTTTGCATTAACTAAAATCAACCATTTTGTAAGAACAGAGTGAGGAAAGAACATTCAAATCCTACAACCTAGCCATTTTAGGAAGAAACAAAAAGAGGGGAAAACATGATGATTTCAGCAGTTTGGGAAAAACAGAGTCCTAATAAAACACAGAATCATCTAGGTATTGAAAAAAGTTAGCAAAGGGCAAGACGAGTTTTGTTATGGCCTGGGATACATGTTTAGATAAAAGACATGATAGTTCCAAAGAACACAAATGAAAAAAAAATCTAATTCAAGTTCATGAAATGACAGACTATGGGAAAAGCAAGAGAGAATTTGACCTAAAAACCTATTTCTTAGAATATGATTCCTACTCTAAAATTCAAAGAGAAGCCAAAACTAATAAACAATTAGTACAGTGTCGATGTTTATTCATATCAAATCATGATGTGCAAAGCAAAGAATATCAACAGTTCAGATTACTGACTGAACACCCAGTGAGGTATATCAATTGCTCACATCATCCACAGGGGAATGAGATGTTTGAGAAAGCCCTCAGCAATGATACTCTCTTAAATACAGCAAAAAAGGACAGGGAAGATATATACCCAAGCGGTCCTTCAAATGGCCGCAAGGAACAGGATTGGAAACCTGTAATGGAAGAAACATCTCATATCACTAAGACCCTTTCATATCTTTACCAAACACTTAACTAGAAATGTTGAGATCTGAAAGTCCCCTTAATTTATTTCATTAAGTTTTGATTGAAATTCTCAGTTCTGCCTGTGGAAGTGGCAAAATGTCAGAAGAGACTTGTCAGTTGGTGGTTTGTTTTTAGAAGCCATGGATTTTCCTGGTAAAATCTGCTCACTCTTGCAGAGCTTCTCTGATGAAAAATCAGTCTCCGGTGAGCAATAGCTATTCCACTGCAATGAAACAAAGTAGGGTCAAACATCACACAAAAGTCTTGAAGTTGTTGGCATCTGCTTTCTGTGCTCTGACCTGACTAGAGTGAGTTTAGTGACTGCAGTCCTGTTCCTGCTGAACAGAAATCTCATTTAAAACACCACTGCAATCTATACTACACTTAGGGAGGTCAAGCATTTGATAGACAATGAAATGATCTAATGACACCTTTGGATAATCGCCTTCCAAAGTAGGTGGGAGGAACAGGAGTGGGATGATGAGGTTTATAACTTAGGTTAAACACAATTTGTTCTCTGAGTGCACAGTAGAGGTTGGTTTTGCTTTCAGTTAGCCAAGGACAACAAAAACCAAAGCCAATGCAATAAACCTCTTTTGAGTAATCTGGACAGAAATGCCCTATATATTAATCTAGGGGGAAAAAAACTTTTTCACTTAGCAACAGTCTCTTGTCTCTCAGCCCTACTGAAAGCCTATCCCTCTAAGAGTTCCCTCTAGTTCTCTCTGTTCCTTCTGGGCTGTCAGCTGGGAATCGTAGCTCTCGGCTAATTTCCAGTATTTGGGTACTGTTTTGTTATACAGCAGGACCAGCTATTCCCACAGGTCCTTTAAGGAGCTGCATTCACTGTTACACTTTGCTATCCCATACTGCGAGTGTAAGAGTGTCTGGACTCACTGAAGCAAAGGAAAACAGCTTTTGAAAGAGTAACAATTGCAAAGCCCACTGTTTTGCACCATAAGTAGAACCTTGTCTCCTGATGGTCTTTCTTGGAGATGCTGTACATGATTTCATGTACAATTTCCGGCCTTGAGAGATCAGATCTGATACCACTTCTTTTGCATCTGCAGAAATTTAACACCTCTCAGATCTTTCTGACAGCACTAGCATTTTTGCTGATGCTGAGAACATTTTGTTGTTTGTTTACATCCTTTCTTAAGAAAGCACAAAAAGAGATGCCAAGGCTTTAATTCCCTCTCTCTTTTTTTTTTTTTCTGATATGCTTTTTTAGCCATAGGCAAACTGGTTGCTAGCTGTACTTGCCAGTCCCACATGCACTTGTGAAGCCTACTCAAAGACAGCCTCTTCCTAGCGATTAACAAGTCTCTGCCTTCAGAGAGCTTGCTGAATATGGGATACTCCTCTCTAATGTATACTTCCCCTCTTTCCTAGGAAGATAAGTTACTCCTACCTTCTGAAATTTTCTTGAGTGTGTGAGGTACTGCCCATTGCATAGTCTGACTGTTGGGAGAGGAGAGCTTTAGAGTGACCTTCCTCTGTGTTATTAAATATGGTGAATAAAGAGGATGGACTCACAGGTCGGTAGACTCCGCAACAACCCCAAAGACCACATATCCACACCCTACAGTAGCATCCGTGCTCACAAGGAGATGTTTGCTTCTGTTCCTGCCCCAAGAGCACAGGGACAGAAACAAGTCTAGCAGCTATGACCCACAACGGAGATGCAGGAATGCTCTATGGGGCAAAGGAGCGGTAGAATCAGAGCTACAATAGACAAGCAGGCTCAGTCAGCACATTGCTGCAAGCAGGATGACGTGCCAGCAGAAGAGAACAGCAATCCCAAGACAATTGTGGCTGGCCCACAACCTCAGTCTATGTCAACTCTGTGGCCTGTAAGCCAAAGGGATTTTTTTTTCTTTTTTTTCCCCACTCCCTTGCATACCTCATGGCATCTCCAGCCTTACACAACTACTGACTTTGCCCTGGCTGTTTGGGAGGGAGAAACAAAGTCAGGAACTGGATTGCAGATTCTAGCAGAAAGGGAGACACTCAAATCAAGAGAGGAACGGCAAAGGGAGAGGCTGCTCTTACAGTGAGGAACTCTCCTGTTTCATTGGATGCAACTTCTTTCGACCTCCTCCACATACGACAGCAATCTGTGCCCAAGAACAGAGTTTTTCCTTTTTTTTCTGGCCATTCCACTACTCCTTTCATAGCTGTGCAGAATTTGTTCCTTTTTCATGATGCTCTTGGTGTTTGCTGATTTCGGCAGCAAATGGCTCTGCTTCTGTATTTGCTACCTTGCTGGAATTCATCCTTTACAAGAGACTGAAGAAAACCCTTGTGGAACATCTTTAAGAACAAAAATAAAAATAAAAAGAAAAAGAATACCCACCAGACTGAAGATCACTGAGCTAAGCAGAAAATATTTAAATGAATGGAAATTAAATTTATCCCAAGATTATTCTGCAAGATCATTGCTCTCTCTAAAGGATCATTTCCTTAGCTACCATTTATTTATAAGGTATGCATCTTCTAATAATGGTCATGGTGTCAATCAAAACACTGAGATGCATAGATTATTTCTTCTCAGCAAAGAAATCAATTATAATGCTATTGCTGAAGAATCTCCATATATGCCAAAATGCAACCCACGTTAAATTCCTCAAATTAACTGGTGTGAGGCTTTTCTGAAGACTGTTAGGATCTGGCACTTGAGAGAGAAAAAATGACAGTCCAGAATATTCCTTCCTTCATAGGGACAGAGATTTAGCAACACGAGGAGGCAAACCCAGACTGATGCCTATCTCTGAGTGCCATCACAGCAGTCATCAAGAGGAGAAGACGTGAGATAATTCAACCTTTCCTCCTGGACACTAAACAACGTGGCAAAAAGGAGCAAAGATTTTCAGCTGGTGAAGAACAGAGAACAAAAGAGAGAGAAGAGGGAAGACCGGGAATCTTGACCAGGCCAAGTTTCCCATGTTCTGTAATACTCTACATGCAAGATGGGCTTCTACTCAAGGAAACCGAAGTCAGGAATAAACAGAACCCTCCCTCCCAACTTCACAGCGACAGTATCCTCTTTAGCCTACACTCCTTTTTCTTATTAATGAGGGCTCTGGGCTCCAGCCTGGAGCAGGAGCTGTGCCTGGTGCCGGAGCCCGAGCCGCGGGGCTCTGACCAGGGCTCCTCCTGGGTTCCCGTGTGACCCGGCTCCAGGAGAGGGCGCTCAAACATTAAATAAATACCCAGAATTCTAATAATCGGCATTTCCAGATAATTAAAGCTCCGGTTAAAGGGTCTCACTTTATGGGGATTAGCTTGCTCACTCTCTCACTCACAGACACGTGCAGACAGAAAAGAGGAAGGCAGGACACTGGTTGCAGAATTGCCACACTGGAGAAACTACACTTTATTACCTGTAGCTTCTTTTTCTGATCCTTTCCTCCTTTTTATTTTATTTTTTTTTTATTTTCCCCTCACAGGCCAATCTTTTGCCAAAGGGAAATGTGTGTCTTCCCAAGGCAGGAATTTTAGAACATGACTCAGGCAGGGGGGCAATAAAGGTATTTCACACTGTTCTATTTTTCAGGGCTGAAACTTTCCTTACTAAATCTATTTCTGTGATTCCTAGTGCAGTGTATGCATGTATAAGCATCATTATCTCCATTTTTCAACTCCAAAACAAAAGGCACAGAGAGACGAGATGATTTCTGCTAGGTCACATAAGCAGGACGACAGAAGATTCAGGTGGAATCGACCATAAAAGAACCTAAATCTCCTCCTGTAAGTCAACAGCCCAAAGAAATCACAGTCTTCTTGCACTATTTTGCATGTCCTGTCCCTTAACTATTAAGCTGATTTGATTGAATAGGGGTATTTTTCAAGAAGAAAGTTCTCCACTCAATTTTTTTAAGCTGGTGACAGTGTTAAGAGGGGCCAAATTATACTCAGAACTGGATTAACGCATGCTGTACCAGTTCTGTTTTCCATTGCTCCTACAGCTGCTCTGATTGTATGGTGAGAGCAGGCAAGCGTGAAGGATGACCTACTGGACAGTGCTGTGAACTTGCCCTTTGGACTTCCTGAGCAACCTTGAACAGGCAACTCAGTTTGTGCTGCACTTCAGCCTCCTGTCTGCAAAGTGTAGCTAATATTTCCCTGCCTGGCAGGGGGAGTGGATGAATAAAGCTCTCCCAGGATTGCAAGATGCTCAAAGACTGCATCAGTGAAGGCCATATAGGTGCCAAGAACAGATATGTATCTACATATCCAGACAGCTACAGACTTATTGTGACTCAATCAAGTTTAAACATTTTAAGATAAAAGCTGCTATTTCAAGATTCTTAGGCTCAAGGAAATCCATAATAAAAACAAACCATCAACACAGAAATAACTGGGATTATTCACACTCGAAAGAAGTGAGAGCAATCGCTTGTCGAGGTCACTTTTGAGACCTCGGCAGTCTGAGGACAAAAGCAAGTATGAAGCACACATAGAGAGAAAAGTTATAAAACTAAAACTTCTTTCCCCATTACTTGTACACAAATGAGGGAAAAAACAGTCAATATTTTATCTCCAGCTGACTACTCCTGCCAGTTCGAGCACTGGAAATAAAAAGAAGATGGGTTTACACATGGCAGGTCATATTTACGCAGTCTAAAACACCTTGGGAAATATGTCGGAGGGATGTTTTTGGTCCAACCGGATAACTAACCGTTCAGAGAAAATTCAGTTAATCTTGGTAATGCCACAGCCCCTCATACATGGCAATAGTGTCAGGAAACAACAGTTTCTGGATTCACCCTCTCTTTTTCAACTCTGAAAGACTGCCTTGATTTGTACCTCAAACTGATAAATTACATAGTTGACTCAAATTTTAACACACTAGATCAAGAATTTCCCTGTAAGTGCTGGCACAGAGGAAATTCTGTTTTAAAATGTA
This sequence comes from Eudromia elegans, assembly GCA_003342815.1. Lineage (NCBI taxonomy): Eukaryota > Metazoa > Chordata > Aves > Tinamiformes > Tinamidae > Eudromia > Eudromia elegans. The sequence goes on along the minus strand of PTEX01000500.1, from coordinate 68,321 downwards.
CTGGAATATAGACCAGAACCTTTCAATCAAAAAGAAATTGTGATCTGGCAGAAGTGCAAGATCTGCCCTACTGCCCCCTTGGCTATCTAGTTTCACACTCTCAGATGTGCAATTGCATGCATCAACAACAAATATGCTTCCCTCCTCCCATAGTCCCACAAACACTTACAGCAGAGATGGGCCTGAACCACAGGATTCTGGTCTGAATCCAAAGTTCATCCCAGTTCTCCCCAATTTTGGATATAGAGCTTTGTTGAGCCCCAGCTCTAATACAACAGATCACAATCACAGAAACATGGTCACAGGAAACATATACATGCAAAGTTCCCAGAGTGAGAGCTTCCAAACGTACATGGGCTTAATTGGATCCTTATCCCCATAACTAACGACTCAAGGAGCATGAAACTCAGTGTTATGCAGTATGTGGAACATGAGCTCTTGAGCACTGCCCCAGCCTTGTTAGACATTTTGTGTGTGCCTGTCCAACATGGACAAGCTGTATAAGCTGTACATAGACAATTGATTATTGCTGTAATTCTGCATGAGTTACTTGCAAGGAAGGCTTGTGCTGTCTCCTTTGGCGGATCTGGTGTTCACCAACTTCTGCATTTCAGTAAGCCTTACTGGTCTGGAGCTTCCCCCTTCCAGGTTGCTTCATTGCTCTGCGTCACAGTGCATGTCGCATGGTAAGTGAAGTGGGTGGGAACCTCAATGTGGAAGATTTATGCAGCCTGAAAATATGTCATATGTTTGTTTTGTAAGATATGGAGTGGTTCATGCTGCAATCTATTAACAAAAAAATACAGCCACAGATAGACATGTAGATATAGAATGCCCATAATGTACAGTTTTGGAAAACGCTGACACTTCCCTATGGCCTGGGTAGTACAATTTACATATATTAATATTAGAGAAGAGATAATATTCTTAGGTGGTGTTTTCAGGTTGAAGACATTTGGGGAGCTCTTGATTTGGTAGCCTAAGATAAGCACTGCAATCCAAAGCCCAATGATAAAAATAGAGGAATGAGAACCTTTCAATCAACCATGACAAAACGCTTGCTTGCTGGCCTTCTCCTGCTGTTTCTTTTTAACCTTGCATTTCACTCTTCATTCCTGCATTTGATTTCAAATAAGACATTTTTCCTTCTTTCTTTCAAAGAAATTGGAGATCACAAAGCATTGTTAATCCACATGAGAGATGTTACAGACATTCTCACTTATCCTTTGCTGTTGCTACCCTTCAACTCTAATAGAAATATAAGAACATAGAACTGGAAAGGACCATCTGTAACCATCTGTGAGCCGTTCTTCACACCGTAGGCTACTAAGAATTAGATGTTTAATCACAAACAGTGCATAGAAGTACATCTACTCCACATGCCACAGATCATAAAACAGTTTCTATGTAACAAAAATATGAAAAATGACCGAGAGCATCCCAAAATGTAGTATGCCACAGAACTAACACAGTATCAAGTAGTATCAGCATCTAAAAACTGGAAAATACCATCTTTTTAGGATAAAATGATTTTAAGAAACAACCATAGATTTTTCTATGGTGGAAGTCAAAACCAAAAAAACAAAACACTCTTTGGTAGTCTGACCCTGAGGAAGATTTCTTCTTTACCTCAAACCTTGCAATCCATGTAGTTTGGAGCGTGTCCTCTTACAGGACAGGAATAATTCATGGAAGAACGAGTTCTAAACCAAAACCCATCTCCTTCCTCTTTCCCCCCTATCAACAGTACAACACCCTAAGATCACTAGGCAACCTGCTTTGAGGCTCTAATGCAAGAGTGCTATGGAATCAAGGGTGCTTGCTTAGCTAACTGCTCTAATGAATCAGTATCTCCAAATGTAAAATGGAAATGCCACTGCTGAGCTATATCATGTGATGCATGAAGTATACAGAATGCTTTGAAGTCACAGCATAGAAGAATCATCTTTTAGTATGAATAGATTTTGACAGATGACCAAAGACAAGTGCTGTGTGTGCAAGCCACTGTTTTGGATGGACACCGCCCAGCTCCCCTGCAGGTCCTTTGGAGATCTTGGAGTTTAATGGCAGTGGACAAAACCTGGCCGCTTGATTTGACATCCAGATACTCTGCTGAGATTTAGGGGTGTCACTGCAGTGTATTTATTGCTACTGCGGGCCATGCATAGAAAACATAAGTAGTATTACGCACCATGTTAAAGCTGGAAAAGAAATGGCATAGAAAAGACTGCTGCTTTGTGAAGTGAGCTGAAAGAAGGGCTTTCCTCCTATCCATGCCCAGAAGCTTCCTTACACAGGGTGACTACCTCATATAAAAATGAAAGGTACTAACTAATGGACTTTTTTATAAGATGTCTTGAGGATTTGGGGGGGACTTTATCTTTCAGGTTTATGGCTAGACGAGTATCAGCAGTTTCAGTTTGCCATAATCACATAGCATAAAACAACTGTTTGGAATTGGGGAGGGAAAAAAGGAAAAAAAAAAAGGAATCTCTTGCCTTTTTTACTCTCTGCTGATTCTCATGGGCTGATCAAGAAAAATGTGGTCAGTGTAAATGGAAGGTATTCCATAAATACATTGAGTGGAGCTTACAGCATCCCAAAGGAGCTATTCATCAACTCCAACAGGAATATGTACTGAGAGGCCTTCACTGAATTAAAAACAACAAAAAAGGGCTATCCACTTATCTCATCATTTGGTTATCTCTGATTTCAAGGAGTGCACAGAGAAATGTTAAGCCCTCACTAGACTTTTAAAACTCCTAAGCTCTATGACTTTTTTTTTCCCTTGAGTAAAGAAGAGATATCCAGCAATTTCTGGATGAACTGTCTTGCATTAAAAGTACATTTTAATTATATTTACATTGCATGGGATTTAAATAATTTATTTTTACTCATTTAGGAAAAAGCTATTAAAATCTATTCTGAGCAATTCAATACTCCATTGACAGACAGGTTTAAATACTATTGGTGTATGCTCGTGTCCATTCTGCCTGAGCTTTAGCTGAATTTTTGTAATTAAATTTAAGATTCTTTAGGGACGACAAAGTGAAAAAAAATCAGGCAAGGTTCAATTTTATGAAAAACTAAAGGCAAGATTCAACTTTGTGAAAAACTAAATGTTTTAAACAAAACATATTCAGTGTCCTCAATTTTATCTTAACACAAATGGAAGCTGATGGTGCTCCATTTCTACCAAAAGTGCTCAGCACTGTGTAGAGTTAAAGCCTCGAAGAACAAGGAAACAACATTCCCCTAATACTGACAAGATTTTGGAAAGCAGTCTTAATAATAACTGCAAATATGACCTGAAGGGACTATTCCTCATGGAGCCTGAGATATTATTTAGCCTCTATGCGAGCTCGCAGTGGAGACTTTCCTCAGCAGAAATGGTCAACTGGCGCAGATGAGGAGTTAGCAGTCTGAGGTTTCAGGACACAAATTACAGTCTGACAGGAGGCAAATGCTGTAAACTGATTTTATTTAGGAGTTGAAACACAGTAAAAGACTGGTGCTATTTCTGATAAGCCACTGTTCTCAAGAGACTTTCATGTTACATTTTGAAGCTTTGGAAGAACTTTGGTTACATTGCACAACATAATCAATTCCAAATCAATTAAATATGTTGACTACACACTTTAGAAGAATTCCGGTAGTGTGTTGATCCCATTATATGAGGCACGCAAAAATGGACACATTTCAAATTTTACTTTCAGGGATATACAAGCTTTTTGCCTACAGTGCAAAAGGTGAAATCAAGTAGGCAGATGTTAGAACCACAGTAGCAGGCAGTAAGATCGCAGATTCATCCCAAATTTTTAGGACAGGTTTGAAGCAGGTTGATCCTTCTGCAGTTAATCACAACTGAAACTGAGCATTGCACATTTCATTGACTATGCACATTTATTTATTTTTGCACTTGTTGGGTAGAATTAGCTCAGAAGTCAAATGTGACAATGTCTAAACATGAGACTTTTTCTATGCATAAGGGCTTTAGGAAGCGTACCAACCCAGGCAAAACTATGATGTTAAGTTGGACTGGTGAGATGTAGTTAACAAGTTAGATTGTCTCAAAGACGTGAGACTGAATGGGATCACTGGTAGAAAAGGAACCTTGAACAGGGAACCTTAATGACTGCAAATAGACAGAAATTTGGTCTTGCTTCTCTTCCAAAGACATTTTCTCTATTTCAGCATGAATCCTTTTAGCACCTGACATACTAGTACATGCTCTCTCAAGGGAAAGAATGCAATATGGTAGATCTGGAGCACCTCCATCAGCCTCCTCCATCCACACAGGTAATTGTCATCCAGTGTTGACCCATCCGTTAGATAAACTACAGAATAAATAGCTCCACTTCTTATACATTAGTTTATAAAAGTAAATTCATCAGAATCATAATAGTGTAGCATATAATGAAAGGGCATCTTGTCAATTGAAGGGGACAGCCAAGTGACAGAAGGTAGTGGCTTAATATGACACTGCATTATAAGATACGTCTGGGTAATAAAGCTCGGGAGAAATTACTTGGATGGGAATTTTTTATCATAAGCAAAAAAAACGCCAAAACCTGATTTGGCTAAAACTTCGTAGAAAAAGGCAGTTTGCTGAATTTCCTCATTGTGAATTAAAAAGTGAAAAACTACCTACAGTTTCCAAAAATTCTGTTCTAGTAAAAGTCTGATTCTAAAACTGACAAATGGAGTTTGAAACACCTTTTAAATGACATCTTAAATAATAATATTACAAACTTAAAAAATTAAGAATGGTTAAAGTGGGCAGATAACGTCTCCTTAGATACAAACTATTTTATCTACTTTTTTTCTAAAAGTTCTATTATGATTTTTCTTTTGTTGCAGTCTCAGGAATCTTAAAATATTGTAACAGTTTTCACGCCATACCTTTTTCTGCCAACCTTAAGAACTCCAATGGACACAAGATTTACTTTTATTTAAGACTGTGCTTGCATCCCCAAAGAGACTATAAATAATCTGAAGGAGAGCTCCAGATCTAACTGGGAGGATAGGGGTATCAAAAAACCACTAGGTTACACAGAACCATTTTTTTTGGAACGGAACTAAGCATGCATGGATATGACTGTGTTTTGGAAGTCACGATGTTGCCAAAAGTCATACTGAGTCACACCGACTTGGTGAATTTTGTGTCTTTTTAAAAAGCAAACAGCAAAGGCTTCTTGTTGAATAGAAATAATAAAATAACAAGATTAATGTTGTGCAGAAATGTTGAGATAGAAATCAAGATATATCTCCAAAAATGTTCCTTTTTCTTCCTCTCTTAATTTTCTGTAAAATTGTGGATGTTGAGCCAAAAAGGAAAGGCTTATATAGTAAGTGCAAAAAGAGAATTTGGAAATGGAAGGAACACATCTGAAGTGAAAACAAAACTGAAAGAGCTAAGTATGCTCAAATCACAGGGTAACTGCCACCCTAATTTTTTTTAAAAATTGGCCTATTAAACAGTAAGCCTGGTAACAATCTGTTAGTAAATCTGTCAAGCTGTGGGAGCACGGATTTACTGGCAAATTTTGAATGTGGCAGCCAGAGTAAAGGAAGGGAAGTGTGATCTAGGCAACAAAAGGCATATGACTGAGCTCAGAAGTACTTTGAATAAAGGAATAATCAAGGGAATGCAGCTAGGTAGAAACCAGATTAACCAGAGTAGCCATATACCTTTCTTTGATATTAAATAACAGTTTTCCAGAAAAGACAGTTTGGATTCCAGTAAAACATTATTACGATCCTACCAGAGAAATTACTATCAACTTCCAGAGGAATTGTCATATAATTGCCCAATGATATCCCCAAAATGTTAAGAAGATGTTCTGATAGCTTCACATCTCCTCTGTAAGGACTAAAACTGCTCCCCACTGATCTTCTCATGAACAAACCTGGAGATTAGTTAGGAAATAAAAAGGACAATTAGAAAGGATTCTTTGAAAGGCAGTAAGCTAAAGATCTTACAGTTACATCTTTATAAATGACAACCTGAGTGGTGATCAGAAGAGACTTCAGACCCTAAAGATAAAGAAGGAAAATCCAAGAACAAAGATTCTAGACAGGAGCGATGACTAATTCAGCAGGGGGTACAAATGCAACCACAGTTAGAGAAATCTCTCCTGAAAGAGGTGGGACTGAAACGGTCAGATGGGCAAGTGGAGGAGTCATCTACCCATTACACAGCACCACATAGGCCACTTCTGACGGCATTGGACATGGAAGTGGGAATAACGTGGTGCATGACCACAGCTGGTGGGTATCAGAAACCCATGATGACAGTTATGCTTAGCACCAACGCGTCTAGTAGACTCCAAAAAGCAGTGCCTTAACCCCTGCTTGACTGATGCAAGGGACGGTGACTAGCATCTTGTGTTTTCTATGGTCTGTATGTCTTCCTGCCTGAGGTTGCCTGAAGTCATGACAGCCTGAAGGAGAGTCACCCTCTGGGCTTTCTAAAGCAGCATGATGTTCCCACTAGAAAACTTCTGCCTTGTAGAAGTCTTAGGAAGGAGCAGTAACCTATTTTCTCAGAAGAACTTCAGATGAAGACACAGTACCGCAGCAGCTCTATCAAAAATGATCTAAAATGAATGCCAAATTTAAAATGGAAGAAGATCCAAAGCCTTTGAATTCATTGCAATGTGACAAATAACCCTGTAGCAAGCATTGTAGCACAAATGGCTATTGTACTGACGAGACGGACCATAAGTAAAAAAAAGTAGTCTCAGTCATGTATGATTATGTGAGAGAACTAAGTGAAATTAAGAAATCAACAGTGAATCTCTTATACTTGAATACTATAATGCAGTTTCATTTCTTACTTTTTTATCCCATTATCACAACCACTAAGAAGCTGCAAAGTGCTGTCAAGGCACATTCAACAAGTCTGCTATTGCTCTTTGGTATGGGAGAATGAAATAAGACATTTGAGGTGAACACAGGGCCCAAAGAAACTGTGCTTAATGGACATAAATTGGCATGTCATCACAAAACATATAGGATAATTCATGTAGAATCAACCTCAAAAAAATCCATCTCTTTTCTGTGACTTCCTAACTCATCAGTACTTTACTTCACAAGATTTCATTCATCTAATTATAAATATATGTGAAGACACGTAAGTTCATTTAATCAAACTAGCAAAAATAAAATTTCTCACAACCAAGTTATATAATATTGCCTAGTGATGCCATATATCCTGCAACGCAATGCTAATACACATTCCAGTATATTATCATGTGAATGAATGCAAATAATAGAGTCAGTTCATACAGGGACAAGTTATCAAATCAAGGCACATTGAGTCTTATGAATAAGCATGTTGAATAATTCCAGCCAAACTCTAAGCCGAGCAATTAACTTTTGAGTGCCTATATTTGCCCTGAGATTTGAAATGGATATAGAATTCTTTATTTCATAGGCTAAACCATTTTTGGCTGTGAATTTAACATTCATGAAAGGTGTCAGATTAATGACCTGGAGACCAAAATCCCCTTTATGCTCAGAACCAAGTAACCTGTGGGCAGGAGCAGTGCAAGTTCCCTGCATTCTTGCAGTTACACACTCCATACCTGACATGGACAACTTTTTTAAAAAAGGTTATAGGGTATCTCAAGATACACTGGACTAGAAAACAGTGTATATGACAATAAACACAATGTTAAATATGAATCAGGTTCAGACTTGAGGACTATTATTTAAACACTATGGCAGCTTGAGGCTAACCTAAACACTGCAAGATTAAGAATGATCAGCTGACACAAGGTTAAGTGGTCCTTATCTATACCAATGTTTATTCCTCTAAATCACCTTATTTATAGGTGTTCTTTAGTGATATGCTTTTGTTCTTTTCCTAAAGCCCTAAGGACCTATTAAAATCATAGATTCTGCTGAAATTGACTAGCATGCTCTTTGAATGCATATAAATTAAACAACAAGGAATACAAATAACTGATAAGGGAAGCTAAAAGTATGAATATAATTCCATGATCAATAGGTGGTTAATTGCAAAAATAAATATTTCTTGTTCCACCAAATATACAAATCAGGTAGAAAAGGAACACTAACTGTGTATCAGTTTAAATTCTATTCATAATTTTTCTGTCAGCAGTAATGAGAGGAAAATGCAAATGGGTATGATAAATATTTCTCTTCTGTATTTTTCCACAGGAAAGAAAATGTGAGGATGAATCTATGTTTTATAATGGATTATCTTCTATTGCAGAAATAACTATAGAGGTTATTTTCCAGAATCTATCTGTGTTAAACATCTCCAAGTCTCATGCTTTTTCTTTAAGCACTTTGAAGGAGTTGTCTTCAGTGCTCTCTTATCCTACAAATGTTGATTTCTAATATTTGTAAAATAAAGCAAATAAAATTTTCAGATTATTAGGAAAAGAAAAAGACTTAGTTTCATTACAGTCTACCTGTTTCTTAAAGATTCTATAACTTCAAGCTTTTCCTCAGTTTAAAAGAGTTGTGTAGGGTGAAAATTGCTTTACATTAGACCTAGACATTGGACTGGGTCAGAATAACTATATTCCTTCAGTTAAAAAAACAAAGAAACAAAACAAAACACACAAAAGCCAGTCCACTAGATTTCAAGGAATACCATCTAATATTTGGAATGCAGAAGACATTTAAGAGGGTTTAAACCTAAGTAACAGTGATTTCAGAGATATAACTACTTATGAGGAATGGCTTAAAGAAAAAAAATATTTTGTTTTACTGAATTTTTGAGTGCCATGGTGTTATTTAGTATAGTGATGTGAATACACCATATGGAATAGATTATTTAATCGTCACTGTCAAGAGCTGCAAGTAATGAAAGTTTGGCACAATGGTAATTAGTACAATAACAACAGATCAGAGTGCTCATTTGAAAATGATCTATACACACGACCTGTCTTATGTGGTGACCCAGCTTGATAAGTGCTTTTGAAGTGCACGGTGGATGTCTTAGTAGGGTGCAGAGCAATGCTATACATCCTGGAACAAACAGTGAATATATGCTTTACTCATGGGATGTTGCACTTTATGCTGGGAAGGTTTCTCTTTCTCCGTTTCTTTTATCCAGATTCAACAAATTATGTTCATGAGAATTTAGGAACTGGAATGTTGTTGAAACTGGTCCTTAGGATCTTTGTTATAAACAGAGGATATATTTGTAAAAGGTAGTGTCTGGTCACATTGCAGAGGTGACAAGGCAGATATCAGTGAATAAAATTTTCGACATCTACAGTAGAAGGTGAAAGTGGATCATATGGTGTTAAACCTATTCTTGTGGAATAGGTTTCCTTGTGGAAACCTATCCTCTTCCTTGTGGAGAGGAAAGCTCTCCCTAGTTTTCTAATTTCTTCCCAGCTACTCTTCCCTTGAAGAAAGAAGGTGCTTTTTAGCCACGAAATCAATGAAATATGTAACTAAAAGTGAAAGTTAGACACTTTTTCCTCCTTTGTCTTAGAAAGTATTCATTAAGGTCAACAAGACTAGAAAGGTATGGGATTGTTAGCAAATCACAGTTTAAAAATTCATCTAAAGTGAGCAACAACAAAAAATTGCCCTTGAAATATGGCACATTCTCTTTGTTTTATATAGCTAAATGGACAGACAAATATTTTATCCTATCCAGAATAAAAGGTAGAGCAGAAAATACCTGAAGGAATGCACCGACACTGAAAGCATTTCAATATATCATGCTGTAGGACTTGGTGTTTCCACTTGAGCAAATATCAGATTTGTTTTATATGGCAAGTGATGTCATCTGAGGAGAGTCCCCTGGAAGGCCACAACTTCCAGTTAAAGTTGTTCTGTTTCTTCTCCCTGAACAGATTACCCCTTCAACAGGTGTTTGAAATAGGCTGAGGCTTGTTGCCTCATATAAGAAAGAAAAAGAGGATGACTGGTTGGACATGGAAAGTGAGAGCTGGCAATTATTTTGATATGACACATAAGCGATGTGATAGTAAAGCTGACTAAAGTCGAGCATGAGTTAGCTAGTCCTCTTGAACAATGATCACCAGTCACCCAGGTTTGCTTTCTCCAAAGTTATGATTAATAAAAGCGGAGGATTATTACAGTAACTTACTCTTTGTGGGCAAGAGGTGACATCAACAGCAGCTGAGCAAACTGACCCAACTTACTTGTGTGTTGTTGAGTTTTTTTCTTCAGTAATGACTAACAAGGGGCTAACAGCATCTCACAATACAAAGAGCCCTTGAAATTGGAAGGACACTTCTGGTGGAGCTTTTGAATAGAAGCCACCATTTTAATTCTTCTGCTCAATTTTACAATTGAAAGATGTTTTGGTTGGCCTAGAATGTGCTCATGCCTTTTTCTACTCATGAAACACACTCAAAACAGGTCAAAACCTACTCCAGCTACCTTTGAAACATACGGCTGTACGATCTCCATTTTCTGCCTCATCTGCTGACATAGTAATAACTTTTCTTTGCAGTAGGAACTTATGCGTCTCTGGAGCATGGATTATAATAGCAACAATACTAAAAATTTAGACATGGAATGCAGAATGCTGAGCCTCCAGTTAATCTCTGGAAGAATGCTGCATTTAATTACATTTTCTTTTTCCAAACTGATAGAGAGACTTACAGAAATCCTGCCTGCTATTTAACCTTTACAAACTTGCCCTCCCTAAAATTAGAGCTGGCCACCTGGAAATATTTACCAACTGAACTGAAATGCTCTTGTGAAAGCACTGCCAGTGTAAATTGAATTCTTACCCCTGTACAGTAACAGCACTTGCATTGTGCAGCCCGCAATATATAACTATGAGGTGCCCCGAGAGAAGGTCAGATACTTTGGACTCTTTCTATCAGGTTAACTTTTTTCACGTGAGGTGGACAGCATTTGCACTGATAATAAAAAGGGCATATGGCACTACTTACAACCCCTTCTCTGTCCTGCAAGCACTGCTAAGAAAACATTTCCAAATGGAAGCTATGGAGGTTTGACGTTCCATTACTAAAAAATTATGTGAGCTGGTGCTATTCAGGAGACGTCTTTTCTGAACATGAATCAAACAAAAGATGGAGTGCACAAGCTAACCATTTACTTGTCCAAACACTAATAACATTATGCTTCTTATTTTCACAAAGGCATCTTGTAAGGAAAAGAAAAAGAATTTTCTGAGCTGAATCAGTGAATAATGGTCCCGATGGTAATATCTGGATACTCAGCCAGAAGATGAGCTGAGGAGTACTACAGATACTGAAATGTTCAGTCACCGACCAGCAAGCTATATCCTCAGGATTTTCTGTTGGAGGGTTTTTGCAGCTCAGAACAGTTTTCCTGTTCATGAGCAGGCAGCAATGTGTTCTCTCAAGTAATCATCAAAAGCTTGGGAACCACGACAGATTCCCATTTCCATTCTCACACTGACTCCTCAGGTAGCCCTAAAGAGCTGATCCAGCCCTGAGTGCAAACTCTCACCTTACCTCTTCCAACCTGAATGAGAAAGACCCAGAGTCAACTCACAAGGATATGGCAAACATTAATCTTGTCATTTCTGAATAGGTTTTTGCCTGTCAAGCACTGTCTAAGTACCAAGTATTCATGCTAGCAGTGATAAGTCTTTTTCCCCTTATATTTAACATTATGGTCAGCTCACATGTAAAAGATTAACGTGTATTCTGTGAGATTCTTAGTGTACTTTAGCCCATTCATGATTCCCAGAATATGCTTATGAAGAGTTTTTTTGTTTGGTTTGTTTTGTTTTTTTCCTAGAAGGACCAGATTTTCATCAGATGACTAAAAACTTCCTGCAACATTTGTAACTCTGGTATAACTTATGTTAAAAAAAAAAAAGCAAAACAGCCTAAATATGCACATCTGAATACCTCACTGTATGTGTAGATCAGGCAGCAAAACACCAAGCACTCACCTACGCAGTTACTTCATTCCCAGAAGCTACTAGAAGAAGGTCAGAGGAAGCTACTGGCATAGCTCCATGTTGAAGAGTCACCTTCTAACTGCCACCCTTCCTCCAGAGCCATTCTGTAGCACCAGCCTCATAGCCCGTTTCTATTTCCAGCCTGTGACATGCAACAGACTTCCCATAAGCATTAGGACACCCAGCCATACCTGGATAACTCAGGACTGCTTTGCAGCTAGACAGTCTTTCCCAGTGATTCAGCTCCGAGACTATGAGAAAGCCGTCTAACATATACAAAAGAAGTTTTCTTAACTTTTCATCTTAACCAGAGCTTGACGTACTTCTTCAATACTGCTGGCTGAGGAAATGTTTCCAGCTGGCTGTGATGAAAATTAACCAGTGATCATTCCAATAATCCTGAGCTCCGATAGAAATGCTTTCCGTTGTAAAAACTCACCAAAATGACTGGTGTGCGGGTGAGGTGGCGGAGGGAAATGAGCTTTGTTCGTGACTTTTTTTTCCTTTCAGTTTTCGATCAGCCATTCAACCCCAACCTGTGCCAGCTGTGACTAACGTGGTTATTCACAAGGCTAACCTTCGTCTGGGGAAGATTTCCTTGGCAACTGATGGCGAGAGATAGGCTTTTCCAGGAGGTGATTCAGGGCAGGAGCAGTTGGGTCCTGCTCTGAAGCACCTTCAGGAGGCTTCTCCCTCCTTCCACAGAGCATGCAGGGGTCCATGGGACAGGACTGTGGGCACCACAAAGGGATATGACCAAGGCCGTGCGGGGCCTGCCTGTTGGCCCCTACAACTCCGAATTCCCGCTCCAACAGCAGCAATGGCAGATGCTGTTTGGAGAGAAAATGTGAGCCTGGCCACTTTCCACAGGCCATCCCCTTCAAGCCCCCCAGCATCTGCAATTGTTATATTAAGGATGTAAAAGGATATGTCCCTGCCTATTCCCTCTGGTAGTTTTTAACGGACCTTTCTGGGTCTGCTGATACTGTCAGCCTCCTCAGCCTCCTGCGGCAACAAATCCCAGAAGTTCAGTCTCCATTGTGTAAGCCCTGTATCTGTTTTAAATCTTCTACTGGTTTCAACGAGTTCCCCCTGGTTTTAGTGTTGTAGGATTTGGTGAATAACAGTCCTGTATTCATCTTATCTACCATTTTCATGATTTTCTAAACCCCAAGTGCATCTTCTTTTGGCCTTCTCCTCTCGAAATTGAAGAGTCTCTTCCAGCTAATCTCTTTCATCACCTCCACCACCTGCATCATTCCAGTCGTTCTCTAACGCCACAAAGTCCTTCTGGAGATGCGAGAACTGAACACAACATCCATGCTGTGGGTACACCACTGGCAAATTGCCTTCTTTCCAGCTTCCTTCCTAATAATGCCCAACATTTTGTTGGCTTCTTTGACTGCTGCTGCATACTGAACTACCAGATTTGGAGAACTCTTCATGATGCCTCCAAGACTCCTTCTCCCACTGGGCTGCAGATATGCTTCAGGAACACTTCCCTGAATGTCACTTCAGGATTGGCATTTTGCTCATTTGTAGGAAATGCCCCCCATCTCTTAGTTCATCTCCCAAAGAGCAGGCGATCAAATCAAGAAGCCATGACACGCAACTACGCTCCCTGGACCAAGGGGATGAACTAGCCTTTCACATCCTCAAGACAGCGGGTGAGGAAGTCTGTCCTGTGGCTGTCCCTGCTCTACCTCTCTTGGGAGCAAGCAGATTACATTAGTTTCAAAGCTGTCAATTTGGCTCTGATCACAGGAGCTAAATTCAGTTTAAGGAGAGAGAGAAAAAAAAAGAACCAGAAATGACTCCCCACCCCCCCAAAAAAATGGCTTCATGGAAAAACTTCTGAACACTTCTTTGTTGATTTTATAAGGCCTAGATGCTTCGTTACTGTTCCTCAATGGGCAGTTTCAAAGGAGCAATTAAAAAATGTGTGCATGGGTACACAGATGAGCCCTGTTTGCACACAGAAACTTTATTCTGAGCTACCTTATGTCACCCCTTTCAGCAGGAGTCATCACGAGGGCATGACACCAATAAGCAGACAATGAATAAAGAAAATAACTGTTTATAAGTTCATAGTTGGCATACAAAAGTTATTGAAGAGGAACTGATATTCTAGGCAACTGGCCATCATTGCTGTGTACCAACCCTCTCCTCCTCAACTGTTACAGGGCATTTTAAAAGCTGATTTTAAAAGGACTTGTACAAGACCTTTGAGCTTGGCAGGTAGGGGTTTGCCCTCACTGATAAACATGTTTACATCCTCTTGGGGACACACATTATAGTATTTAGGCAAAGGCAAAAGATAAGTAGGTATTTAATCTACTTGTTGCACTTCTCACCAGCACTGAAATACATGTATAACATTTCAACCATAAAATGTGAAGTCACATGAGAAAAATTAGTGGAAGTGGATTACTGAATTAAATCCAGATTTGAGGACCATATATCGATACTGAAGGCTTAACCACAGCACTACCAAGTAAAATTTCAAATGTTACAACCGCAGATTTGAGAAAAATATCCGAGATTAGTTCTCAAAACTTTGTCAGGTTTAAATTTGACATTGGAAACTCAGGGTCATTTCCAGTGCCTACTACAAGGTGTGAGTGCAGGGGGCACCTTCCTCACATACACAAACAGTGACTAAATTGCCTTTTTTTTTTCACTATCTTCACCTCCCCAGCATGAAGTGCTCTCAGAATTCTCACGTTGCCTTGAAAATAGTTATTGAACCCCAAACCATCCTGCATGTAACACAACGAAGCTTCTGCACTGGGAGGATAATGGCAAGAAGGGATTAGCTTTTCAGTGCAGACCCAGGTACTTGCGTGTATTTGCCCCAGGGGAGCCCCAGCATGCTCTGGGTGGACAGAGAAGGCAAGTTCAGATGGGAGGAGGAGCAGTTCCAAAGGCTTCCTCTGCCATTTGTGTAAGGCATTCAATTGAAAACATATGAAATGATGGATTAATAGAATTAGTAAAGGAACTGAAGGAATATAACAATAGTAATTTGCAGTGCATTGAGATGTCAGAGCTGCAGTATCACAGCAAAATTGCTCTTTGGCTAGAATTTGACTCTCCTAGAGGATCACTGGTGCCTCAGAACGCAACAGTGATGGATACTTCAGAAAGTACCAAAGGCCAAAAAAAAAAAAAAACACCCAACTCCTTTGTCTGACCCTTTATTCTGCATCAGACAAGCTCTAACTGGTTGTGTCCATGCCCTTACCCGCACCCTCCCTCTGCTTGCAGTGTCTTTCCTTCAGACCCCCAAATGGCCACGAGAAACTAAACAACTTCCTACTCGTTGTTTCTCATCGACAGATCTCAGCATTTCTTTAAATCTTTTCAGTTTGAGTGTTTCCATTTTAACTATGAGGAAACAAGGCACCCAGTGATCGGGGCAGAGCCAAGGAAACCAGATTACCCAAGTCTCTACTTCTCTATTCAGTCGGCAGCAGTAATCAAACAAGCTTCCCCGGACCGTTTTCACTGTGGGATATATTTACTTTTCCTCGGTGATTTGTTCCACAGGGAATTCACAATGGACAAAGCAGCAGTGATGCACTAAATCAACATATCCTTTGTAAGCCACTTGCTGGTGTCCTCAGTATTTCATCTATGCCAGTTCTCGGCTGGCCACTCTCACAGAGAGGGAATATCCGTCAATGCGCGACACCGCAGCTTGTCCCGATGGCCTGTGCATGATGACTGTCTTGGAAGGTTTGCCAGCGTAACCTCTCGTTGAGCTCAGCTCAAAGAAAGTGGCAAGCTTACGAGCTTCATTCAATTCCCTCCCACACGTCAGCAGATTTAGAAGTACTCAAAACATAATAGGCAAAATGTATCCCCATCATCAGGGGAGCTCAAGCAAGATGAAATTGGACCTTTCTTAAAATACGAGAACAGGGACCTATTTTTACAGGGAAAAGCCAAAAAAAATAGACATTAGTGCTTAAAAGTTACATAAAAAATTGACTTTATACCAGATCTTCTGCTGATGTAACCTGGTCTCTGAAGTCAGGAGAGCTTCACCAATTTACATCAACAAATGTTCCATCTTCTCTCTACAAATAGAGTCATAAGTCTTTTTAAAATCCTCCAGCATTATTGCTTTAGGAAGTACATCAGTGAAAAATCTGAACAGTTTTTATGTAAGACTTTATTTCTAGTTGCTCTTTCCATACACTGTTGGTTAATGTTAACCTTCAGAATCAAAGCTGCACTCAACTCAATTCTGGTCCCACAAACAGCACAAACTTTAGTGGCACTATGAATTGGCCCTAAAAGCTAAAATATAGCAGGAGCCTGTTCTTAATTGTTGTATATGCTGTGATTTGATTAACTGTAGTAAAAGGAACACAAAACAGAGAACTCTGGACTTGCCAGAGAAATAAAGCCATTACCCATTATTTTGCAGCTGGCCTAAATGTATCCTTAATAAAGCTCCACTGACCTAGGTACAATTACATGAGGAATGATTTTGATGTATGCTTTGTGCAACAGCTAAAATTTTAAACAGCATGCAAATTAATTTAGTGTAATCCTCTCTTTTTCAATAATAGCTTTAATTCACCTATAAATGTTAATCAGTACTCCAACTTTGGCTATAAATTATTCATCCAACTTGGAAACAAATACAGGATCTGTAGGCTGGGGCTCCCTCCCTGCATAGTTTAAATCATTTGACATGACTGCAATCACAATCTCTGGAAGTACCTGCGAAGCTGGTATCACTCAAGACATTTTGCACATTGCTGAGCTGTTTCTCGAGAATAAAAGAAAAAAAAAAAAGATTAATCCAGTACTGTAATTAAAATCTTCCTGCTGTAAGAACAAAGTTTGCCTTTAATGCCTTTAGTCCTTTGGACTACCCTCTATAGTCATAATCTATCTCTATTCTTTCTATAAATTCAAGAAAATTGCCTTTGTAAATAGATTTGCCTGCACATCCAATGTTTTAGGCAAGCACTAATTATAAAACACATTCGTGTTATTTCACCTCATGCTAGAAACATCATCTGTATCACCTGGCTTATGCATTTGTAGCTCCTGTTTTCTCTTTTTAAGTGGAAAACAGCAATGCACATGCTACAGTAGCATGGACATAAAAATATTCCTTTTGAAGCAGGTCATTGTGCAGCGCATTGGAAAGAAAGAAGATCAGTGAATAGCACGGAGGAAGACGGATGCCCAGTTTGGGAAGGAGAAGAGCACTTTCATTTGTTAGTCAGACTGACTTCATATGAGGACAGGTCCTCCTGAAACATAACATTTACACTTAAATGAAGTGACATCCATTAATATATGAAAAAAAGGCAAGAACTTGAAAGCTATTCTTTACCCCACCCTTCCTTAATGGGGGAGGGTTCTTATCATTAGAAGAAGTTTATTTTTTGACCAGTTTACTAATTCTGCTTGAAAACTTTGCTCCCCTCCAACAGAAAATGCACAGATTTTAGAGGTAGCAGCAGCACCAAGACTGGCCCTAATTAGACCATTGACATAAAAAGGGAAACACAGAATGTCTAAATATAATTTTCTGGTACAACTTTCTTTCTTTTCTTTTTCTTTTTTTTTTTCTTTTTTTCTCTTACGGTAAAAGAAGATTCAACAGAGCGAGAGTCCAGCTGATTTGCACGGTAACCTGTGCCAACGTGTTTTCTAGTGGCTGCTCCTCAAAGCAAGAACGAAGACGCAGAAATGCCCTTGCGTACCATGCCAGACTCCAAAATAGCCAGTAAATCATACAACCACCACTAGGTGAACAGTGGCAATGAGCCATTTTTTAATGGTTTGTAAGATAAAATCCACAAATAGGAAAAAGAGACAGGTGGCTGCTCTATTACCTTCACAGTCCCTTTCCTTTAGTTATTTTTGACCCAGCAGGGAGCTCACATATGCCTGCAAGCCAACTCAACGGGCTTAGCATCACTCTGAAGTTTTATGTGGCCTCAATCACCGGCATCAGAATTTAAGTTATAAATCCCAACTCCACTAAATGAACAATGATTATCTGGATTGTGAAGCTGCCAGATAAAGTAAAAAAAAAAGAGAGAGAGAGAGAAAAAAGAGGAGAGGGAAGGGAAAAGAAAAAGAAAAAAATGAAAAAAAAAAAAGAAAGAAAGAAAACAGGCTACAGTCTTTCCCAAGAGCTATTGCCCTTTCTGACAGGAAGGGGTAAAAAGAGAGGCAGCTCATTAATATGGCTTGGCAGTGCTGCTTAATGGCAGCTGGTCTGAAGAGCGAGATCCCGGGCTCTTTCCAGCAGTACTCCCGGACCACTGCCAGCAGGTGTTGCTGTGTTCAACAAAATGAAAGCGAGCACCGGGGTGGGGAGAAAAATATTTATAAAGAGAGAAATAGGTGTGAAAAAAAAATTAGTCACTGAGTACAGCTTTCATTAGGCTTTTGGTAAAGCTATACACAAATTCCCCGAGGCAATAAGGAGCATGCTCTGAAATGAATAATGCTTTTCACTTCTCCTAATCTCCTTTCAGAAATTATTCTGCACTATAAATCATACCCGTGTTTGCTGTGCTTCACTCGGTAGCCTTCCTTTTCTTGTTACAGACCACACACTTTCTTACCGGGGATGTTGTGACCCGCTACGGCTCTGGAAGAAGACACCAAAGCGGTGGATGCTGCCTGGAGAAGGTGGTCAGCAGCCGTCCCAGGGGCTGGTGGGACGGCAGCATCTCACATTTTGACTTCAGGGAAAAAGTAACTGCTACTTTCAGGACAAATCCTCCGCTCGCTGCAAAAACCAGTGTAGTACAAGATCTCTTGCTGAGTACATGTCTGCTGCCAAATTGCAGTAACCACTGCACTACCGGTATGTAACTAACTGCAAAGAGTTTTAGGATGCCAGTTAAAACCAAGGGCAGTTTTGTCCCGGGAACACAGGATTCCCCGCTGGAAACATGCTTTGCCAAAACTTGGTTTTAGGATCCCAGTCAAAGATAGTGTCCTGCAAGGAACTACGTATGTGTGTGCTCCTCTGGAATGGAATTATTTGTTCCTCTCCCTCTGTCTCTCACTGTCCCTGAAGGAAGGAAAGAAAAAAAAATAAAAAAGGAAAAGCAGAAGCCAAAACTATTCTTTGCAAGAACTGGAACTGTGAATGTCAGATTGCAGTGAAGCTACTGAAACCTGTTTCAAGAGACTTCAATCTACAGCATTTCACAGCCTGAAAACTTATTATATGCATGTTGGACCCACAAATAAAACAACCTATCTGGTCATATGTTTCCCATTAGCTCTTAATTTTTTGCTCATTTTACCAAAGTTGCTGTGTGAATTCAGCACATACTTCAGCTGCAATCAGTGCTGCTATAAGCACTCCCTGGTACCCCTGCAAGTTGAAAATATAAACCCCTTCTTTCCTGATTCAGATCAGCCATATTCCAAGACCAATTAGATTTACGTTACCAGCAGGACATAAAAATACAATTATAAGTACGATTCAGGCCAAAAAAAAAATCTGAAGGATGGGGATTTTCTGGTAATCAGTGGGTGTTCTGAATGAGTAAAGGCTGCATGATCATGCCATTTGTCATAAATGATACCAAATAAATCCAGTTATTATGTGTGTTTAAGAAAGGAGAAGGATTTTGGATATATCTTGACCATATATACATATATATACACACATACATATACACATATAGATATTATGTAAACTGAAATAAAAATTGAATTATATTTCATTTCATATGTGTTAATAGCATACTTGCAAAAAAGATGATGTGTCATTCATTTTAACTTATTTTTAGAAGTCCTGACAGTTTTTAAAAGTCTGATGCACTCCTCACGTAAAGAAGCCATGGGGCTTGGACAACAGCAGGATGATTCATTTTTGAAGAGCTTTAAAGATATTCTGAAGTTAAAGGAAAGAGACTCTAAGAGCTCACACAAGGACTGAATTATGAACCATATCCTCCACAAAATGGATTCTGAATCAAATGCATTCTCCTAAATTTGAAAAAAAAAAATCCAAATTTGCACATAAATTATCTGATACTTCCTTGGTAGGAAAGAAGGTAAAACAATTTGCTAACTAGTAATTAAGTATCTGGCAAACAGTATCTGAACTAAATCAGGGATATCTACATCTAATAATATATATATCTAGCTATGCAATAAAACAAGTTGGAGTGTGTCTTCCTGACTCACAATGTTTACTTTCAGTCTGATTTCAAGTTTTGTTCTTTAAATGGCTACAGAGAGCACCACCAAAAGTTGAATCCACAGTATTTTGACATGCTAGACAATTAGGAGTTTCCATTAGATAATTACCAGAAGTATGCCTCATACAGGAAAAACAGTCAATTGCTGATGTAACTGGATTAACCAATCCAGCTCACTGATCCGGCCCCCTTACTTTGACAGGCATAATTTTGTGCTGTAGACTTGAGAAGTACAGTATAAAGCTTCGCATTATGAATACCACAAAGAGGAACTTGAGCAGTTCTTAATGCACAATACAGCAGTCTCCTTCTGCGAGTGAGGACTGGAGAGGTAAAAACTTTAAATCAGGTTTTTTTTTTTTCTTTTAAAACTAAAACTTGTAATTAAAGTGCATGTTGTGGCATATTGTTATGGATGTACTGAATGAATGCATGTACAGAGCTTGGCAGATCAGGAAATTTTATAGAAAGAGCCTGAACCATCATTTCTATATTTTTAAGCATGAACATATATATATATATATATGTGTGTGTGCGCGTGTAAGTATGAACGAACTATATATAGGTACAATCGGTAGACATGCTTTTATAAGATAATATTTTATAGAAAGTTCTGCTTTAATGTTAAATCTATAATCATCATGGCATGCAAGTACAATGTGCTATATCTGTAAGCAATAGAGATTATGTGCAATAAGTGTACCTAATATACATGGCAAGGAATGCATACCCCGCATCAAGAAACCAAATATACATATCTATATTTTATGTTGCTATACGCCTATCCCTTACTTTTCATCAGACACTACTGGGATAGGTGCTATATGAGAACTATAAATAACCGCTCTAATTATGTCATCTGTTAATACATCTAATCACGAATGCATATTTTCATCTCAAATTATTTTTTTCATCCAATTAAACTTTTCCTTCTATTTCAAGCTGACTTTCAGACTTCATATAATTACAACAGACTTTGGGGCTGTTCATGAGATCCAAGAAATTGAGATGTATTATAGTGAGGTTTGTGTTACAAAGATGTGTTTATAAGAATGGCTGCAGGGTTTATAATGCTGACAGACCCGTAAGTGTAACAGTATATAACAGTATAGTAACTCAGGTCAGTAAAACACAGATGACGGTGTACTGTAGATGCCTTATAACAGTGAAAGACTTATAAAAGAGCTTAATTGAAAAGGACTTGCAATATATAACATTTGTAAAACTTCGGTTGATTGTTCAATTACTTCTGTATGTTTCATTTACTATAACTGTAATTCCTTGCCTGTCTCTCAGTCCTTGTGCCTGTAGTCATCTCACGGAAACCAGAGAACTTAAAATTCGTATATTTATAAATTACTCCTTTCCACTAAAATACCGTGGTTGTCAGCAACACGGTGAACGTGGAGTATTTGCTGGGTAGGAGGCAAGCACACCTGGGAAGACAGAGGTGAGAGACTGAGGGAAAGGCAAAAGAAGAGGGTGAATACTAGGGAAAAAAAAAGCAGGAGCTGCCCTATGAAAATCTTTAAAAGTTCAAGCGCAGCAGGGAAAAACCTCAAGAGTTGGGCTCCGCAAGCTGTGGCTCTCTCCTTCTGCATTACCAAGTTGAAACCTAAGGGAATCTGCTGACTCCGTCCTTGCTAGATAAGGACGGGGAGGGAGGCAGTGCAGGATATAAAGGCAAAATAAAGCCACGACAGGGACGCAGGGAATGCCTTCTCGGGGCAGGGGCAAAGCCCTCGCTGGCATAGACCGGCGTGGATGCAGCCACACTTGCGGAAACTCTGGCTCCTGGTGCTATTTTAGATCACTTTCCATTTGCGATGCCTTGTTCTAATGCTAGGATTGCCCCGTGTGGTTTAAGCGAATGAAGCGAAAGGTGCCTTCGAATAACAGTGGGCCAAATGTAGAAAGTCTTACTCAGCCTCCACTCAGACAAAATTATTATTGGCATCGATGAGGGATTCGCCTGAGTCAGGAGCAAGTATGGTTTGGCCAGATGACACGCTGCACTTTTCATCTTCAAAGCATTTTTCAGGCATTACTTGATTAGCCCCAAACCTAAATATATCTGCTGGAGAGAGCCCGGGCACCGCCTGGCGCGGACGCCGGGATGCTCCGAGTGCGAGGGCAGCCCCTTCATGCCCCGGCTCCCTGTGCCTGCCTCGCTGCCTCCTGCGGCTGCCCAGGGCACCCACCCTCGCACGGCAGCACTGTTGTGTGCCCATCAGGTCTCTCGACAGGGTCCATAACCTGCAGCACTCAAAAGCGAGCAGAAAAAGCTCTCCTTTTTTTCCTCCCTCTCGAGGCAGAATATCGCTCTGCTCCAAATATCGCCAGCTTCTGCCCCCTCTCACCCGCGGGCTCCTTAACATCCCTTGCTCTCTCCTGCAACACCGGCCACGACCCAGAGCAAGGTGCTCATTAATAAAAGGTTTCCCTGCTTTCATTCATTCATGTTCCCTCCGCTTAGTTAAGCCAGGGATACTGTTGAGGGAATAGAGCAAACAAAACAAAACAAAACGGAAAGAAAAGAAAAAGAAAAAGAGAAAGGGGGGCAGGGGGGGACCGGCAGCCAGGAGTCAAACGGGGGAGAAGGAGTAAATTCACGGGAAAGAAAAGCGATTTTAGAACGGGGGGAGGGCAGCAAACAGAGTAGTGATATTTGAAGAGAGGTGTGTGTTAGGGGAGCAATGAGCATAAGGAAGCCAGCCTGCCTGTTCCTCCCCCTTCCTAATCATAGCCTTTACTCACAGACAAAACTCCCTCCCTCTCTCATTCACTCACTCACTTTAGGCCAATCCGTCCTCTCTCTCTCTCTCCCTCTCTCCCTGTGTCTCTCTCCTACTCTGAGACAGAGTCAGAACTCTTCTCCCTGACAGCCACAAACATCTACAGCACTCATTGCATGCAGAGAGGGGACCTGCAAACAAAACTTCACAGAAAACTTTTGGTTCTTTTTCCTTTTTTTTTTTTTTTTT
>PTEX01000500.1:0-45112 GCA_003342815.1 Eudromia elegans | reverse complement strand
AAAAGCAAAAACAAAACTGTGCGTGAAGGGGGAGGAAAAGCAGGGCCTTTTAAAAAGGGAATCACAACAACTTTTGCTGCCAGGATGCCTTTGCTTTTGAAGAGAGGATTTCTGTTGGTGCTTTGCTGGATTATAGTGAGGAGTTCCCCAACCCCAGGATCCGAAGGGCACAGTTCAGTCACTGACTGTCCATCATGTGCCCTTGCCACGCTCTCCAAGGATGTGCCCAGCTCACAGCCGGAGATGGTGGAAGCAGTAAAGAAGCACATACTGAACATGTTGCACTTGAGGGACAGACCTAACATCACCCAGCCGGTGCCCAAGGCAGCACTTTTAAATGCCATCAAGAAGCTCCACGTGGGAAAGGTGGGAGAGGATGGCTATGTGGAAATAGAGGATGATGTTGGAAGAAGAGCCGAAATGAATGAAGTTGTGGAGCAAACCTCAGAAATCATCACCTTTGCGGAATCAGGTGAGTGCTTAAAAAAACAAAAATGTAAAATAGTTTTTTCTTTTCTTTTCTTTTCTTTCTTTTTTCTTTTTTTTCCTTCCAGGTTTGCACTTAACTTCTTTTCTTCTCAACAATAATGTTTTCTGCCAGATTATAGGAGGAGGCTTGCGGGGAGGGAGAAGGCGGAATGGCATTGGGGTACGGGGGGACTCGGAAGGAATTTGGGGTTTTCTGCCTTAGTCTTGGCTACAGATTACACTTGCTAAACACAGGCACAGCGAGGCAGCTCTCTAACCCACCTCGAGCAGAAAGTCAGGCTGCAGAGGGGTCCTCCAAACCGTGCCTGTGAAGCCAGAGCACTTGCATTAAAGTCCCGGGTTGCAGGGCTGACAGGGAAAGAAAAAGGGCTGAAACCTCTCGGAGAGTTTCTACAGACAGCAAGTGAGCTGTGTGCTCTTTGAGGGAACAACCCTTTCATGTAAAAATTATAGTGCAGGCTACAGAATCAGATGAAGCAGCTTTAACTCGTAGGAGGGAGAGGGCAATTCTGCTTTTTAATTTAACACAGCATCTTCGGCAGTAAAGAGTTGCAGGGACTGTCAGATGACTTCCATAGAACCGGGCAAGTTGCTGTACCTGATCCAATTCATAATACAGACTTCTGCATGCTAGGGGGTAAAAAAGGGTTCTGTCCCTAAGTCACTCCTGCCAAAAAAAAAAAAAAAAAAAAAAAAAAAAAGGCAACTAGAAAGGGTTTATTTTGAACTATTTCACAGATCTGTTTTCCCTGATTCTTACATAGAAAGAGCTCAGAATATAGCTATTCACTAACTAATAGCTCCAACTCCAATCATCTGCCTATGGGAAAAAACTTGCAGGTTCTGCTTTAATGCCTTTCTCCTAAATGAACTCATTTTAAGTCTATGTATATGTATATGTTAGTATACATGCGTACGCTTATACATGCATTGATACTGATATCTTGCAATAGCTCTGCCACCTAACTACAAGCAACTTTTCATGATGCTGTCTAGCCAAAGCATTTTTCCTGTTGCCAAGACGGTTTTAAAAGAATGTCATTGTTTTGTTTGGTACAGCATATGGTAGGCAAAGTATGCAAAGGAACTCCAAGCATTTTTGTTTAAAAGTTTGCTGCAGCAGTATAAACAATTAAGACAACACTCAGAGTTTCCAGTCCTGAAAACCTGTTGACTCAGATGTTCTGTTTGCAGGAAAGCCGTGCACAAGAAGTGTGCATGCTTTTCAGAGCAGACATTCCTGCTGCCTGTCGGGCTTCCAACTGTACAAGGAGCCCTTGCCTTTGGTGTCCTTGTCACGGCACGCGCTATCGGTCTGTTCCCTAGGAAAGCTCAGGCTTTTCCTCGCTTTCCTTCCCTCCGCCTCTGAAAGCAGACCCAAGTTGTCAGCGCGAGTGATCGTTAGAAGCAGGGCTGGCTCGGCTGTAGCTTAGAAAGGACTTTCTAAAAGCAGTGAAATCTCTAGGCTATCTACGAGTTGGATTCCCCACCTGGTTTTCGGCAGTTCGCTCTGAGCACAGTGAAACACATATGGCATGAACAGTGGTTTCTCTTCACTGTGTGAGTCCCAATCATTTGTAAACACATTATTGTCTCTCCTGAGCTCTGACACAAAGGAATTTGGAATTTGATATACGCTTCCTCGCTACGACACCCTCCGACGGCAGCTCCCCAAGCCATTGGCTCGCGGGGCCACGTGAGCGGTGGAAATCCTGCCATCGCCCACGCGCCGGCCAATGGTCCCCCCCGTGCACGAGCCAGCCAACGCGAGCACGTCACGGAGCGGCGTTTACGCCGCGGCGCCTCGCCGCTGCCCGCCCGCTCAACGTGCTCAGCCCCACGCTACAGCGCGGCGCGGGCACGCGCCCTCTCCCCACCTCTGTCCTTGCCCGCCGCTCTCCGCCTTTGGCTGTCCCTTCAGCAGCCCGCGCTGGCCCCTACCTGCCCGACCTCCACTTGGGAGGAGCAATGGAAAACCCTGGGTGCCAGCTCCTGGGTGCCTTGCCTCAGGAGGGACACGTGAACTCCACTCCGCGGAGCTACCGCGAGCTGCTGAGACGTATCTTTCATCTGCAGCTAGTGCTATCTGGCATCTCTCGCACATCAATCCTCCACCGTGCCTTCCAGGTGCTGGTGCTGTAAGAGCAAACGTAAACTTCACCTGGGATCCCTTCCACTCACGCGCCAAGGGGGCTAAGTGTCAAGTATTAAAGCAGGATGATCTGTCCTGCTTGGGAAAGTGAGGCAGAGAAAAGCCAAGTGTCGTGTCACCTAGGCAAAAGGAGGGAAAAAGACAGGAACAGATGAGAGCTACATGGATGGTGCCCACTGCCCGTGAGACCTGGAAAGAGCTGGGAGAAGTTGTAAGCACTGAGCAGGAGCGTAAATGTGTTACTCTTGCACAGAGGTTACTGTTCCTCCTGCTTGTAATGTGAAACTCCCACCATCTAAAACGAGGGGAATAGGAAATCAATGAAAATGAATGGAAACACCTCACATGGTAAAAAAATAAACATCTATGGAAACAGAAATAAGAATTTAGGCGCTTTGTTCCTTTGGGTATGATTTGACACCAGCCAGCCATTTGCCACACACCTTTCAGGAGCCACATTTACTACCTGCTTTCATTTTTAAAAAAAAAAGTATTTCCATCTTTCATCAGCCACATCCTCAGACATACACTGAAATGGAGCGAATGAACAAGCACTGCCCTATGTGTGTGGCTCTGGCTTGGGACTACTATTTTCTAAAATGGACTAAAAACCGAACGAGCATAGGAACAACTGCAGGGCAAACTAAATGCGGTGAAGCTGCGTGAAGCGCAGGTGTAGCTACCTTCAGGAAACCAGCAAAATAGTTGGCAGGTAGTTTTCACAGCTAACAAATCCAGGCAGATCTTTGCAAAACTAATGACCGCAAGTATTGGGCAAAAGTTTACAAATGCACCCTACTGTCCTTTGGCACTCTTACAAGTAAAACACAAAAATGATTTTCTACTTGCATATCAAACTAAGATTACTAACCTCGATTAGTTCTGCCATGAGCGTAGCTGTGCCAGAGCTCTGGGGCTTACTTCAAGGTCTTTAAAAGTGCCTTTTGAGGAGAGGGATCATATGCACTCTTGACAAGCAAATCCAGCAGGTTCCATAAGTGAGATAGCCAACGCTCATAAAATATAGTTGGCTACTAACTCTTTCATTATTTTAAGCAGATAGCTTATTAGGCAGACCTGGGCTTTTGCCAAGTGAATTTGATCCTGGCAACTGAGCCGCCAATGAAATGGGTTGCTAACATCAGCCCCCGAGAGGGTGATGGGAGTTACTGGGAGGAAATGCTGAAATCCAAAAGCTTATAATTAAGCGAACTGTCAGAAAAAAAAGAAAAAAAAAAGGAAAAAAGAGAAAAAAAAAAAAAAGAAAGAGAAGCGTGACAGCTATTTACACAGCTTCTCCCTTCTTGCCTCGCCGCATGCTGAACTCACGCAGAACAGGCCTCCTGTTGCATGCCTCCTCTGCTGCGTGCCTACGTGTGCAGGCGTGTACCCTCCGCTCCAACAGCCCTGGTCCCCCGTGGCAAAGCTCAAGAGGAGGCGAGCGAGGGGTCACTCCGGCCTCGTTGCATGGGCCCTTTCCCAGGGACACCGTCTGTGCTGGGGGAGGATGGCCACGAGAGGGCAGACTCCAAAGACTTTTTGCTCCATGCAAGGCAACCTCTCTGCAAAACACCCTCCTTCCCCCACCACCACCCCCTTTTTTTTTTATACCTAATCGGATCCTGAATCCCAGGGAACTTTCTGCTTATCTGCAGCTTCTCTGAGTGCAGCTCTCGTGTCTCCCTTCAGGTTTACTTAAAAGGCAGAGATTCCCTGGAGGGGAAAGCTGCAGGTAAAATAGTGCATCAGAAGGGAGCAGGCAAAGGGAGCAAAGATACAGCTGACAAACTGCCGAGTGCTTCAGCTCGGGAAATGTAGAGACATCCAAAATGATCATTATTATTTTTTTTTTACAAGATATTGAGAAATGTGACCATGAATCATCAGCTGAGCTGATTTTCTCACATCTTTTTTTAATGTAGTCTCCTTGGCTTTTAGCAAACAAGCCTTTTTTTTTTTCCCCTTCAATATTGTTTTTCTTGCTTTGGCATACTTTATCAAAGATTCCAAGCCGAACAAATGAAAGCAAGTTACTTCCAGAAGAAGAAAGCCATTCTGCATTAATCTGTGTCTTTGTAGCAATATGTGAGACTCCTCTGAGGCTGGTAGAACTTGAGAAAGCCCAGGCGAATCCGAGAAGGTGGGAACCAGTTTCGAAAAAGATACCTGAGACAGACACAGAAATACTCTGTGCATCCACCTCTGTGTATAGCCACCTTTTGTATGCGGCTGCAGCTGGGTGTAGAGGGATATGCATCTGCCTAGATGTGTGTGTAGGTGCACGTACCTCCGTATGCATGGGTATGCCAAGGCTTGCACACTTACATACAGGTACACCTGCACCTGCAGTGCTGCAATGCGGAGAGTTTCCTGCATATATATAGGTGCAATAGGTGCCCACCTGTGTGTGCAAGGCGAACTTTTACACAACGTGTGTGTAAATTTGTGCGTGGATTCATGCTGAGGGATTCTTATGTCTCAATAGGTCTGCATGTGTAGGAAAAGTCAGTCTTGTTTAATGCAACAGAGCTGTACAAAAGGTAGTTAAGTCTACTGGAAGCAATTGCAAGTTCTTGCTATTCAGTTCAGTGCGCTCGGGATTTGGGCCCTCGTGCACAGAAATTAGACATTCTGGTGAAAGAGAGTGGCAGCTTCTGATCCACTTTTTGTTAGAATTTAAGAACTGTATTATGAGTTTGCACACAGAAATTTCTCTTTTATGAAAAGCAAAGACTGAATATTACTTTTACCTTTAAATACGTTTCTAGTGCAACTGACCCTAAACTTTCTTTGAGCTGTTTTAGATGTAAATGCAGAGGCAAGTAACAAAAAGCCAACCGGACAAACACCTTTTTTGTTTTTAAAATATTTAAAGCCATGTGGGGGAAGGGCCTTTGGTTTGGAAGGCACTCCAAGTTGTGGATGTAAAGTGCTTTCCTCTTGACAAAATACGAGCAGAGAGTCAAGGTTCACCCCAACTGAATTATTTCACATTTTAAATGACCTTGTGAGTGCCCCTTTGGTTTCATTTCCAAGACACACACACACACACAAAAATTATTAAATAAGTTTGCTGCTGCTTTACTCCCCACAAATGTGTGGGGACTAGTCATTTTTTTTTTATTTTCCAATTTTTGTCTATTTTTACCTGCATCAGAAATCCCCTTCTGCTTGCAGCAAAGGGGACAGGAGCATAAAGATTTGGTGTTTATTTGTGCTCCTCCCTTTCGAAGCAGCAACAGTCACCCAGCCAGGCAGGCGAAACAAAACTAGGCAACTTAGATGACCAGTCACATACGAGGGGTAATGAATAGTTAGAATAACTCATTTGTCAGTGGCCCATAGGCTGAAGTGCATGCACATAAATGGCCACTGCCTAATCGCAGGAATAACACATTTGTAATAATCAGCCTGCCCAAGGGATAATTGCGAGACGATAAGAGTGCTAAATTCACCGAATAAATTCTGCACTGTGAACAATTCATCTCAGCTCTAGTGGTCACTCATTAGTAAACATTTTGAGCAATTATCTTTCAATAACCACGCTCTTCTCTTCACTCTCTTCAGAGGAACCTTTCTAGTAACCTATTTTTTTTTTTTTTCTGTCTCCTGGGGAACGGAAATGAGAAGTGAAGAGAAGGATGCTTTTGAATGTAATTACAGATTGGCACACAGTGCAAATTCCCCCAAATCTAAACATAGGCAGTAGTAAAGTTAGCAACTAAAAAAGGAATAAAAGAAAAAAAAAAAAAAACGCTTGCTTGCTTTGTATGGAAAAACAGCTCGCTCACAGTATAACGTAAAAACAGCTCAAAATTATGCAGCAGTGAAGAAGGGAAATTTAAAGTAACAGCACCTTCTTACACAGTGAGCATTTTCAATGTGACATTTAAATACTGTGCATTAAGATAAATTAAGAATAACTCATAATGTCAGGAAGCATAGCCCACTTTCACTGTGAGAAAGGTAGCCGTAACACTTAAAAACTTACTTAAAGAGAAAAAAAATCAGCTATACTAGACAGAAAAATAAATTTTAAGAAGCCCTCTTAATTCTACAGTTCAGGCCCTCCCTAGTGTACCTTCCCCTGTCAGGTATCTGCCCCTAAAAGGCACTCGAGATCAAAACGGGCCCGTGACAACTCTCATGCTTTAGATACTGATGCCAACCTCGCTTTCCGTTCAGCAAGTCCCACTATATATGCCTGGCTTCCTACGGCCGGGAATTTTTCACCATTTTTCACAGTATTTACCAGGGCGGCTCCGCGGTTCCTGTGCAACCGCAGAGCCTCTTCCCTCTCTCACCGGTGCAGCTGAGAGGTGGCCACTCCAAGCTTTGGGGAGAGGAGGAAAAGCAATCAAACCAGGCCCGGAATAGTCCCCCGTCTGCTTTCCCAGCTGCTTTCCACCGTGCTAACGATGCGGGCTGTTGACACCGCCGCCTATGCGAGCGTGGAGGTGATGAGGGCAGTACCACGGTGGGGCTGTGGGTCTTTCCACATGAGTCAGGCAGGAGGAGCAGGATGATTAGAAATGGAAAAAGACCCTTGCGGAGCAGCCGTGGCAGATGAAAAGTCAGGAGAGGAGGAGAAACGAAGTATAACTATGGGAGGGCTGCCATGCCTAGCTTTCAGTAAGGCCTCCTTTTTGCTTCTAGGTAGATGAAAACTATGTTTTTCTAAAGATTAGGACAAAGTCATTAACTTGGAGCAAAAAGGAAAGACTGCTAAATCTCTAAAGATCCTGCTCTAACGTGAATGTATATTCCTGTTAAGCCAGACCCAGGGGTCTTAATTCAGTTTCAGCACAGGCCAAACTGTGATTTCAAAATGAGTTTGTGTGAGCAGAGTGACCTTATAAAGATGTCACGATTCATACCATTTGTGCTGTGTGATTGCAACGCACACATTTTGAATGTGGAGAGAATTCAGAAAAGCTGCATTTTTTTTTCCTAAAGTGAGAGCAATTGCAGCATCCCCAGCATTGCTCTGTAAGGACCTGAGAAAGGGACAGCTTCTTTTAATTGTTACAGAACCTTTTATTAATTATGAAAGTTTGGGGACTGCGTACTGTGTTTTGTGCAGAAATACTAGGCTCACACAAGCTTCCTATGTCTTCTTAGCATCTGAATCAAGCATTTGCGTGTGAAAATGTAGCTAACAATATTCACGGCAGTTGTTATGCTGGCGAGACAAGTCTTCCACTAGCTCGCTCCGACTCAGGAGCAGGGCAAGGAAAAAGCACTGCAGACATACTCGGATACTTGCTTTACACTCCTGCAATGTTTCGAGTAGCGAGAAAGAATACAACTTTCACACATACCGGAGCATATGAAAAACTAATTAGCAGAGTTCTTGAGGTCTTGTTTCTTTCATGTAATATCTGTCAAAAAGAGTGGTTACGCTGCTACACTTCTGGGCCAGCGCATAAGGTAATATGAATATTTACTGCTGGAGGTATGTCACTTCACAACTATTTCTAGCTCCCACTAGAATGGGAATAACAGAATGTAAAATATCACGCATTAGCACTTAGCAGCATTAAGCTGCTCTGTAATCCAGGGCTGTCCAACCTGTCCGATGAGACGGGCCACACAGCGTCTTCCCCTGCGGAGGAAGGGCAGCACACCGCGGGCTGAGCACACAACCTGGCCTGTCGGCCACGTGCGTTAGCCGGCTCCAAACCAGCTCTTTTTCCCTAAAAGCCTCCCTAGGGAAGGAGAGCAAGGAGCAGAGGGCTGGAGGGAGAGCTCTGGTGGCGTCAGCCTGCTCCGCACCAGCACCCTGCTTTTGGGGATGGGTGCTCCTCGCAGCCACAGAAGTATTCCACATATCCTGCTCTCTACTACACCTCTCATCATGCAGCCAGGCTCTTGAATCAGGCTTCCCTTGCAATTGAAGGCCTTGCTGTACAGCTCCTCATGCCCTGCATCCCTGGGAAGGGGAGGATGGATATCTGTCACCTACCCTCCGCTCTACAGCAGCCAGCAGCTTTGCTGCAGCTCAGTTTCTAGCATGGAAAGTCTGGTGCTAGCCCCAAGGGCTAAGCAGTCGCCTTGGAATCATTGCTTAGCAGCCCTCATTTAGGCAGAGAGAAGTATCTCCACAGGCCGATCATCTTGCTCGACCTCTTCCGTACCTCTCTGCCCTCTTCCCAGCCCCACGGGTTCACTTAGCTCCCTCAGAAACTCATACAACCCGCGCTGCAGATGGGTATCGGCGAAGCCGGCGAGCAGCAGCTAACACAAACCATGTGTTTTCCTATCTCGGTGACAGTCAAAGCCTACAATTTCACACTCTCACTTGGAGGGAAAACAAAAACAAAACGCGGCGCCCTTTGGCCACGCTAATTCGGAAGCGTCTGCCTCTCTGACCTGAGGGTGCCAGCACGGAAAGCTGAACCTGTCCGTGCTAGGACTCACAGGGAGGGAGGGCAACAGGCAGCCCAAGGGGCAACACGGCCTGCACGCCTATTTTAGGCATCAGGGACTCCTGAACACTCAAAGGGAACCCAGGAGCCACGTCTCTTGTGACCTTAGCCCACTCCTTTGAGTGGAGGGAGTCACGAGACTCTAGGGAAGCTCACACTTTGGGTAGCTCTTCCTTGGGGATGCAAGGTTGATAGCGCTACTGCCACAAAAGTGTGGGGTTTTTTTTCCAGTATGCTTCTATCCCTTCAGTTTTGATCTCTGCTTGCCCATACAATAGTGCAAAAGTCAGGTTCCCTGACAAATGAAATGACTGCATAGGGAAACAGATCAGCAGCTATGGGCAGGCATAGTTCAGGTTCAATAACAGGATCAATGACAAATTGATAGCTATGAATATTTCTATCCAATTATGATCATATAGCTGTGTATTTCAAATCTGTGACCCCAGGCCATCCTGACCTCCACTTTGGGAAAGAAAGACGTCAACAGGATTTTTTTTTCTTCTTTTTTTTTTAAAGAAAAGAAGTACTTCTCTTATAAAAAGCATTAAAAAAACATCGCTAATTCATTCTCTCTTAACTTCTTGCTCTAGTGATCAAACCACAGAACAGCCCTCATTATTCATTCCAGCTTCTGCCAGGGATATGAGCTCTGTATCAGAGAAACTCCCCCTCACCATCATAATCATCATCATGACATCTCAGCAAGTTGATACAATTATGCCAGAGAACCATCCCCATAATCACACAGTTCTTCTTTAGCTCATTGCTCAGTATGTTCACCATTACTATAATCACAGCGTGTACAGTGTGTTAAATTAAGAACAGGACCTACAGCTAAAAGCTCACAGGATGAAGAGGCCGCCTGCTGAAATTCTGCAATTCTGTACAATATAATTCTGCAAACCTCTCAGAACCGAGGCCTATATTTTAGTATTTCTTTGTTTTTGTAACAATTGACATTTACAACTAATTTTAAGACCCACATGAAGAATGGGGCTATATAGAGGGAGAAAGGACAAATCTTGCTCCCACATCATTCCCAAAGAATTCGTAGGACTGAAACTTGCACCCCAGCTTTTGCTATTAGGCACAGATCTGTATGTATATGATATATACTCACGGACTGTCTTCACAGAAGCAGTTTTGCTTTTCAGCTCACAGTGATCACAAAGACAGTTCAGGGAAATGAACTCCTAGCAGCTTCTAATGCTTATTTGCCATGAAATGCTTTACATAAATCAAAACCAAGGTATCATTACTATAACCAAATACTTCAGTTAAAGTACTGAAAAACAACAGCGAAACACATTATTTCCTAAAAGGAATATTCTCAAAAGGAAAGGTACACTTGCCAGAGAAACTGAGGAATGGGTGAAGGAGGGTTAGAATAGAAAAATCGGAGAAAAAAGTAAAAGTAGTCAAGCAGGAAACCTAGGGAACTTGATGCCTGCGGTGCCAACCAAATCTCTTTAACAGAATGTGAGCAGACATACTAACTAGTTCTCCCTATTTTCATTTACCAAATCAGGCACAGCCAAGAAAATGTTGCACTTTGAGATTTCCAAGGAAGGCAGTGAATTATCAGTGGTGGAACATGCCGAAGTGTGGCTCTTCCTGAAGGTCTCCAAA
Source organism: Eudromia elegans (assembly GCA_003342815.1). Lineage (NCBI taxonomy): Eukaryota > Metazoa > Chordata > Aves > Tinamiformes > Tinamidae > Eudromia > Eudromia elegans. Next base: position 34,411 of record PTEX01000500.1, on the reverse strand, counting down.
GCCAACCGGAGCAGGACAAAAGTGACCATCCGGCTGTTCCAGCAGCAGCGGCAGCCTAAAGGCAACTCTGAAGGAGCAGAAGAGATGGAGGATGGAGGGCTGAAAGGTGAAAGGGGTGAGACTCTGATTTCAGAGAAGGCGGTGGACACCCGTAAGAGCACTTGGCACATCTTCCCTGTCTCCAGCAGTGTGCAGCGACTCCTGGATCAAGGCAAGAACTCCTTGGATGTGCGGATTGCCTGTGACCTCTGCCAAGAGACTGGAGCCAGCCTGGTGCTACTGGGAAAGAAGAAGAAAAAGGAAGACGACGGAGAAGGGAAGGAAAAGGAAGCTGGAGAATTCAGTGGGGAAGAGGAAAAGGAGCAATCGCATAGGCCCTTCCTGATGATGCTCGCGCGGCACGCTGAGGACCGCCAGCACAGGCGGCGGAGACGAGGCCTCGAGTGCGACGGCAAAGTCAACATCTGCTGCAAGAAGCAGTTCTTTGTCAGCTTCAAGGACATCGGGTGGAGTGACTGGATCATTGCACCTACAGGTTATCATGCCAACTACTGCGAAGGAGAGTGCCCCAGCCACATAGCGGGCACGTCCGGCTCATCACTATCTTTCCACTCCACTGTCATCAACCATTACCGCATGCGGGGCCACAGCCCCTTTGCCAACCTCAAGTCGTGCTGTGTGCCCACCAAGCTGCGGCCCATGTCCATGCTGTACTATGATGATGGCCAGAACATCATTAAGAAAGACATACAGAACATGATCGTGGAGGAGTGTGGCTGCTCATAGACACACGTGCGCCCAAGACTCTTCCTTCTCGCTTATGTTGAGAAGCAAATGTTGTAAAAGCCGAAGAAGAGGAAAGACCTGACATGGTGCAAACTTTTTGAATGAAACAATCAACTGAAATAAAAGCAAAAACAAAAAAAAAAGAGAAAAAGAGCGAAGGAAAAAATAACGCTGACCTGAGGAGGATCAGAAAAGACTAAAGATACTCAAAGGAAGAAAAGAGAAAGCTTCACGACCAGGGCTTGAATGAGATGCATTTGAATGGCGGTATGGGGTTGGGGATTTCCCCTTCCTTTCAGTATGCTCCTTATCTTTTTAGGTAGTATATTAAACATTACCCGTAACAAGGGGAGTTATGTTCCCTCCCCCGGTTACCCATCAGTTCAAGCCGTGGTAGCAGCTCATCTAACCTGCAGCAATTTGGACTAAGTCCAAACTGTCATTGAAATTCCTTGAAAAGCCATGTGTATGAACACTACATTCACTGGCACTTTCCCCCTACAATTTACCAAGGAACTGAGTACGTGTGTAGTGTCTGTGTGGATACATACGTGGCTATGTATTTCTATACATATCTCTATACATACACACACTACACACATCCATATACTTACTTATATTGGTAAAGGGACAATATTGTGCAGGTGTATACACCTTCATCTTCTGCACTACATTTACAAAAAAAAAAAAAAAGGAAAAAAAAGAAGGAAAAATGAAGAAAAAAACAAAATAAAAATTTAAAAGAACGAATGAAAGAATAAAAGTTACATTTTGTAAAGGTGCTTACAATGTTAGAACTATGCAACCTAGTTGGTTTGAAACTGTTTACCTGCAAGAGAAAGAAAAAAAAAAAGAAAAGAAAAAAAAAGAAAGACTTTTTTTTTAAATGGAAGTAACTTGTTTTAAAACAAAATTCTTCAGTGAGAGATACTTGAAAGGAACATGTTTGTCCAGTTACTGGAGCCAAACATTTCTATATTTTGTAAAAAAAATTTTTAATCGTTTACTATTTGCACTACAATGGTGTCTGACCTGTCTAATCCTTATTTAACAAACATTTGCAAGGGAGGGAGGTTGGGTGCGGGAGGGGTTGAGAGCTGCACTTATTGTGAGCTATACAAGAACTGCTACAGCACACAAAATAGCTATTTTTATTATTATAATTATTATTATTATTTTGTACCTTAAAAAGAATAGACACATACACCAAAGACATTTGTGCGAGCCTCTGAAAAGTCTGTTTGTGGTTGGTACCATTCACCTGTAATAAGTTAGGGTTGGAATTAAGGGTCAGTGGGTTGATTACGTTCGGGCTGGTTTGTCTGTTAACTATGTAAATTCCAATACTGCCCTCAACAAAAAGAAAAAAAAAAAGCAATTGGAAACTAGCTCTGGATTTCAAAAAGCCCAGAAAAGCCCTGGGATCTGGATCCGAGGTGCTTGGATCCAGCGCCCACCGAGGCACAAGCATTCTGCACGTTAAACACTAAGGCTCGTCCCCGCTGCGCAGCCCCTGTGCATTGCTGGGAAACAGCTTTATACAAGGGATATACATATATATATATGTATGTATATATTTCCGTATGTATATATGTATGTATACAAAAGGTATAAGCACTTCTGGCTTCACTTTAAGGTTCTTAAGCAAACGATGAATGTTTGTGTGCAAAGCACAGTATATTGGAAGATTGTTTGTCTGTCACTAACCCGCGGCAGGAGGGAGGGAGGGAGGGAGGGGACGAGTTGTGTGTGCGAGAGAGACGTCCAGTGCAAAAGCACAAGCAGCTTTGGGCCCTGCGCACCCCTCGCCCCAGCAAAATGTGTGGAAAAGGGAGAGCTGTGGCAGCGTCTCCGCTTTGGGCACAGCTGTGAGCGGGACCGCGGCAGCCCCCGCCACCGTCCTCCACCCCCAGACCCCAATTTCAGCACAGCACCTAAGCTGAGGGCTCCAACCCACAGGGCTTGGGTAGATAAGCTGTCAAAATTCCATATTGCTGCCATGCTTAAGGGGAATGTTCAAGGGTCTTTGGCTACGGGGGCAGATGAGAAGAGGGAGTGGGAGAGACATTTTGGCCCTCTTTACACTGAATTTGATAACTCTGGGCCTGGAGCCTCAGGCTCGCACTGGTTTGCAGGACCAAGTGCTGGTTGGGTGTCTCCTGGTGAGGAGTCTTCAAGGCACCCCTTGCCCAGAGGCCCCAACACAGCTCCCTGCCTCTCCAGTTTGCTAAAAAAAGACAAAAAAACAGTCAAAATTATCCCCTATAGCACAATTTAACCCAGTCGCGCTGGCTAGGGATAGTGAGTTTAGCACCTTCGTGGCGAGAACCGAGGTTAAACCAGTGTAATCAGGACCTCCGCTTTCAGCAGCCAAAACTGCTTGTGTGCACGCGTGCTTGTATGTGTGTATGTCTGTGTGTGTGTCCATATTTGTATGTATTAATAGAGATTTAAAAAGAAAAGAAAAAAAAGAAAAAAAAGGAAAAAAGTGCAGAAAAGAAAAAAAAAAAGCCCCTTCCTCTGTTGAATAAATATCAACATACATGCTTATAGCTAAGTTTTCTATCTAATTTATTCCACAGTATTTAGATTGCATAGTACAGCTAATGGGTTATACCTTTATGTACTTTTTATACAATGCATTTTTTTACAGACTTGTTTGCAGTTTGCAAAAAAAAAAAAAAAATTAAAAAAATTGTAACAATTGGATAAACACTAAATTTGTCACTAAAGCATTCTGTAAAATATCAAGGCTTTCTGATTTAAATTATTTGCAGAAGTTTGTTGGGGTTTTTGTATTTTCTTCCTGGGGAGAAGGAGGGAAGGTGCCAGATGCTAGTAGGAAAAAAAAAAAAAAAAAAAAGATGCAGTACACTATATACTCCCCAGCCACTGGGCAATACACAGCAGGGGAGTACAGAGCAGCTCCCTCCTGGCTCCCGTGCTCTTTTCCAAGGAAAAGGAAAAAAAAAAAAAAAAAAAAAGATGCACAATTAATTTATCTTCATAACAAACCAAGCCCCTGCCCTTGCTGCTGTGCAGGGAGCCAGTGGCAGGATTGCTGTTGATTTTTTGGGAAGCAGAGCCAGGGTCTGGCATTTTAGGGGCAGGGACACTGCCTATGACTCTAGTGGCAAGGGAGGCAGGCGAGGTGGCTCGTGTCAGCACAAATTGTCCCCAAGTTCAACTAGCTGCAGACACTTGAAATCCCAGAGCGACAACGGCAAAGCTCCCATAGGTGGCAAGCAGAGTGAGATGCGGCTCACTGTTTCCCCGGCCAGGAAAACTGAGCTTTTAGAAAGGAGCTGGATACTGATGCTAATTTTGATTGCAACCTTTTATGTGCTGAACAGGGACCAGCCCTGGAGAACATGAAGCTAGCAGGAGACAATTCCCAAGTGAGGAAAGAGGAGAGGATTTTAGATGTGGTGAGTGGGTTACGTGATAGATACAACAAAAACAGAAGAATGCTTTCAGATCAGCCAGTAACCGTTCCTAAGCCCTGCTCTTTAGCTTTCATTTGTGTGTACACCATTCTCAAATTTTAAAGGTTTCTCCCAACAATCTCTAGATTCAGCCATGGGGTTTTGATTTGTGGTCAGAGTTATTTAAAGCAGGGGGAAATGAAAAAGTATATGATAAAATAAAATAAGAAATCAGGATGTTAATCAAGACTGACTGATTCCAGCAAAACACCCCACCCCTGATAATTTGGTTTAATTAAGTCTGCATGTATTTAAAATGGCATTAGAAATTGTTACCATATTTGACCAGTTCTGCAAGGGCATGTGATCTCAGAAATAACTTCTCCTTTCAGGTATAAGTACGCCCCTTACCAAAAAGCCTTTAACTACTAACACATTCCTTTCCATATAACCCATTTCCTGTTTATATTGAAATATATATTTTCAGTATATATTTGATCGTTGCAATGTATTTGTTCTGTGCCTCCACAATCTTCTTGCTTCACGGGTGACCACATTGGCTCGCCTTTCCCCCTCCCCAGGTCAGACGCTCACTGTATACAAGGCCTAAGGAACTGGCAGAAGTGCACACTGAAAAAATTGCTTGCTTTGGGAGGGCTGAATGTATTTGTATTCACGGGGCTTTGAAAAGGAAATGCTTACAGATGCTTACAATTATTCTGCAGTTATATGTCGCAGCAGAATACTGATCTAGGGTCCAAAACTGTAGAACTGAACGAAATGGGAGTTCTGTCATTGATTTCAATAGAAACAGTCTCTTACCGATCATTGCAAAATAGTACTCTACTGTAAGTACCTGTTCTTTTTTTTTTGTATTTAGTTAAAAGTTCAAGCCATCAGATTCATTTAACTGTAACATCACAAGGCCAAGGAGAGGCTAGCAGCAATATCTCTGAGTTAGAGAAGTTCAGGCATCTGTGAAGTCTGTGTGCAAAGTATACATTTTTATGGACTATAGTTACTCATGTGGAATAGTGCCTTACTCTGTAAGCAATGCTATTGATTTCAGAGAGTCTCCTTTCCTAGAGAGTAGGAACAAAGTGAGCAGAATCTATTTCTGGAGTGTAGGTAGAAGAGATGTGGTGGCAATTATTAAGTTCCTTAAGTTAAACCTCATGTCAAAATTGTGCATCAGTATAAGAATCAGATGCTAATCACTTTCCTTAAACTAAGAAGAACTTTACTCCCCGTGTGCTCCCGTTGCATCACATGTGGAGTAAAAAGCTTCTCAGTATGTAACTGAGTATGTAAGTAACATAATTGGACCTTTCGTGAACAACTAGAAGCAACATTTTCATGGGCAGAAACGAACAACACTTCTGGGTTATATAGCTATTTATTTTTTGAGATACAGTGAATTTGTATTAATTCTCAATGGTTTTTTGTATTTAAATGCTTTCAAAAACAATACATTGACGATGGATTGAAGATATATATGTATATGTATATATACATATTCTATATATATCTACAATATATATATACACACAACTATATATATATGTATATACATATATATATATAAATTATGAAAGCCAAGATATTATGAAGCCTATTTTGTTTTTATCATTTTGTGTTTTATTGTTGATATTATTATTATTATTGTTATTATTATTATTTTGCATACTACATGCAGTGCTTTAACCAATGTCTGTTCGGCTAATGTAATTAAAGTTGTTAATTTATATGAGTACATTTCAACTATGTCAATGGTTTCTTAATATTTATTGTGTAGAAGGACTGGTATTTTTTTTATTTACATTATGTTTAAAGAGGTAACAGTTTGATATGTTCTCATTTGTTTATATTAGAAGTTATTTATTTTCACAGCATTCCGTCTGATATTTTGATATTTGGAAGGCATGCTACCTATCCTTTGTACAGTTAGTGGGCAGTATTCAGCAGCTCCCGGTAGATTTTTTAGGCCCTTTGTTAAATAAAAGACCTGTTTGGGATTTTTATTTTAGATCTTTCTTATTGGTTTGCCAGGACCACTCAGCGCACTTATTGCCAGCTACTCTGCCTGCGTGACCAATCTCTTCCTACTGTATTTACCCGGGACAGAGGACCAAAATCACCTCTGGTGTAAGTCCAGTGACTTCAGTGAAGTTATACCAGAGTTGCATTTGGCTAACAGAGAAAACGCTTGTGCAAATCAATGCAAAGAAAAGGCAGAAGGAAAGAAAGAAAGAGAGAGAGAGAGAGTCTTTGCATTTGGAAAGGGATTTCAACGCGTTAAAAATGTTTGGGTCAGCTACTATTTTATTTTACTTGGTTCTTTTTTGTTATCTTGCTCTTTCTTATACAACAACAGCAACAACACAAGTGAAATAAATAAAGGGAGTTTCACCAAGCATTGTGTAATCGTCCCTTAATATGGATTCCTGGTTGGGAAATACAGGGGAGCCGGGGAATTCACGGGAAAATCTCGCTGCAGTGGAGAAACATGCAGACGCCTCTTAGGATTAACAGCACGACTCCTTTCTCCTTTTATGCCACTGTGTTAAAAGCACATTCACATTCATGGCCCTACACGTGCTGGAATTCCAAGCTGTTCATTTCTCCTGGTGAAATGCGTCGAGTATAAAAGATAAAGGCAACTGCATGTCCCCTCTGCCAGCAGACTGTTAGGCCTTCAACTACCATCACCACAATTCCCTTAAGTTACCGGGAATAAGGTGCTCACACAGATAAAAAGATAATTTGTATTAACGAGACAAAACTGCGGGGCTGTCAGTTCACATGCACAAGGCTACAGGCTGATTAGTTGTCATACGAAGTGATCAAAGAGGCCCATACAGGCAGCTGATCCCTGATTCGAGCAAGGAATCATCTGAATACCCGTATTTGAAAGCAAAGTGTGCTTACGAGGGGTTTTCACCAGTCGCTGCATTCCTCCGGTGATAAATGGGCTCCTGCTACATTCCAAGGGAGGGAGAATCAGGCAACAGGAATTTTGAGGTTGATCTTTAAATGGATTACTCGCACGGCGCCCAGGCAGAGGCCACGGCAGCTATTAGCTCCCCTTTCAATAACCAGACTTTGAAAGCCTTTCTGCAAAGGCCGCAGAAGTGATTTGCATTCCTCTTCCTGAGAGCAGGTTTGCAGCAAATCCATGCGATTGTAGCTGGAGAAAGCCTTTGTCCCTACGAGTTCAGGACAAACTGAAGACACGGCCGCATATTTGCTTTCCTCCCTTTGTTAGGATAACTGTTGTTATTATTATTGCCAAAAAGGACAAGCCCAACTGGCCTGGGAAGCTGTGCTAGCAGAATAAAATTAGAAAGGCATTCTCACTCAAAACGATGCCTGATTAACCTGATGTAAATGAATTTTATACCTCAGGTCTACGATGGCGAGTTCCCTTTCTCTGATGTGTCATTCAGGATAGCACTGGATGGGGCACTCCTTTTTTTTTCCATCTTCCCCAACGGTTTGATTTCTCTTTAGGGATACTTTTGGGAGCTGTTGCTATTGGAAAAGGGGAAGGTCACCTTCCTACCAGCTTTACTTTGTCTCTGAAGAGCGTCACCATAGCTGATGGCACAACAGCAAGTTAAGCGTAAACACCTCAACTCTGCATCAGGCAACGGTGCAACAGTTATTTTATATGCCTGTAATTTTAATGCCTGAATCATCCAGTCTTTATTATATAAGAAGAAATTTACTTGGTCTGTGAACACATAGAAACATATATCTCCGGAGTTATAGCCTCCAGAATTTCCTATAGCAGCAGACAAAAACACCATAGCAGCCTTATTCAAACAAGAAAAACATTCAGAGGAAAGTTGGCAGGAGATACTAGCAGAGGTCCCTAGAGGGGCTCGCGAGCAGGCTGCTCCTCTGCAGCTTAGGCAAGCGCAGGAATGCCTCTCATGCTGCGTGAGGATGCCGCTTATAGGCGTACGCTTGAGCTCAACAAAGTCAGCGAGAGGGGTGTTATAGAGCTGGGTTAGCTTAAGTGAAAATGAATTAAGTCCTATTTTTTGAGGAAGATATCTGAATAGGAAAGGGTAACGAGTCAGATGGTAGATGATGGGGGCACTTCTACAAAATCTATTTGAAAGTGATCAAGATTGAGCACTTTTGGAAAACACAAACAGAGCCCAAACCTAGGGTGGAGGTAGAAAAATCTCTCCCTTACAGAACGTAGTTTCCCAGATCTTTCTACCTATGGAGGCCATTTGAGGGTCTAAATCATCCCAGAGCTGCAGGTGTCCAGGTCAGTGACCCTCTTCTCCCCCCATGATGTTCTCACCACCCTCTTTCCTGGAGCAAAGCAAAAAGATGACACAACATCAAGTCTGAGCACCAGACACTTGCCCTTTGGGCCGTTCTGACAGTGCACCGAGGCCTCAGTCCTCCCTAAAGCTCTGGCAGACGGATTGGTTAACAGTGGCAAATCAAACTATTTCCATTTTCAAAAATGTCTAGCACATGACACAACCCTCCAAAGCAATGCAACCCTGCCCCAGCACTGGCAAGGTACCTTGGTATGAATCAGGTCTAAATTGGTCATGCTTTCAAATGCATACCTTTCCGCGCAAATCCTACTCCTTTCTCACGCTCGCAGTGGACAGCCTGGTCATTTGTACACAGCTGTTGTGGCGAAATTGGCTCCAGGCTTAGGCTTCGAGCTTTGCTTCTTCATTCATATTTCCATAGCCTAAGAAAAATTCTCTCAGGCCCAGGAGCTTTATACCACCCCCACATGTCTGGGCAGGAAGGAGCGGGATCAGATAAATAAGTTAATTATATCAAGAAATAAGAGAGATTCCCAATGGATAGGAGCTCCAGGCCCAAACAAGAGAAGCCAAGCTTTAGGTCTGCCCAGCCAGGGTACCAAGGGCACTCTTTGCCAAGCACCCTAGTAAAGGGCAGCAGCACCACGCAGTCACAGGAGGCTTCAATTATGTCCAAGCAGTAAATGTCTCATCAGGACATAATGCAGGGACTAAATTTTTCCCTGTCACAGGAGCAGCTAGGCAGAGAATCCACTTGGGAAGAAGTAAAGTACTATGCAGAAGCTGACTCAAAAATTTATTGTCAAAATATTGTTCTGAGACAGTAACTGCATTGTACTTAAGTTTTGTTAGAGAGGCCATAAAAGCTCCAGCTATCCATCCACCTATCTACCTCCCCTACAGTGGTCTGATTGCAGCAGGTGACATTGCAGCAACACAAGAAAACTTAAAAAAAACTACAGAGGACAGATGAAATATTAAAATGTGAAATAGTAAAAATATTAAAAACCATAAAATAGCAGCAGCAGCTTGCAGCTTTAAATGTACTGTATTTGAGACACACAGTAGATGCATGCTTACCATAAAAAGACCCCAAAAGCCAATATGGCCAAACAAGCAGAATAAAGCCTTATATAAGTTAGAAAAATAGAAAAGCACAGAAACTCCAGCAAGTTAATTTTAAAACTATAATACAGGAGGTTAAAAATATCTGAGTACCTTGCAAAATCCGTAACAACCGAAAACGAGTTAAAAGGTCAAATTACATAAACACAGGAAGACTCAGTGTGGGTTTTGTAGATGGAAAACCTGCTTCAGAAACTTCCACATTTTTCTTGAAGGAATCAACAAGAATGTGGAAAGGAAAACCTGTTGATATAGTCAGCTTGGATTTTCCAAAAGGAATATACAAGGAAGCCCAGTAAAGGTTCCAAGCTGTCACGGGATAAAGAAGGTGGCACTCACAAATTTAACCATCAGTCAAAAAGGATGAAAGACGGGAGAGTGTTAGCAGTGTGTGGCTCTGCATTACAGCCTTTGCTATGAGCATAAAACCCTGAAAAGGGGATGAAAAGTCAGATTATAAAGTTTCCATACAGTATTAACTGAAATAGTAAAGACAATGACAGTTTGCAAGGAGTTGGAGAAGATAAACACAGAGTAACACATGTAGGAAAAAACAATCTGAATTATTACATGCACACCAGCAAGCTCTGGACCAGCGCACTTCAGGAAAGGGGCTCTGGCACTAGGACAGACGGTTTTACAACAGTGTCAGCTAAATGCTCATCATCAGTAGGAAAAGCCAGTAGGACACTAGGAATTACTAGGTGTGATAGGGTTTGTCATTTATTAGACCAACTGATATAGCTGGAAAACTTTTAGCTGAGCCTAATTCCGCGCTTTCTCTGAAAGAACAACATGGAGGATCAGATTAGGAGTGGACACTGATCCCATGCATAGAGAGAGAATTCCTGCAGCGAATCAGACAGCGTTGTGATCTTTCTGATGCAGCCAGACTTTTATATATATATACACATTTTTAAGATCCCTTCCTTTTAAATGTGTAATCCTCCTGGCTGAGCAGCTACAGCCTGTGATGATTATCTCCAAGCCCTCTTCAAAGGCTAGGCAGTGTTTCTCTCCAGCTCAAGAACAGCTCTTGCTAGCTGCATCAGTGGCAAAAGCCCTCTGCATCCTGGGGGAGAGAGCCCTGTGGGTACGTAAGCTAATGAACGGCCAAGTTTACCCTGCTGCATTCATGCACCAGCAACAGAGATTATATTGTTTACAGTATTGCTCCTGATATACTCTGTCTACGAAGAAAAGAAAAGAGGGCAAAAGTAACAACACAAAACAAAACATAGATGAGACTTAAAAAATAAATCAAAATAAGCTTTGCACTATTCCCACATAAACTGTTTGATGAGGTTTTTTTATTTTTAATGGGAAGAAGAGAGAACATAGGCTGAGAAGGAGAAATGGATGTGACTTCAAAGATAGGAACACCCCAGTGGGTAATAAATATTTATAAAATAAGACATGCTCAGCCTGCCACATACCCTTTCTACAAAATGATACATGGATGACTAAAGTGTGATAAAGAAATGCAGAGTAAAGTAACATGAAACTTAAATTTAGACACATGTAGATTTTTCCAAAAGCTGCATTTTCAAGTATATTAAAAAAAAGAAAAAAAAAAAAAGACAAGGAGGGAAAAGAAAGATGAAGAGATTTTTTTTTTCTTCCAAACCAAACACAACTGTTTCACATCTTCATTTTTTCTTTGTTTCTTCCCTTTTTTTAATTTCCCTCAACTTCCAGCCTTTGTTCCTTTGTCTTATAACACGTTGTTATTCTCAATATGACAAAAGTTTTACTTTTTCTGCCAAATTGTTTGATACATTTTATAAAAGAAAATGAAAGACAGACCTTTGACTGCAAGGAGAAGTGGAAGTTTGCTTGGTGCCATAATGTGCTGCCTCCATCGTTCCCAGTTAACCCCTTCAGCAGCTGCCCGGGAAAGAGATTTCCTGCCAAAGCAGGAACAGATCATCACCTCTGCAACAGGGAGAGGTGCTGCTTTAAATTTCGGAGGGGATCCTTTTGGATCAAACTAAGGTTTTCCCAGGGCGTTCAGCAGAATGGTGACCAGGTCTCTGAGCCTGCAACTTGGCTTCTGAAGGATGACCTCAAATCTGTCTAAATTTGTCTTGGGTAAGAGGAGTTTTAACATTATGAGCACTTGTTGCTCCTGTCTATTCAACACGAAGTCCAAATTGCATTTTATTCTGCAGTGTGTGTTTCCTCCTTGCATAACCTTGGCTGCTTAGACCTGTAAGTTGCTCATGCAATGCAAAGAGCCTGGCAGTGTCACCCAGGGCACGGTGTGGAGGAAATAGGGTAGCAAAAGCAGGCAGAGGCTTTAGCGCATAAGATAACCTACCCCAGTTGCAGAACCTGATAATGGTGTGCCCGTAGATCAAACCCCAATACCCTGTGTGTTGTTCAGGGCTGGGTGGTAGGAAGGACAGCTTTTTAACTTACAAAATGAGAACTTCAGCAACAGCAATAATCGGCAGACAAATATAGCATCCTGAAGTGTCATTTTTACGCTCTCTTTTCAAAGTAATACTACACTTTCAAGAACAGAAGAACATAATGACAGTTTTAAAGAGAAGAAGAACAGATTTGATTTTAAAGACTAGGTATAGGAGAGATGAGTCAGACCTGATCTCAGTGACACCAGAGGAGATTTGGAGTAATTGCATTAGGATTCTTTCTGGTGTAGGCAAGTATAACTGAAATCAGGATTCAGCAAACCGCAGGATAAACACAAACAGAAATATCTTTCACTGGGGAACACTTGGAGATTATACCACTTTGTTACTGCTCAGTGACCTAAAGTCTGTGTAACTGTGCAGCCGAGGGCATTGGGCATATGACATGATAGCGCTTTTGGATAAAAGGGGCAGGGGAAGAAGGTTTATTGCCTTAAAGCAATTTCCAGATGGTGCTGTGTCTCCAAAGGATGTGCTAAAAGCCACTGGTAAGCATACCTACACAGTCGGGTCAGACCAAAGCACCTCAACTCTTGCTCTGAGTCTTGTAAACCATATATGCTGAGTGAGAAGATAAATGAGCATGGGCACAGCACTCCCCCAAAAGCTCTCCGGTGTCTGGATCCTAGCCCAGGTCCTTCCAGCCGGCAGAGGAGAGAGGTACTGAGATTCAGCTCTGTCAGGTGAAGAAATTCCCTAACTGGGGGTTGCCGAGAGGCTGTTCAGGGTGATATTGAAGAACACCTTGTGACTGGAGGAACACCTAAAGCTACTTCTCAAGATGAACCTGGCCACACTTGTCTGTACAAGCATGAGAGGGAAGAGGCAGGACCTGGAGAAGAACTACAAAGTAGAGCAGGCAGAGCAAGAAAAATGTGGATGATTAGCATAACAGTTCTGAACTGGATTATTTGTTTAGATGCAAATTATATGGGTAGCCCCATGCCTTGTCTTCTCAGACAAAGCAACTGTGGTGTTTCTTTCAAAGAAAGCCTTTCTCCCTACTAAGTCAGGTTTTGAAAAGTAAAAGATTTGGTGCTTTACTGTTCTAGGCAAATCTGGAAGGACACAAAATGAAAGTATAGATTGTCACTAAAAAGAGGGAACAGGTATTGCTAGATAAGCAGATCTAAGCAGATACATAACTATTCCCTATCTCGTGGTGGCAATCTATCCTATCCTTTAGGCAAAACGTCTCTCTCAAGAGCATGCTAAACCAAGTTCAAATATAGCAGATAATTAAAAAGTGAAGGCTCAGTAAAATCACTGCATAGTATAACAAGTTCACTGTAGTGAACCTGTAGTGGACCTATTCTGCAGAATTTGCTGAGTTTTGGAGCACTTTTCTGTGAATTAGCCTAAGGGAAGAAACACCAGTGACCGTAGCCATACACCACCGCTGCTCTTTGCTCTTTGCTGCCTGGCCATTTCAAAAAGGAAAGATAAACAGAGATGTACAGTTTGCTCTTATTTGCTTGCACTGCTTCCATTTCTGATGCCACATGACCTTTCAAAACCAGGCAAGAAAAACCTGCAGTCATCAGAAATCATTTCTTCCATCGCAGTTATTAAAACTCTTACAGTTTGTAGGAGGAAAAGTTCTCTTGCTTTCCAGTATGTATACACACATTCTGCTTTGTATCTCTCAACCTGTTTAAGAAGAAGCTGATACTCAAGGCTAACAGTTTTATTTAATCTGTCTGCAAGGTACTGGTGGTCTCCTGATGGTAGGATAATGGCAGCAATGCAGTAAGCTCACTGAGTACCATCTCTCCCTTTGCGGGGTTGGATTTAAACTGAAGGCAAAAAAGAGCACGCTGCCATTCCCGTATACTTTGGATGAGGAATACCCACGAGACTGATCACAACCAACCACAGTCCAATACATTTTGATTACTTTTAAATGACAAGTGCATCTTGTGTTTTTGCCCTTCTAGTTACGTCACGCCTGTAGGGACAGTGGTCACGTAGCAGTTTGGGATCTTTTTTTTTTTGCTTGAGTAGGCACACTTGACCAACTGAGGCTCTTGGAAATTACATGGTATTTGCTGTTCTACATTCATTATATTCTGCTTATCTAACATTTCAGCTACGTGACATGCTATTCACTTTTTGACCTAAATTATTATGCAATCTTACTTGGTGCTATTTAAAAGTTGCCTCATTTCACCTTAAATACCACTATCCAATGACAGCTGATGTGATTGCTAACATGGTTTGTACTCAGTTTCTGGAGTCTCTTCAGGTAACAGCCCATATAAATGCAAGATTTGATCATACTGACAAAAACCTGTGTGCCTGCAATCAGTCTGACCATCTAGTCCGGACATCTGAAACAACCACAATTCTGAGGAGACAACTACTGAGCAAACGGTGTTTAAAACAAGTCTAAAAATAATTTTTCAGTACTGACTAACCTAAAGATTTACAAATGCTACTTATCAAAGATCTGAAAGAAAGTTTTGGATCCTCTTATGCAGAGATTTAACAGAAAGCAACAAAGACTTTATGTTTAATAGTATCGTACCCAATTGGACCAGAGAGTCTGATCATGTAGCTCGTTGTGGCAAAAAAAAGATGCTCTTATGAGGCATTTCAGGCCCACAGACGTGGTGGGATGAACCCTGCTGTCCTTGCAAAGTCTTTTTCTTACAAATGCCGTCCGAGTTGGGTTCTCACTGCTGGCTAGGAAAGATCCCCCGGCACTTTCCACAAAAGTAGGGCTATTAACCTCACTGACCTGACCATATTCACTATTCATTAAGCGCTGTGGGGTGAAGGGCTCGTTTAGCACTGACTCAGAAGGAAGAGTGCCACCCACTGAATCAGAAACATCACACTTAGCAGCAGCCTGCGTATATATGTGTAAAGACACATGTGTGTTTATAGTATATATACACAGTGTATGTTGAGCAGAAACCAAAGAGTCATCTGACATGGTGGTTATAGTTCACCGTGTCTTAGATTAATGGTCTACCTTGCTCACTGGCAAGACTGCCAAGATGTTACACGATGACGTTTACTTACACTAGGTATATTGTAAACCATGTGCATGGTTTTCTCCAGTGCTTATAGTGTTGGCATCCAAGGAGAATTCCCTAAACCATTACTGTGCCCTTAAACTAGTGTATTTGTACCAACAGAAAACTGAAACAGGGAACCATGGCCCACATTTATTTCTCCCATCCCACTGTTTCCCCTCTATGCTGTGGCTGCTAACAATAACTTTCCTGTTTGATATGTTGTTCTTTCTGCCAGCTGCCACCTTAAATTAGGTTCTCTTATGTTGCCTGGTAGTAAGGATCTTAGAGTTCACGTTAGGAGATGCATTTAACACAGTTCAGATACTCAAGCATAAGCAGCTGTGACGTGCAGGCAATTCTGAACATCCACAACTATCACCACCAATTACCCCCTTTATTAGTCCAACCTTGTGGTGGATACCCAGGGAGAATTTCACTGTCAGTCTCAGCATTTCACAGCTTCCTGTGTTTCATGAGCATACACATACATATACATATATATGTATGTGTTTCACGTTTCAGTTGTTTGCTGGCCTCCTGAACACCAGCCTCTTAATTTTAGCTGTTAAGGTAATAAGGGATAAATCACTGTTTTATGGCTGCTTACCATTTTTCTGCTAACAGCTGTCATATGGCATTAGGCTGCATTATACCTACTGAAGAAAGAGGGAGAGGTGGAGCACGACATACGCAGCCTAGCACATTTATTATGCTGCTTGGTTGATAGGCCTATTCGTCTTTCAACGCCGAGAGTACAATAAGTCCTAGTAACCCAAACTAACAGCACTCCAGGAAAATGTTAAGAATGTAGATTATATACAAATCAGGAAACCCTGATACTGTGCATTCAGCTGGGATAATCTGCTCCTTGATAACGGAGCCGATGTATTTTAGGCATGCATTACCCTTAGGATGTTTTTATAAAAATCAGCTTCCCGGCCCAGTGGAAATCTGCGCCGAACAATGGGATTGTTGAGCTCGCGGTTTTGTTTACACAGCCCAGACTCACTCAGGACTTGCCTGCACTGCAGGGTGATGCAGAGATGCCGCATGGAGGCAGGCACAGATGGGATTTCATTGCGCCGTGGGGCCTTAGCCCTGAACCCACCTTTAGCGAGCAGGGGAGCGCCCACACAGAAGAACTCCGGGAGTCCCCAAGGTGATGACCAAAGTAACCCTCTCCCTTTGCCCAAGGAGCCAGAGCCTGTGCCTGTACGTCAAGGCGACATTAATAACATGCAAATTGCAATTGTAAAGGTTTTAATAGTGGCCTGTGTAACTACAGCCCTTGTTGGCCGTGTCTGCACTCTGTGTGTAATCAGATAGTGCTGACTAAAACACCCAAATCCTACCCTGGCAGGTCCTGAACCCTGTGCAAAGACTGGGATGGTCTCCTGAGGAACAAACCCCTGCTTGGCTGCTTTTCAGAACGTGTTAAGTGTCCCCCTCTTTTCTTCAATAAACTAAGATTTTAAAAGATTCTCCAAAAATCTGAATTACATTATAAAGCTATGAGCAAAACGGATCAAAACAAAAATTCTTACAAAAATGCATCCTGGCCTGAGTTTGAAGTGTTTCCAAAGAGCGGCTGAATCAGGACTTCGGCAGATCTTTGTTTCCAATTTGAATATCAGCATCAGTACATCCTAATAAGGCCTTTTATTTATTGGGGGGGGCGGAGGGTTGAGAGAGATATGCAACACTTTGATTCCTTTGCTAGTTCAAGGAGGTTTTCTATTAAATAAGAAATACATTCACTGGTATATGAAGTCATATTTTGCAGTCTGAAATTTTACCATATTTGTTGTAGAGTAAGCCCATGGATTTGGGTCAACCCGGAAATGTCTGTTTTAAAATCTGTGATGTACCAAAGCACAGACTCTGTGTTTTCTACTTCCGTTATCAGCTGTCCACAGGTAGCCTCCAAAGCAGGGGTCCTTTGATACCATTGAAGAACAACTATGAATAAAAAAGGGTCAATACAGTGTCACAAATAATTCTGGACTATCTCAAAGGACACTTTATGGCTTATGGGACTTAGACCTCCAGCAAAATTTAAATCCTTTGCTAAGATTCAAAAGAGCAAGGGACACTGCTATATCTGGTCAGCTTTGCTGGCTGCAGTGAGCAATAAATGAGACCATATTTTTCATTTTCTTCATCTTTAAAATTAAGTTCATGTGAGTCCCTTTTTTTCCGTACCAGTGTACGTGCTCAGAAAATTTGCAGTTACAGCTTGCCCCTAAACAGGGGTGTTATTCCTCACTCATCCAGCGTACCCAACACAAGGTCTAGGCACGTTTGGAGGAGGTTAACTATTGCTGAACCTTATGAAATGTTTAGAGTGTTAATGGTCTCTGCTCAACCCTGCATTGCTTTGAAATAGCCTAGCTTATGCATCTGTTTATTTGAACTACGGTTAGCTAATGCAGTTGTTTATTTTTCCTTAACTAGAGCACTAAAACACTTATTCTATATAGTTTTAATTCCTATGAAGCACATTTTTTCAGCATAAGGACTTGGAAAAAGTTGTTCACTTTGAGTGGGAAGAGTAAGATGATTTTATGCACATTTGGGTCTTATTGTTTTAAAAGCGGAAGAAGAACGACAGAATCTTGAGACAATTACATATGTGCAAAATTATTTGTTTATTTGATTTTTTTTTAACCTAGTGAGATGCATGAATTTATTTGAATTTTGCTTGGATAAAAGTTTCCCTTGACACTGTAGTCTATATATTTTAATTTGGTTAAATGCCTAGATGCTTTGGATAAAGCCAAAAATAAAGAGTATGTTCTCTACCTATATCTATAGATTGCTAGTTCACTATTTTTTAACTCTCACAGTCCTCTGTAAGGAATCATCATCAGTATCAAAAAGAGTACTCATTTCCTTACGTAAGACAATATTTATTAGAGCAGAAAAAAAAAAAGTCTTGAGTCCAAACAAAGACTTTGAAATGTCAAGAAAGTTCAAACCTAAACTTTTCACTTCTCTTTTTGTAATAAGAGTTTCTTTAGAAATTTGCCTATATTCAGTTTTAATGTACATTAAAAAGCCTTACTGAAATGTCTTCTGGCCTGAAATGACATTTCTTTCAAATCTGTGTGTTTGTTGCCGTTTGGCAGGAAAACTGACAAATTTTCATTCTGGGTGGACCAAAAGAAATGTTTTTATTGTTGTTGATTTTTCGGTTTGGCCAGCACACAAGCACAAATAAATAAATTCTTCGCACAGCTCTAGTCTTCGGATTAGCGAGAACCAACTTGATCAGCAAAGCTGTCCTTTCAGTTTTACTCACATAACCCCCAAGTTGCCATATTTATTTTGATAGGTTTGCTTCACACATACGCAAGAGAAAAAAGAAAATCAGCAAGACTTTCCTGTCAAAACCAGGAAATATGAAGGGGTGGGGGCTGGAAAGCGAAGGCAAGAAAAGAAAAACAAGCGGATGCAGTAGATCTGCCTGTTGCTGTAGAGCAGCTGAGGCAAAGCTGACTCGAGACTCCACAGAAGTGTCTTCGGAAGTGAGCAAAACACATCCAGTCCCGGAGAGCAACTCCCTGAGCCACCGCGCTGGGAGGAACCAGAGGCGTTTCGAGGGGCCGTGGGTGGAAAGGAGGATTAGAGAGCCCCGGTGGGACTGGGATGACCTCCGCACGCTTCCCGGCCGTGGGAACAGCACCTGCCTCTAACGAGGGGAGCCACCGTCATCCTTCACTACTGCCCCTGCCTGAAGCCAACGCTGAGACGGGTGGGCCGTGCCTCCTCACCCATCACCCACTGGTACACCGTCGGGGTCTCCCTATGCTGGGACCTAAAATCCTCGGCTCCTGCGAGCAAATACAATCCAAGTAACACAAACAACGAAGATGATTTCTATATCACCCTGTACTTCTTACAGCGATGCAAAGGACCACAGCAAATTGTGTGCACATGTACCTGTTTGTGTATGCAGTGCATATCCGTATGTGTCCAGCAGACCAAAAATAATGGTCCCGCATGGGTCCGTGGCTGCACTCACACCCATTTCTGCACAGGGAGATTTTCTTGCATGTATTAAATGCAAGATTTTCTTGCATTTGCTTGCATGTGTGCAATACAAGCATATATGCAAGGATGCCTGTGTATGCAGAGTACACACTGTTTGTACTTAAATTCCTATTTACAGAAGGATCGTTTACCCTACAGTAGCAATAAATCGCATACTTCATACCATGTCAACACCACAGCCATAAATGAGCCAGGACCCACATGAAACACAGGCCAATGGTATCACCACTAGCAACGGCTTTGACCCTTAGAGACTGTTAATTGGCCCAGGCCAAAAGTTGAGGAGATTACTATTACAGTACAAACTTCTTCCCTTTCCATTCTGCCTATTAATTCCTCCTTTTTTGCCCTTCTCTTCCTCCGCTTTCCTCTTTTCTCCATCTCACCTTCCCCTTCTCCTGAAGGATACAACTGTTATATATTTTTCTAAGTCTGTCATCATGCTTAGTCAAATTAGGCTAACAGTATTAATATACCAACATTACAATAGTTTTATATAGATATTTCATCTAATACTCCTGTCATCTTCACTTGTACAGAGGGAACTTGTGTTTTCTTGAACAGGAAACAAGAAAGCAAAGAAGACTTGAAAATGTCCAGACATAGAAAAATTAAAAATAGCAGATATATATTTTATTATAATACACATACTCATGCATACTTTGTGTATCAAAACACAGCAAAGATGCTTTAGTAGGATCACTTTACAACTTATCCTAAATAAGGGGTGGACATCTCTGTGCCTGTCTAGCCTGGGGAAAGTTAATGTAAAGGCTTATCTTCCTTCATGGCTCCCTATCTAGTCTAGGTAAAAAACTCTCACCTATGGATCCACCACAGTCACAAGTTATGGGCTCTTCTCTCTCCCATCATCATTTCTGAATAAGCTCAGTACACTTTGGCACAGGACTGTGAAGAGCAGGACCAAAAATTCCTCAGTCCATAGGAGTTTCGGATGCTACAGACAGAGAAGAGAAGGTGAGGAAGCTTGCTTCAACCTCACTTTTGCTAATAGGAAATTCAGATAGACTAGTAAAGAGAAAACAGACTTCTGTAAATATGGGCATGCAGGAACACTTCTACAAATGAAACTTCATTTTTCATTTTTTTTAATACTATGCTACAGATATACCCCTTTTCTTTTTAAAAAATCAAATTTAATAAATGCAAGTGAGCTATAGTGGCAAATGTAGAATTACTGTTCAATTCTGCATGCAGGTGCTAGAGTCTGAAGTGGAAAATTATTGATGCAGAGAAAAGCTGGACAGGTTGTTGTCTGCAGGTGAGCACAGGTTTTGAGATAAGCAGTGAAGCAACTCGTCGTCTGAAGAATCAGCACAGGGAGGGGAAAGAACTGTCTCTCTGAATATCAGATCTTGGTGGTTACTGCAATCCCTTTTCAGTAAATAAGATTTGGATCTGTCTAGAACTCTACGAGAATCAAGAGGAGGTAAGACCTCCGTGCTGATTTTGATCTTGCATCTTGAGACGTGTCCATTTCGAGATGTTTTTCACTTGGTGCATTTCTCTCCAAACCTACTGCCCCTTCCCCATCCTTGGAAGAGCAGAAGTTGACCAAGAAGGACACTTGTTTACACTGCTATGTGCCTGTTGGGCTCGTGCCAGATGAAAGTTCGTAAAGGCAGCTGCCACTGCTCTGATCAGGGAGTGGTGCTTCCCTTGTAACACAGGAGACCTCAACAGGAAAACAATCTGGGTAGTTCCCAAAGTGAACTGCCCCCAGTGGCAGTTAGGCTAATACCATAAAAGCAAGAGCTCTGTTTATGAGCCTGTGGTGAGAAATAAAACTGCAAGTAAGTTGCTAAAGCCTGTTTTCAAGAAGGCTGCTCCAATAAGGTCCAATGGAACTTTAAGTTCCATTTCAGGAACAACGCAGATTCCTGCTGATTAATTGTAATGTGTTTTTAGAAACTTTGGGATGTTTCAGGTGGCTGCAAATAATGCTGGAGCTTTAAGCAACAAATGCTTGGATGAGCTCAAACATTCCGGGTTTTCCTGTGCTTAATATGTTGCATTGCTATGTTGATATGTAATGTCACAGATGGTAATATTAGTCATGAAAGAACAAAGAAGCCAAGTCCATAGACAAATTAAGGTGGTGGTGGGGGGAGAGGGAAAGGAGAGAAAGGAAAGGGAGAAAGGAGTGAATATCTATGGCAAACATGATTTTTAAAGCTTTTTTTTTTCATACCCATTGAACGCCTTCCAACGATCTATGTGTTGGCAAAAGTAGCTATAGGAGGCTGTAAATCTTTAACCTGGCTGGTATCCACTGCAAGTAGAGCAAGTAGGATTGTGAAAATACTTGGGAATGAATGGATCAACTTAATTTAACAATGGGCAACCATCCCACAAATTCTCATGCAAACTAATGGTGGCTTCCTCTCTTTTTTAATTAACTGCACAGCGCTTCTCTGACAAGGGGATTTAGAACATTTGTCTCCATTTTCTTTACACCTTTCAAATGTCTTTTTAACCATTTGCATACAGTCCATTTCACCTGTTCACAGAGGTCAAGGGAAAGCATTTAAAGACATAAAAATAATTCAAGTGAAAAGAATGAAGAGAAAGAACATGACAGTGATTGAAGGTGCTGCTTGATGGACAAATTGTGAAACTATATATGCTGAAACTATATATGCTCTTGGAGTTGTAAGGGAACTTCATCCACTTCAGCAAACAATCTGATCACTAGTGCTTCTGCTTGCTAGGTTATCTCATTTCTATGAACAGGGGAAATTGAGGTGATGTTAAACAAGGTAGCACAAGTCCATAATGGAAAGTCACCTTTTCAACAATTTCTAACGCTGAATCATCAGTCCCGTTGAAATAAAGAATGGAAGAACTGTAGTGAAGAAACTGCCTTTCTCATCTCTGAGTCATCTAAGTGAAGATGGTGAGAAAGATAGCAATTAGGCCAAAGAGCTATGAACTGATACAGTTAAGAAACCTTATAAAAGGAATTTGCTTCTTGACATAAAATGAAAGTTCAGAAGAGAAGAGAAAGATATATTACGTTTGGTAAATGCCACTCTCTGTCCATAAGTTCTGCTCAGAAACAGATGTTCCACTTTCCTTTTGCCCTTTGTAGATTTTGGAGTACATATGATGACAATCTAAACCAATTTGAACTATCAAGAAGCAAGGATATTAGAGGATGGCTTGCAGGTATGAGTAAGGGTATACAAATGAAGAAAAGCATTTTTAGGTTAAGCAACAGGGAAATTTCCAGTCATTGATTATTATTAGGCTATGCAAGAGTCCCTCAAGTGAAGGGATAGACTTTGGATAGGAAATATGAGTATACTTTCACAAGCAAGAAAAAGCCTAATTTAATAGGTCTTTTCCGTCTCTGTGATCCCAGAACTTGAGGTTGTTTCAACATGTAAGGTAAAAGGAAAGATATATTGAACTTCTGCATCTCTTTTTACAGCATTGGAACTGTCTTGGCATACACAGGCATACATCGTGAAGCTATTTTGTTTTAAAGATTTTACTATTTGGAAGGAGATTCAATTGTTCTCTGGAGAATGAACAAATATAGTGAAAGCAGAAATAATGGCAAGAGTTACCCTCTGCCTTTAATGCCATTTATTTTATAATCCAGATTTGAGTCTTGTCTGAATTGCCTGGATTCCCTCGAGAAAGAAACAGCAAACTAAATTTTATTGCATATCATGGATTTGTAATCTTTCTTACATTTGCCATGCGTCACTCAAATTCTCCATTGCAACGTTTCTGTTTTTAAACAATACACAGAGTAGAGGGTCTGATTTCCACTTACCACTCTAGTTTATCCTATGAGTAAGGGGCAAGGCATAAGCCTAAAGGCATATCTCTGATACTATAAGAAGCTGAGAATACACAGAAAGGTGGGTCCACTCAAAGATTTCTGTTTTATTCAAAGTGCAGAGTGAGCATACACTTTTGCGCAAAGACCCAGCATTTTTTTTTTATTAGCAGTTAGCAGAGACATATTTTCCAGAAAATAAAGAAAAAAGTGTATAAGTAATCACAGCAGGCTGATCTGGCAGCAATGTTATCAAACACTATCAGGAGAAAGCAGAGAATTAGAATGACTGTTTCTGAGTGACCTGGAGCAAAATAAACAAAATCTTAGCCTTGCCACTGTTTTGCCAATTGATGAGGTGTGGGGGGCTGACAGAAAGAACCAGACACCAAGGGAAAGAACGGTCGTGTTTGCTATTAATACCAAACAATACAGAAATGAAATGATATATTTAGTAAAACAGTAAGGTTACTATGTGCTGGGTGTTAACAGCAGACAAAATAAACAAGGTAATGCACTTAACCATTATTATATGAGAGAGACAGAGAAAATAGTGATTAATAAAAAGGTTCATCACCAATTGCCTCAATACGTTACCATCACCCAGACCCACAGTCACTGGGGGACCCCTGTTGCAGCGAGGATAAGGAACCCTCCTGGCAAATTGGGAGGTCTTATGTGGTGCATCCACCTGTTAAGTGAGGTCTCCAAAGTCGCTGTAAAAGGGTCCCACTTTCATGAAACCAAATCAGCAAAACTTGCATTGTCTTTGTTAGCAGTAATATCTGGTATGTCCTTCTTTCCGTGCTGGACCAGGACCTGGCCAGGGCCCTGGCTTTGGATGTGCAAGTTCCCTCCAAGGTCGAAAACACTCACATGAGAGCCTACAAAAGTTACGGTTTCATGAGGCTACATGCAGGTTGGCATAAGCAATTTGTAGGCAAGTTCTGTGTACTTCTACAAAGGCAGAGCCACATTCAGCTCTAAGTCTACCCTGACCTGGGCCTGTAGTTCAGGCCCTGGCAGTTCAGAATACCAAGAATGCATCTGTGCTCACCAATGTATTTCAATTAAAGGACAAAATATAGAAACCCATTCCAAATCCAAGGAAGCATGGGCACAAAATTTGCTCTCTCAGATACTGACATCAGAGGGTTCCCTGGCTCTTGAAGTTCCCTCTAGTTGATACAGTCTGCACTGCTAGAATCCCAGGTCATGAATTGTGTTAACTCTACTTCAGGAACATAAGGAAAAAGCAAAAAGAATTAATTCTACCACTGAGGAAACTTCAATCTCAGGATATTTTATTTCTATTTAGGATTCTATTTGTTTCCAATAAACATTAATACTTCTGAATCCTATTACTTAGAAGACCCAAAAGCTAAAATATATCTGAATTAACATTTCAATTCTTCAGACAATGGTGCTCAGATCAATAGCAACTGAATTCTCATACATCTTCAAAGGTCAAAAAAAAAAGGTTTTTTATGTGGATAAGTAAGCAAAGTGCATTATATGAAAATCTATGAGAAAAAAAGAAAAATATGAAAACAAAAAAGTATGTGAAGTATGTGAAAAAATGTACAAAAATAGTCTTGATCTTCTTGAGGAATTTGAAGCACTTAATGAATTGATGACCAGCTGACTACCCAGGACACGTCAATTTGTGAGACATGGCTTTGCCAAAGCCCATGATGTTGCAGAAGAATGAACTTTGATACTGTGGTATCAAAGTGTGAAAGACTGAGCTTGAGTATTTGGATAAATTCAAGAAACATTTATCCTGCAGGGAAAAAAAAGAATTATTGTTACAATAGGTATTAGCTGCAAGAATTAAAAGTACAAGGCAGGGTCTTATTAAAGAAAGTGTATTTAGAGCATATGAAATATAGCATGTTCTGCTCTGGGTAGTAAGGAAGGTTAAAGGTTGTGTTTTGTGACATGGCAGGATACAATACAGACAGACAGTGTCCTAAAGTCATCAGCTTTAATGTTGCAAGCCATAGATAATTTCCCTTTCCTGAACATGGTAAGAGAATTGTACTACAGGGACGTGACCCTTCTGTTCAACCATTCTTGGTGAATTCATCTCAGTTCTTTGATTTCATCAATGTAATGTATTAGATAAATAATGACCCTAGAGTCAGCCAGAAAAATAAGCTTCTACTCCTTGATTTTTTTTCTTTTGGGATCCATCAAGCAGTAATTTTAAATCTTTCTGGCCCTGGAGGGAATAGGGGTTACATTATCTTTTTAGCACCTCTAAAGAGCTTTTCATTCACCTGGCCTGAGGTGCATAGCCCCAAACACAGCATGGCATGAACAGCATCGTTGCCAGATTTTGTTCCTACTTTAGCATTACCCTGAAGAGCAAAGGAACACATGGACTATGAACTCATAGAACAAGAAACTTGCCCAACTTCAGTTGTTTATCAACTCACATCTGAGGGCACAACAGGCAGACAGGTTGCATGACAACGCTGGTTAACTATTCCAATAGCCAAAGAAGTCAGTCACCAGCCCACAAAACTGTGCAAGCTCTCTCTGCATGCAATTCTGACAAGAACTCTGTCAGACTCTGAAAGTGTCTGATGAAGGACTAGATACCTGTGAAAGGGGCAGTATCCCTTAATGAAAGGCACAGATATTAATGAGTCATTGCATATGAGCAGTCACTGAGCTACCCTCTCCTGATACCAAAACCACTATGCCAAAGGAGTTCCTATCAGCCAATATTCTTTCCAATATCAGGGCATCTGTGCCTCTCCACATCACAGCTGAAGTGAGTAGAGAAGGAGGGGGACAAACTATTACAACTAACTATAGTAGTACACTAGGGCCAATAACTTGGATACGAGTTCATAGCAGTTTGGAATAACAGCTCTAGACAGAAGTACAGAAGCACATAAACACAACATTTCTCATCTTTGAAGTGTGTCAGGAAAAGCCTGCTGTTCGTTCCTATAGAGAAAAAAAAGCCACAGACATCTACACTTAGCTCCATAGTTTTCAATATGTTCTAGCCCTCTACAGGTTTTTTATTTTTCAGCTATCTTTTTAAAAAGTTAAAATATTTTACTTTCCTCTACAATTTGGACAGCTGGTGTTCTCCCATCAGAAGAAAGAATTCCCTTGGTGGAATTGGAGAGTTGTCTACCTACAGGATTCAACACATTTGTGGGCTTGCAATTTCTATATTAAACTTTCTTGCTTTTTTTTCCTACAAAGTTGACAAATCATTGTTGACTGTGTGTTTTTCCCCTCTGTCTGCCATTTAGGGTTGAAGAAGAGAGCAAAAGTAAGCTTAAAAAATGCTCTGGAAAAAATACTGCTTTCTAAACCTATGTTGCATGTTCCACCAAGCCCTCCTTTTGGACAAATTATGGAAAGAACCGTCCTAAAGGGACTAAACAGACAAGGATGGAACCTAACTAGTGGTGATTATAGAGGAGACGGAAGTCAGGCGCTTCTCAGAGATATACAACAAAAGGAGGCAACAGCTGCACATTCCAGCAAGGGATATTTGGCCTGGATATAAGGAAAAAAATCCCTCACCATGAGGTGGTGCACAGGAACCAGGTTCCCAGAGGGCCCAGGGAATCT
This sequence comes from Eudromia elegans, assembly GCA_003342815.1. NCBI lineage: Eukaryota > Metazoa > Chordata > Aves > Tinamiformes > Tinamidae > Eudromia > Eudromia elegans. The sequence goes on along the minus strand of PTEX01000500.1, from coordinate 7,846 downwards.
CCATCCATGGGGATGTTCAAAACTCACCTGGACACAGCCTTGAGAACAGGACCTATCTTAGATTGAAGCCCTGCATTGAGCAGAAGGCCAGATTAGATGATCTCCAGAAATCTCTTCCAATATAAATTATTCTGCCTTTGTGTGTTATACAAAAAAAGGAAAAAAAAGTATTTCATGAACAAAGGGCAAGTCCTTGTTTCCCTTGGAGATGTCAGTCTGAGACATGATTCACCCAGGGGTATGAGAGGTTACCAGAAGTGGCAGCTCCAAGGTCCTTTGCAGTATGGTCTAACATTGTCTACCTGCACATCTCTTGCACGCAGGAGATGACAGATGAGGAGAGGTGCACTGCAAGGCATGACAGCTGATGCAGGTCTTAAGGATGTCATCAGAGGTGTGACAATGACACTTTCCTGGAGAGCTTAGATATCTCTGCACGGTGCTGCGATTCATCCATGTTTCAAGCACAATCTTCGCCCATTTTTTTGGCCATCTGTGTGAGAAGGAGCTGTCAGACTCACAGCCACCATTTCTAATCCTATCTGTGTGTTTCCTTAATGCAAGACGGTGGCCAAGGAAAACCCACCTGGCCACGGCTGTCAGCTGAGGGAACGCTGTTGATGGAATGGGGCTGACCTCCCTGCTGAGCCTCTTGACGGAGGAGGAAGTAAAGACACACGTGGTTTCATAGGCCTTTGGCTTTTCTTGGACTAACTTGATCCCTGAAGCCTGCAGGAAAGCAGAGCGGAGGAGGCAAACTGCTCCAAAAGTAAATGCCGCCTGGGGACTTGGCTGGGAATGAGACGGACATGTTAGTGAGCCAAACTGTAAATCTAAAATTTTGAAATAAAGTTTGGTATTTTCCTCAGAAAAGCTCAGCCACCGGGAGGTCTTGCTCTAATGCCAGTGCCAGAAGAGGCAGAAAAAACTGGCCTGAACTTCAACGAGCAAGATATCTGCTGATTGCCCACCATGGACGGGCCTGGATTTAGCCCCAGTCCTTAAGTGAAGCAGCTACCAGAAAGAGGCACCTACTGCAAAAACCACATGGACTTCAGTGGTCAGCAGAGGCTGCGTTTCACTCAGGCGCCTCTTAGGAGTCAGTTAGGAGCAGCATAATGAGCTCAGTAGCAGAGAGGCTTATGCAGTTGAGAAAACAAAGTTGAAAACAAACAGCTGCATAATGTATTGCAGTAGGACTTTCACAGCACGGAGATAGTGGGTCATAAACAAGTCCCCCAGCACCTGGAGGACATCCAACAAGGCACAAGGCCTAAAAAGAACTATTTGTTTTTTTACTCTTCATGACATGAAATGCACACTGCAGGAAAATCCCGTGCAAATCAACATAGCGTCATGGAAACCACGAGACCATCAATAAAAGTAATAAATGGAAAGGGTTATAATAATATATACTTAGCACTTTACATTTTCAAAGCGCTGACAGGACATTAATCCTCAGAATACCCCAGTGAGGGCAAAGGCAGCTTTAAAAATTTTGAGGTGGGTTTGTGAAACAAGTTTGGGTCTTGAATCTCTCTGACCTGACTTCTGTTCATAAGGATCATACTGTTTTGAGTTAAATTGGATTAGAGTGTTTGCACACCAGATAACATGATGCTTCATTGTTTCTCCTTCTCTGAACATGAGAAGCAGAGCCAGTGTTTGCTAGACCACACTCTCATGCCAACACTGCAGAACAGCTTTCTAAGGTCAAATCTTCCTGCTAGCTGAGACCTACGGTCCACTGTGCTTGCTATCACTGAAGAGTTTTATTGCATTCAATTACTCAGTCAACCTTTTCTCCAGTTATTTAACTACGTAAGACACAGCAGCTGGTAATTTATACACCAAAATACACAGACTAGCCATTTTCAATGAGCAGAAAGTAGAACTGCCTCAGAGACAGCCAGAAAAGGAAAACAAGTGAGCAGCAGCTATATTTTACAACTTCAAAGGGGTGTGTTTTATCTTCCACAGATTATTTGTTCAACTGCAGGTTTGCATTAGCTCTGCTTCTCCTTGCCTAAATGCTCAGTTCAGGGGGTGCCTGGTCACTGGGTTGTTTCATTGCATATTTTGGCTGCCATTTCCATTTTTTTTTTAATTTGGGCTGTGAATCTTCTATTACCTCTGTTACTGTTCATGATCCCAATAAGTCAAAATATTATAATTGCCAGATACTCCTGTGTGGTTGTACAAGATAGGTTTCATTGAAATACATTGAAATGAAGTTGAGGGCTATAAATGGAACAACTGTGTCAAAAGCATAAAGGCTGCCATTCAAAAAAATGGGAGGGGGAAGAAAAAGAGAAAAAGAAAAGTCTACACATAGGTCTTCAAGAGGAATGCTTAATGAAAAACAAAACTAAGAGAAGCAAACTGGTGACTGGAGAAAACAGAAGGAAGGAGAAGGAGCTGAAAAAACTAGAGATCAGATAGCAACAACTTCCTGTGTTTTTCAGAATAACTGCTAGTTCAGTGGGTACCATAATGACTCCAACGGTGTGATACTTCACAATCTGCTCATGTAACCTCAAAACTAAGTGAGCAAGTACCTGGGTGCAGGTTTTTGTGGTAACTGTGACCAGCAGCACCCACTGCTGAAAACCATGATGTGGGTGGTAACAGAGTAAGAATGCTAACCATAAGTAATCGGTTAACTAAAAAGCTCAGCAGAATAAACAAAACTTATGCCAAAACTTAAGATGTCATGACTAATGATGGAATTGCCTGTGAATATCTTAAGCAGAATTTATTCAGCATGAAAAAAAGCCCTAACTAAGCAATGTTCTCATTTAGGATCACAACTGTACAATAACTCTCATAGAAATGGGAAGCCATAAGCCACCATTTAGAATAAAAGCTGAACAATACCTTGCTGGCAGAAGTTGAGGAATGAGTATGTGCAGCCCAACGGTGGCACAGAGGGATATTTGATACAGGTTCATGGGAAGTCATTTGAATGGGCATCCACTGGAGGGAGAAATGAGTTCTGCCAGTTCATTGCACACACGATTCCCAAGCATGTATGCAACATCTAGCAGACTGTTTCTAGCTGTGGTTTGATTTTGCCTCCTGCTATACTGCTCCATTAAGGAGAAACAGTTCCAAAAGACATCACACCTTTTGAAGATAAAGTCCTCATAAAGAGTGAATCACTTCCTCATTAATGATAACAAGAAAACATTAAAAAGGACGTGAAAGGACATCACATAAGGGGAAGTTGTGCGAGTGAACATTATCAACTGAACTAAACTGCAGTGGCTTAAAATTTCCATTCCGTTCTCTATTAGATGACAGGCGATGGCAATTTCAGCTGTACACAGACTGTGGGTAGAGGATTGCAAGGATTCAGGAATCCATATGAGCAACAACTAAGGCTCTTGTGTCTTCAAACTACTAATTTAGGAATGTAAGGTCACACTAATAGTGCGTTTTGCCATTGTTAAGTTCTCTCCTCTACTTCTGTTTAGATTTTATGCCAGGCTTATTACAGTGGTATTGCTCCCAGGCTGTTCTTCCCACAAAACACTCCTGCCAAAGTGTTAATGATCCATTCATCCCGTGTCTTGATATAAAAAACGTCATGCAAGTCATGGTAAACATAAAAGCAATTAGCTACACCACCTGCCCCATTCTACCTACTTTCCTCATACTGCAGAAGACACCATGACATTAGCAAGAGCTACAGATCTGGATCCAGACCCAGACCAACATGGTGTCCTTCCACAAACTTCAAATTATGTTTATTTTTAGTGACTGATTAAGACAAACTTCCTTTTGTATCCCATTAGTTTATCCCAGGAAACATTTAAAATGGGAAAACACAAAAGTTTCTCTATAAACCATTAAAGAAGGATAAAAGGAAGAGGAAAAAACAACAACAAAACACATAAATTGCAGGAAATCATGTGCTCTTTTAACCAGATCGACATAGCAGAAACATGGACATTTCTTTGGAAAATAGGAGTTATATTTTGTGGCAAGACCGCATACATATAACTCGTGCTTTCTATTAAATAAACCCTAATGACTCTACATAATACATATGCATATTTGAGGTTCTGTGTTAGCCGGTGGATGCAAAAATATAACCAACCCAAACCAAACATTCCTCGCTCCAAAGATGGAAGTACCTATTTACTGCTCTAAAAGGGGTCACTTAAAGAAGATCTCCTTCCTTGAACTCTTTCCCACAAAAGTATATATTAGCACAGTTAAACCAAGTCTTTTGCAAGAGAACTGAATAAACCAAAAATGTTCACAATCATATCCAATTCACATACCTACGGTTCACATAAGTCTGGATCTCCTGATATACCACAGATGGGAAAAAATGCTTATTATTTTACCTTGAGATTTTATATGTTCTTACTGGCATTGGTGGGAATACTTCCATTGCCCAGGTTAGATTCAGCTAAATACTTCAAGTACAATGCTTTAAGCACTTGCACTGCACACTTCCCTTGATTTTTATGGGAATAAGTATGACAAGAAATAGGCATTCACAGAGCAGCCCTGCTGCCTAGAAGCCATAATGAATTGTTTCTGTAGCCATAAGTGACTAATAATAATGACTGATGGGTGTACAAGTCAGTGGTTTCTCTACTGTGTGGAGCCATTATTTAGATGATTAGATTATTTAGATTATTATTTAGATTATTTAAATCTATGCCAGAAAAAAGTTAAACACTTCTGAAGATGATTACTATGTTATTTAATACAGCACAGACAACTACTGGAAACACAATCATGTTACTTATGTCTCTGTCTTCATCCCACTGAAATCATGGAACAAATTAAAAAATTATTTTAACAAGCTCTTAGTAAAAATCTCTCTGAGGTGAAATAAAGAAAGAACATCTACTTACCGAACTTCAGCAGGAAGTTTGGGCTGACCACTCAGCACTGTTCATCTAAAGATTCTGATCAACTGCCAGATCTGGCTTGAGGTTATTAAAATATAGAGAAAACAATACAATACATTAAGATTACTCTCAGTTCCTAAGAGTAAGAAGAAATTTACATACAACATGCACTCACATTTTCATTTTTTTACAGAATCATGTTATATCATTAGCTGCTTAAAAATGATAATAGAGGAAAAATATGTATATATGGCATTATATCTTTGGAATACCCTATAAGTGAACTGTAAGGAAACTATTTCCAAAGCCGCTCTTTTGGATATTTTTCACTGTTGCATCATAATTTCTTACTTCCAATTTATTGAAGTTGGAATACCCTATAAGTGAACTGGAAAGAAACTATTTCCAAGACCACTCTTCTGGATATTTTTCACTCTTTCCACTGTTGCACTGTTGTCATAATTTCTTATTTCCAATTTATTAAATTTCCTATCTTAACACGAAATGGAGACTATCTCTGTCAACATCAATAAACTCACACTGAGGCCAAGGCAGCTGGGCAGGCAAAGGAAAGACAGATGTGCCTAGTTTGAGATCACACGGGCTTCCCTTTACACCCAGTCCCTTGGCAAAAATAAGTGAAAGACTCCTTTTCCAAAATACCTGCACGCACACATTGTATCTGTAAGAGCCTAAAACAAAGACACCATTCACTGGGTAATTATTTGCCAGTTCTGAAGAACAGTAGAAATATTTTTAATCCTTGTGGTTTAAGCAGCATGCTCCCTTTTGCTTAGGCGAGCCATCTTTGCAGCCTGTTGCACAATTTATGCTAAACGAAGTGTGCTCTGACTCCCAATGTATTGTTTCCTAAACGCAGAGGAAAAAAATTGCAGAAGATACATGCCCACCCCCAGGACCTGCTCACTAGCAACACACACTATAACTTGGCAATACCATATCCGAACGCAATTGCCAGGCGAATTGCACTAAGAGATTATGGCTCTTTATAAATATGAATGACTGAAAGGAAAATGTCAACAACAGCAAAAAATCAAACCCCATGCACTTTCTACAAACTGGCATAATTTTGCAGATGACGTAAATCTTTTGTTCTCCAATGGACTGCAATTATCTAAACAAAAGAGTAAGCGCAGCCAACTGATTTTTGGTTGTAATATTGAAAACTGACACAAGTTTTAGCAAGCGCTTTGCCAGTTGGCGCCACAAGGATGAGAAACCACTCCAACAGGCAGCCCATGATGGAGCTCCTCCCTCCCAAACGCCCAGGAGCTGCAGCAGTTTTTCTGCAACTCTCTTCTCTCCCCATCCTTCTTACGGTAACACCGCTTCCACGTCCTGCCTTCAGACTGCCAAGCCCTGCTCTTGGTTCCACTGCTATAAACACCAAATAATTCTGTTTGTATGCGTGGGCATCGAGAAGAGAACCTGGCTGAGAGCATGAGCAGAAAATAAACTGCTTTACTGACTCATGAGCTCATAACTTATCCTAAACCAGTTACTCAGGGCAAAACACCCCTTGGGTTCCCCTGTGAGCTGCCTGTGTGAGGGTTCCTGCTATGATAAGGCCTCGCAGCCAGCCCTGGGAAACTCTCAGGAAGCATTTGGAGCTGCATGAGTAGAGCAAAGGGTGGCAAAGGGTCTGCTTCATTTCAGAAAATGGCAGTGTTGGAATTACAATGTGCTGACAGGACTCATCAGAAGGATTTATTTCCATGCTTTGGGCCAGTGGCCTAATGAATTGGAAAATATTTGCCTATGTCCTCTGCTTAAGCTCTAAAATAGAGTGACATCTCTTATTAAAAATGCCGGTTTTACAAACTGGAATACATGACATGCTATTGCCCATGTGATAATACAAGCTTCCTTGGAGTCCTATGCATATTAGTATCCTTTTAATAGAAAACATGTTGCTCGAAGTACTCCACAGATGAAAGTCTAAGCCTTGAAATACATTTAATGCCTTTTTTTTTTTTTTATGCTATTCCTACATAAATCAAGAAAAGTACACTGAAAAATACTCTTGGGGCTCTAGAACAAAAAATGCCCCCAAAGTGCCTGTCCTGATGGCCACTGGAGCTCTCACAAACACTACTACCCTTCCACAGTGTAGAGAAATGGTTTGATAGCGCTCCCTCTGAAGCTTGGAGAGGTGACTAAAGGAGGATATAAAGGAGAGACAATGATTTATGTTTCAGAGGTTCACAGTTCTGTTCAGCTAGTGAAACAGTCTGATTCTGTTAGCTATTGCCGCTGAAAATATGGAGTACAATAAGTCATCTTTAACAACATAATCATCATTGGTTTCATGCGTAATATACATAGTCCCTGAGACTTTGCCTGGAGCTATATGAACTTAAATGGTAAAGTAGCACACTCTGACCAGCTCTGTGCTAGACTGGGCTAAAAGAAAAGTGAAAATAAGTGTTATAGTTCATGAAAGATTCACTTTTAAATTCCTGTTTCCTTAAGTAGATGCCACTGGAATCGTCCCACAACTGAACTTAACAACACCAAGAGTGCTGCTCCCACATGCAACAAAGTGATCCTGTATCCCTTAAACCTGCAGAAAGCTTCAAATTCTCCATTTCGAGAAGCGGCTGCCAAATCCCAGCAACCTTCTGAGCAAGTGTTGTGATGAGGACATGCTTTTGGTGCTCAAGCAGCTTCACTTGGACGTGACACAGCGCAGGAATGAAAAATCATAGACTGGCAATACTGGCAGTACCTCCAGGGATTTCCTAGGTACTAGAGGCAAGATGCAGCAAGAGATGCAGACCATACAATGAAGTCCCCAGTCCTAGGAGCATTCACCTTCTCATGAGCCACGTTCATCCTCCCCTGAGAGATTAGACCCTCCCTTCCTTCCTTCCTTCCTTCCTTCCTTCCTTCCTTCCTTCCTTCCTTCCTTCCTTCCTTCCTTCCTTCCTTCCTTCCTTCCTTCCTTCCTTCCT
>PTEX01000499.1:147467-170747 GCA_003342815.1 Eudromia elegans | reverse complement strand
TGGTGGAGTCTCCTTCTCTGGAGATCTTCAAAACCCGCCTGGACTTCACCCTGTGCCACATGCTCTAGGGGACCCTGCGTGTGCAGTGGGGGTTGGACTAGATGACCTCTACAGGTCCCTTCCAACCCTAGCCATTCTATGATTCTATGATTCTAAACAGCTTTTACAGCACTCAATCTCCATCACTGCTAACAGTTATAGCGCTGTTATAACTGACTTGATGTATTTATGTTCTGTTAAAATCATGGCTAAGCTCAAATTCCCAAAGCCGGGTTCACTTGTACCATCATATCATGGACAAGAGCTCCTGGACTCGGGTCACTTTTGAGTCCCAGGGACAGGCTTTAGTGCATGGGCACTTACCCACCGTCTTTCTGTGCGACCCCTGCCAGGCATCGCAGTCTGATCCTTAAGGGTTACTGCAGCCCTGCCTTGCTCTCCACTACAACAGAGCAGCAATTTCTACCTTTCACAGGTGCCAAAAAGAGAAGCAGCTGTTGAAGCTAAGCTGAAGGTTTCATGAGGACATGCTAAGCACTCATCAGGACTCGCTCCAATCGGAGACATCACCACGAGATGTACTTGGCTTCTTCATTCCATAAATGTAACACAGTCCTTTTCTTTATGATAGACGCTGCTTTGCATGCTGCTGCCAATGAAACTATCAATCACATTTCATCTCACTACCCTTCTTTTTTTTTTAACTTTGATTCTGCAGGAAGGCTACCCCTGTCACAGGCTCCTCCCTGGGGGATCTGTGGACACTATGAACAAACCTGCACTTCTGCTGCAGAGGGGAAAGGTCCCAGCACATGTGTGAAGGAACCGCAGCCGCAGAAGGGCAGCTCTGCGCGCTGCAAACACGGCTGCCGCCAGCACGGCCGTGACACGGCCAAAGCTGTTTTTAAGGAACGGCAGCAACGCACGCTTGGTGTCTCAGCATTTTCACAGGGCATAACGTAACTACACCAGTGGAGCAAATCTCTGGCACAGACACACAGCAAGGATTTAAAGCCAGGACATAAAATAAGCCAAGGACGTGCCTTAGTGAAGCTTAGCCCTGGGATTAAACAGCAGAAGCCACATGGAAACACACCCAGGTGCACCTGAATCCTCAGTTATTTCAGATTTGCCCATCTTTTTCCCAGTTCCGAGTCTGCATGAGACTTTGCAACATGTCTCCCTCCAGCTCCCGCCTTACAGCCAGTGGGGCCAGGCCAGCGGGACAGCCAGGAGCGCTGCAAAGCAGGGAGATCCTGCAACAGAGACATGCAGAGCCTGGGAATGGTTCTTACCAACGCTGCTACGCTCAAGACAGAAGGTCCACAGACCATGAAACAACCAGCACTTGAGGACATGAAGCATCAAACGCCTTATCCTCCCTTCCATTGACCGGAATAAAATAACATAAACATAACATAGCATAAAATACACATTTGCAGACGACTTAAGCCTGGGAACAGTAATTAGATTTTTGAGGATATGTCACAGCAGATGGTTATAACAGGCCAAGGTCTGAGTTTGGAAACAGGAGTTATGTTCCTAAACCACACCATTTCAATCTGTCTACCAAATGCTAATATTGCTTCTGGAACACTACAAACGACTTGAATAGCAACACATGTCAAGTTAAAAATTCAGAAGAGTATGGACATAAATGCATGCTAGAAAACATCATAGAAAACTACTGGGAACAAGCCTTGTGCCTGCACAAGTATCCCATGCAGGATCCAAGAAAGTTGGATTCTGTCCATCTTTCACTTCTATGAATCTGCTTTTGAAAGGATAATGAAGCAAAGACTAAAACATAAAGGGTGAGAAGGAAAAAAAAAAAAGGTATTTCTTGTAAGGGTGAGAGTAAAATGTATTAAGTACTAACAGATTTAAATTCTCATTCATATTTGTACTTCAGTAGGACATTGTATTTCTCAGTATACTGTATCCTACCAGTCGGCACTCTTGGGCACAATATGTATTTACAGGACAATTCTGGGTTGAGGGGACAATCATGCATATTGCAATCACACACGCAGATAACTAAAAGCAGTAACCGTAAGAACACAGTATCTGGGATTAACTCCGAATTCTGTACTGGCTGGGTGCTCTCCCCTGGCAAACTACAGAAGTATACAGTCATCTTGGTTTTTAGCTTTAAGGAGGCTGTTTCTCTAGCTATGAGGGCCATGTGCAACAGGACCAAGTCTCCTATTGCTCCCCTGTGCAAAGCTGCAGGCAAAGGGCCTGATTCCTTCCATCACTTACACAAGGCTACAGCTCCAGGGGAGTCACTCCAGGTTTATGCTAGTAAGTAGAAAGAAGCACCAGTTCCCTAGAGTGAAAAGACTTGCAAAATTCATAACTGATTTCAGGTTATCTGCAAAACAAATAAGCACATATTTCCAAACAAAAGTGCAGGTGCAGGTTTGACAGCAGCAGAACAGAACTAGCTTTACCATGCAAGCTTACCAATAGAAGTGCTCCTCCACCATTTTTGTCACTGCTCTGGAAACAGCTCTTTCATGTGGACCAAGGTTTTTATTTAAATTCACACCAAGTTTCTCTTCCAAAAAGTCAATAATGAACTCAGTGCCAGACACCTTTTCGTGATTGTATTCAATCCAAGGCATTTTCCCTTGAGGGGAAAGTTTTCCATCAAAATAGTTCTAAGAAAAAAAGCAAGTAAACAAACAAACATACAGACAAAAAGGCCCTTGAGATTCTGTTTATATCAAAATAAAGCTTTTTAAAATAATTTTCTGTGTTTAAAAGGCAACATTATCCAACAAACATTCCAAAAATGTCAATGCTCTCTCTACTAGTGATAGCTATCACATAAGAGCAACAGTATTATTCTATATGAAAATACAAAACCAGCTATTTGCAGGTCCTGCAATGCTTTTATACTAGAAGTTGTGTGTTCTAACATTACTTAGGAACTGGGTTATTTACTTAAGAGGCTGGACACATTCCAACCTCCCAAAAGACTAGCATCCTAAGCAAGTTTTTAACCACAGAAATCACACTAACTTTGGCTCTTATATAGAGCAACACTTTTCACATTGACAGTGCTGTACAAAGATTAATCCATTACCTGTTCAGAAAGCTGCACTCGCTCTGAGGATAAAACACATGCCCCAGACTGCATAACAAAATGTGTACCATCCCCTCATTGTGTGGGGGGAAGTCCACCTTTACACATGCTCCTACATTTCATAGCTTAGAAATTTCACATATTTACAGACACACTTATTACAACTGGATCTATAGGAACTCAGCACCTTTGCCAAGTACAACATTAGTCTATTGTTGTACTCATATATCTTCTTAATGTAGCATTTCTACAGGAATATTAAGGTATTCTCTGCTTTTTACAGTTGAAGGAGGTAGAATATGGAGCTTAAATAGAAAATGTGTTTCTCATTCTGACAAGCTCTACGGGAATTCCTGGCTTGCAAAATGTGATCAGGCATTTGACTTCAACTCTCTTTTTTCTTCTGAAAGTAGAGACACAAGGCAGAACTGCTTTCTTTTCTTGGGGTTGAACTCCTGGTGTGCTGTTATTTAGAAAGAGAAAAGAAAATCCTAGCTCAGAAATATGAATCACAGACTCACAAACAAAAGGCACTCTGAACTCAGTATCTGTCAGTCACCCCAAGTATTTTAGTCTAGTTTTAGTCTAGTTCCTGAACTCTGAAAGTTTAGGGTTAGTAGCTGTCTACTGACTTATTTAGGTCTCAAATATCTCAAATATTTCCCCTTCATAACTCCATTAAGGCTGATTAAGGTATCTCAGTATGCAGCCAAGAGCAGGCACCAGAACACAACTCCACCCCAGCCCTCTCTTTGAACGCACATCATCTTGGCCACTGCTCAAACCATGGACGTGTATCGCACTGCGAGTGGGTGGCCACCTCCAGAAGCTCTTCCCTCTGGATCGAAGCAGAAGAAACAGGTAACACTGCTGGGAAGAATCCAGTGCCTGCTGCTTGTAGCCCTCTCTGGGCCTTCTGCCCAAGCAAATATTATGGCTGGAGGAGCCAGTTACACAGCATCTCATCTACTGAATCTACATGCCCATGAACAAAGCAAAGGGGTCCACCTCATTGGAACAGGTGGCTTGCAGGTTTGGTCAATGAGAGAAAAACTACGGCTGCTCAGCATCCGAATACTAAAGAGTATTGCTCCTTCCTTCCATCTCCCAAGCTCTGCCTTCACAAGAAGGGCTCTCTTGGCAACACATTTCCATAGATATTCAAGAGAGAATCATGAACTTTATTTCCCGAGATGTGTAATGCGTCTATACCACACTGAACATTGCTCATTTAACCTATATTTAAGGTCCAAAGAGCTTTTCAGTAAGAGATATCCTTCCTTATACTCAAACACTGATGTTTTGCAGAAGCTGCTGGACTTCATTAATGTAATAAAGCAATTTATATCCTCTGCAATCCAGAAAAAGTTCTTTATACATAAATACATGCCTATTCAAGCATATCTTTTTCTTTTCTTTTTTTATATAGAAAAAGATTTTGTTAGTACTACATTAATATTGCACTTGCTAAACTTAATAACCAAGGTTCCTATGGGAAAACTGTTTTAGGTAAAATTAAAAAAAAAAAACACTCAGGATTTTCATGTTTTATTTAGTTTATCAAACAAAGCAGGAAGTATCTTTTGATGATCTAAGACCACCTTAATCTCTGGAGAAATGTTCACTTATTCTGTTCCGGTATTCATTGTTCTCAGGTAGGTATTTTTAGGCTTGAAACCTTAGTATCCTTATAGCTGCTACTAATTGCCATCAAATATTTATCAACTTTCCACTTAAAAACTGGTCCAGCTGCAACGTGGAGAAGAAACTTTGGTTCTATCACACAAAAAAAGAGAGAGAGAGAAAAGCCCTCTCATAGTACATTAACTGCAGCCTACAAAGTAACTTTAATAAAAGCTCCTGGGAAGCTCATTTATAGGATAATTTACAAGCCGAATGGCATAAGGCACTCTGGAGTCATTTTATAGTATTCTCCAGAAAAATTAAAGCTCCAAATTCTACTTTACTGTTGCTTATGTCTTACCTTTCTTCATGCATCTTCTCAAAGAGGTGATCATTTTCCTAGATCTCATAGGAAACAGCATGTTTCTGCTGTGCTAATGCTTATCAGTTCATACAAATGTTCAGAACTTTAACACCCATAGGATAACCCCAGAAGATCTCCATAGGCACCCAAGATGGGTTCATTCAAAACAAACCCTTATGAAGAGCTTCAAATTCATACACTTTGAAAAAAACCAGCTAGGTTATAGTGTTAAAGTCTAGCCTGGAAAGAGCTGCCTCAATTATGTTAGATAGAAAACTTAAAACCAAGAAATATAGTTTCAAAAAATCTAAAACACATCTGAACCAATTGGGATCATGAAATTTTTGGAGTAGTACACTACATCCATTTCTCTTCTCAAATGCCATTCAAACACTTCTGCAACATCCAGCACATATACATATTCTAGTGCACTAAAGCCAAAACACAAGGAACCAAATGAGTAAAACCCAACTGTCCTAAGACACAACTGGAAACTGCTCACAATTTTGGTTTCTCACGGCAGTCAGGGAATTTCGACTAGGAACACACCTTTTCAGCATCCCATTTTCAATCCTTCCTCTTAGGCAGCCTCCTGCCAGGGGGGTGACGACCCACAGTGAGGCAGCAACTGCACAAGCAGTGACCTCGAGTGCTGCAGCTTCCCCACAGCAGCTGGCACACGGGGAAGCAAGTGCCCCTGTCACCTACACTGGTCTGCTGGGGACATACCGTTGAGGGAACCAAATAACACTGAAAAAGGAAAAAAAAAGTTTCTGCAAAGCAGATCCCATTGGCCACTATTTCCAGCTGCAAATCGCTCTGTTTATCTTCCACCCTCCAACAAGATGGTGTTCCTAATGTCTCCCTCCAGTCTGCTCCTGTGACTGAGCCTGTCCTGCCTTTCACAGCCAGCAGCAGCACTACACTCCTAACAACAGGAGCTGAATCTCCACTTTCAGATGAGAAAAGCTGTTTCCACAGCTCACAAGCTTACCTGCACCTCTAAAAACGCTCCCACTCTAAAATCTGATGTCTGGCTGGTCACCTAACAAACAAGGGATGAGATGCTCTTAGAGCAGGCAAGCCAAACACCTCTCTTCTGCATAAGGAGTTACAGGCTCCAAGATTCCTTACTGAGCATCATGAAACGACATGGGACAGTGACTCACAGGAAGCAGGGTCACTGCTGCTACACTTGTGCCTACACCTGAGCCTACTGCTCTTTCTTGTGCATAAAGTGAGGTTTCCTCCAGCCGTGTGAGCACTAGCCTGACTTGATGACATAACCAAACTGCAGTCAAGACCCACCTCAGCATAAGGCCACAAGGTACTCCACCTACATTCCTCTATTTTGCCTTTTATTTCCACCTTTTTTACAGAGTATGGGAGAACAAAATTAAACACAGCATTCAAATTAACACTGAGAAAAAGGTTCTCTAAAATGGGACAGGCTGAAAACATTTGTGCACTTAGAAGACTGGACTGACTTGAACAGGGCACACAAAAGCACTCAAAACCTTAAGAGTCAAGTATCTGTTTTAACAACTACAGCCCCATTTTAGGTGGCAGGTCGGGCTGAGAGTTGCCTTTCATGTGCCTGAAGGTAGACACCTCACAGTGAGCAGAGTGCAGACCCAGGTTAAAACTACATAAACTACTTGCTCGTGACTCTGGCTGTTTCCGTGCTGACCTACATGGGCTTCCCAGCCTGATTTGCCACATGGAACAGAAAAACACATGCTGGGAAAGGGCAGAAGGGAACAGCCAAAGGAGCCTGAAAGGCAGGACTGCTGCTCCTGGAGGTCGTGCTGACCTACGCCAGCTTAGCACCCACAGCTGGTTAACTGCCCTTACATGGAACGGGGAGACAGAGATGGCCAACAGCAGAATACAATGCTTTATCTGCAACCAAGTGAATTCCTTATCAAAAATAGAAAGGGGAGAATAACTCTCTGGAAAGCCTTACCTCTCTAAAAGACTCCATCCTGCACCACCCAAGTGTAGAGCACTATCTTCCAGAAATAATCAAATTCTATGACAATCATCTTTTATACTGCAACTTTAATTACTCTCCCCTAGGGCAACTGTAATCATTCCAAACCTCTGAACTGCACAAAATGCCAAACAGAATATAGATCCTACCAAAAATAGTTTTCCCTTCAAATATGCAGTTTCTGCCTATATTATATCGATTTGAGAAGCAACGCATCTCAGGCCCAACGGTTCAAACTTCAGTATCTCACAGATTCTGTAAACTAAACTGAGGAAGATGTATTCTGTGGCCTGGAAATCTCTCTGCAATATGCTGCAGTACTTGATTCAAGCACCATTAATTTTAAGGTTAAGGGCATTAAATCTCATGCTTTAAAAGGTAGGGTTTTAATCAGATTAGAAAGTAGAAAGCATCAATCACAAATACGTTACAAATTGTAAAAGGCCTCATTTTTCCCTCACAAAGCATTAGACCTGAACAAGCATTCTTCATAACAGCTTGACATGCACTAAAAATAATCTGGACTCACCTGGGGTGAGTGTGCAACTTATCCACAACTCAGCCCCTTTCATACAAAGTCAGATCCCAAACTTGCTGCACTTGAAAAATAGAGACATTTCTCCCATATTTCTCCTGCCTATGATCCTTACCAGATTTATCATCATTGCTACATCATCTTAAATGCACATGATGTACGGCTATAAACAGAAAAAAGGTACTCAACCTGTGTATTGCATTGTGCGTAACCTCACTGCCAGCACTGCAATGAACTATAAAAACCAAACTAGTGGCAATGCAATTGAATCTTGACTTGTATAAACAAGAGAGCTAGACCCAGGTTCTGCTGTCCTGCCTTTCATTCTCTGCAGCAGCCTGAGCTTCCCGCCTGTGGAAAGATGGCATCAGGTTCTGCTCAACAGGACCCCAGCCACTACTAAAACACAACCTTCACCTTGTGACCTCTAAAACCAATCCAATTCTCTAAACAACCCCATTTTCCTTCACCAGAGGGGAAGCACCAGTGACAGGAGGTTAACTGAAAGGAAGACACATCTTTCAAGGAGAGCACAGGAGAGAAGCCCTCCAGGAAAATAACAAATTTCAACCATGCAATCTTGATCTCCTTAACATGGTGAGAATCAGAGTCCAAATAACACTGTTTTAGTTCCAGGGTATTATCTGACGTTATATAAACTCCACACTACTCTCCCGCTTAGGTATTTCTAACCGGAATTAATTTCTAACACCCAGCTTTGCCAATTAAACCTAACACTGCTTAGACCTATCTGCTTATTCAAGTCATACCCTTAAAAGCTACAGCACAAATTTAGCTAGATAGAAGAAAGCAGCAGGCTACCCACCTAGCTGTACGTATGTTCTACATCTCCTTCCACGAGGCAGGGCGCTTTGAGCTTTTTTTTCTTATTTGCCATTTGATATGATTATAGATAACCACAATGTGAAGAAACAGTGTCTAAATTTACCTGGTAGGGTAAATCAGCCATCCTTAAGTAAGTTTCCATTTTCAGACAGAAAGGAGATAAACTTGGAACACCATTGTTAGGCCTCGAAAATTGATGCAGGATAATGGCATCCTTCGAGTCAACCTCTTGCTCTTTCCTGTCAAAAAAAAAAAAAAAAAAAAAAAAAAAAAAAAAAAGATTAAGGAAACAAACAAACAAAGAGGCACGTCATGCATCAATATATTAAACACCCACACAAGCACACACCAGAGAAACCCTGTCTGAAGCAAAACATACGTCCTCTCTTAATGGATGACTGCATCCATCCATGTTTATTTATTTGTTCCCGGAGCCTGGAGTCACCCAGGGGCACCTTGGCTGCCGTGGGGAGCGGGAGGTCCAGCCAATTCCACACGAGGGAGAACGGGAAACCCGGCAGGGAACGCAGAGCTCCTGCGTGGACCCAGGCCCCATGTCCCCACACGAAGGGACTGCTGCTCCGAGGAGGGTCCCGGCCACGCAGCCAGCCCAGGGCATCAAACATGGGGACACAGGGGCCTGCGGGGGCATCGCCAGCCCCGTGCCCAGAGCCAGGGGATATGCAGGGACAATGCAGGCACCACCAGCCCCGTGCCCAGAGCCAGGGGACACGCAGGGACAGTGGAGGCACCACCAGACCCATCCCCGAGCCATGGGGACACGGGGGACGGCAGGGGCACCGCCAGCCCCGTGCCCGGAGCCAGGGGACACTAAGATGGCTGCAGGTGCGGCGAGGCCCGAGGCGCCGCCACCTCCGGCCTCGGGCACCCCGCGAGGCGGCTTCTCCTCGGGGGGCTGCCAGGCGGCTTGGCTGGCAAACGCCACTCTTCCCCGCAAAAAATAAATAGGGAATGAATACACGAAAAATAGGTACTAATAAATACATAAATAAAATTGATGCGCTCGAGGAGCGCGGTGCGGCCGGGCCGGCTGGGTACCGCGGCGCGCAGCACTGCGACCGGCGCCGCTCCCGCGCCCCTCCCGCGGGCGAGCGCATCCCGATCCAGCGCGGCATTCCCGCGGCCCCTGTCCCC
The DNA here is from genome assembly GCA_003342815.1 of Eudromia elegans. NCBI lineage: Eukaryota > Metazoa > Chordata > Aves > Tinamiformes > Tinamidae > Eudromia > Eudromia elegans. The sequence continues at coordinate 161,140 of PTEX01000499.1, read as the reverse complement.
ATCCCAGTCCAGCGCGGCATTCCCGCGGCGCCCGTGCCCATCCCCGTCCAGCGCGGCATTCCCGCGGCGCCCGTGCCCATCCCGAGGCAGCGCAGCATTCCCGCGGCGCCCGTCCCGTCCCGTCCCGCCCGCGGGCGCCATTTCGCGGCGCCGCTCACCGTATGGCGAGCAGCTCGTGGAGCAGGTAGGCGGCGGCGGCCAGCAGGGCGCCGCCCGTCAGGTAGAGCGTCTTCTTCCACCACGAGTCGGAGCCGAGCGCCGCCATGGCGCCGCCGGCGGGCAGCGGGAGCGCGACGATGTCGCCCCCATAGAGGGCGGGCGGCGGCTCGTCGGGCGCCGCGCACCAGCCGAGCGCCAGGCTGCGGTTGCGGCTCAGGTCCGCGACGCAGGAGCGCGGCGCGGCCAGCGCCACGGCCCAGGGCATGGTGCGGCCCCGCGGCCGAGCCGCCGCTCCCGCATGCCCGCGGCCCGCGGAGCCGCCGCGCGGGCGGCGGGGGAGGGCCAGGAGCCCGCGCCGCCCCCGCGCCCGGCCTTGCTGCGCGCTGCCTCCGTGCGGCCCTTCCGCGAGCGGAAACGGAGCGGGAAGGAGGGGGGCTCCTGGGGAAGCGGCGGCGGCGCCGCGGAGCGGGGCGGGGCGGCGAAACCCGCCGGGCAGGAGCCTCCGCGCGCCCTGCGCGTCCCCGGGCCGTAGAAGCGGGCCCGGCTGTAGGAGCGGGCAGCGCTGGGCTGCCCCTGGGGTTCCCGTACGGGAGGTCCGGGATCGAGCAGCAGCGTTTTCTGTTCCTCTGCCGCGCGAGCCGGGGAGGGAGCGGGTGGCCGCTGGAGGGCGCAGGAGAGCAGCGTGCCCTGGCCCCCGTGCCGCGGCGGGGTTTGTACAGGTCTGCAGCGCGCCCACGGTGGGATAAGCTGGAGGCTCCGGCCGGGAGGCTCCGAGAGGGCGGCGGGAGCAGGACGGGCAGCGCTCAGGGCATCCCAGCACGCGCTGCCCACCAAAGCCTGCGTTTCTCTCATTACTGCCCCGCTCCAAAGGCCGAGCCTCTACCATAGCGGCGTGTGCACGGCTGCTCCACAAGGAGAAGCAGGAGTAAACAGGACCCAAGTGAAGAGATGCTTCATGAGATGAGCAACGTGGGGCTTTCTGCAGGGAAAGAAGCACCGAGGAGGCCGAGCAGGACCCAGCGGGCCGGGCTCAGCCTCCTGCGCTCCCACAGCCTGGAGCCAGGAGGGGCTCTGCTCCAGCCCGCTCCTTTCGTTCCCACCGGCACGTGGATGTTTCCCGGTAGTCGGTAGCTGCAAGCCTCAGCACAAGAGCCCACCGCGCCACCCGGGATGCAGAGCTGATGCCCCCAGGAATTGATGGCAGCAGATACATCCTGGGAACCTGGTAAATCTCATTCCACAACAGGCTGCTCCCTCCAGAACCTGCTGTGCTCCTTTGTCCAAAAACTTTTGGGTCCTTCCACACTACAGATACACAACAGAGCAAGCGGGTAGCATGAGCAGCAGAGGAAGAAGTTCTGTGCCACAAAAGCATGAAGATTTGTTAAATTCTTACAACAGGGCAACAGACAGACAAAGAAGAAAAGCTCCTTCCCTCTGCTGCAGCCCCTGCAAATCTCAGGCTGAAGATTTGTTTCAGGTGGCAGGCAGCCTGGTAAATCTGCAGGCCCCAGCCTGGCAGCAGGTCTCGGCTTTCCCTATGGCAAGGGAATTGCTTCCTGCATTACAGATGGGAGCGATCCAGTTACTGATGGGATCTGAGCTTCCCTGAGGGCAGGGAAAGGTCTTGGGCACCCACATCACACTGTGGGCACTCCGATTCCTGGGCCAAGTGAGTCATCTCAAAGTCTTCCTTTTGGGCTGGTATCTGAGACACATGAGAGGAGGAGGTTTTAGGTCTTCTCAGTGCTGTCCTGGACAGGGTAAGTGAACCTGGTGTTTTGAAGAAAACATTGCTACAATTTAGGCTCAGAAGGTGATTTTTTTTTGTGTTGTTAGTCCAGCTTGCACCTCTCCTGCTGTAAGAATGGACAAATTCAAGGGATGTTATAGGGCAAAACAGCTGACAAGGGTTATTGGAGCAGTTCCAGGTGCTATGATCTCATGAGCATTCCAGTTTTGCGTAATGCTGCATCTTTGCTAAATAACCACCTCATGGTTTTCCTTTTTTTTTCTTTTTTTGAGTAAATAAAGTAAGAACTAATAGTGAGACACCCACATTCCTGTTTGGTGTAAACGCAGGCCCGCTGAGAGCCGAACAGTCTTGCACAGGGATCCATTAGATGGATCACACGGAGCAAAACAAGAGCTTATGTGCAGCTGGTCTGTAGTCTGTCCTAGGGAGGCTGCCTCGTTTAAACAACAGGCAGCTCTTGTCCCTGCCCATGTTACCTGGGATCTGCTCTTAAACATTGGTTATTTTTCCCCCGTTGTGAAGTGTTGGAGACCCCCGTGTCTCTTCAGAAGGCCGCAGAGTGCCGTGCTGCTGGGCAGGAGGCTGCTGGGCAGGAGGTGGTTATTGCACCACAATGTATTAGCCGGGCACTTTCAAACCGCCTCTGCAGACTCTCGTGCCCAGCTGCCGTCCCGGCAGGCACCGTTTGCGTTTACCTCAGCCCCAGCAAAGCCTTTGAAAATCAGATGTCGTGTGAAATGCCTTGCCCCGAGTTTTGCTTCCCGGTGCTTTATGATATTTCCCAGAAAACTTTTCCATTTTGAGCAGGTTCAGCAGCCGCTGCAGAGCAGACGGTGGCGTTTGCGGTGCTGCCCGGGGCTCTCGTTTCACCCGCTGGCAGGGCAGCTGCTGGGAGGGCGCCAGTGCAGAGGGGATGCTTCATTCTGCCCAGAAATAGCCCAAATTTCCTGAACTCCGCTCTGCAGAACACACGATTTCATCGGGCTTTGTGGTAAGGGCTGAGCTTGAGAGGGAGAAAAGGGCTTTCTTGTAGCTGGCAGGCACTCAGAGTTCCCTTTGAAATGATCATTTATTGCTGCCAGGATTTATTTTGTTGTAATATTAATGATCTCTCTGGGCAGCTTGAGTTTAATATTTTGTTTTTAATTATTAAAACAAAAATAGCCAAGGTATAGCTGCGAAAGCTTTGTGCTGCATTTCAGTTCCGATTTTAAGAAAGGATTCTTTTTAACTTTAAATATGAAAATACATAGAAAAATACATACATGCTAAGCATCTAGAATAAAAAACCACATTTTGTCTGCTATATATAAGTTCCTATAAGTTCCTGTAAGTCCATACATATTGCATACAATTCCATGAGTTGCAAGGAGTTTATGCTTTTGGATACGCAACACTACTTTTTTGAGCGACTGCCCCAAGCAATAACTCTGTGTTCTTCTTTGCTTTTGCATAAAAATGGCAGTGTATAAAACCTTTCTGAAGGTGGAAATACTCTGCTGTTAGTACCCTGCTAAGCTGACCACATTCATAAGCTATTGGTACAAAGCTGGATGTGCAGAGCAAGATACCCACTTGATAGACCTCCAGTCCTTCAGTCCTATAGTTGTTGATGATTTTAGCGCAATGTTTTACAAGTGAGTAGTGTTTTTAGGTACTAAAGTATCGCTGCCTTGCAAGGGGCCACATTTGTATTTTGTACTACATTTTGTATGCAACTTAGTTCAGCACAGCTTCTCCTTTGGGCACATTAGAGGCACTTTAGATACTGAAGTGTCACTGTTTTTATAGAGCAAAATGTGCTGGTGAATCAAGGGAGAGGAGGTCCTGAGCTGCCAGACTTCTGCAGCTCCAGAGAGGGAACTGGAGGGCAACCATGTGGGGGAGTAATCCTCAAATTCAATGCTCGCATTTTCAGGGGGGATCTCAGTGAATCTGTGCACTCTTGGAAATTGCTCGTTCATTCAATAATGTTGAGAATAAAGATAATGAATTGAAAGTCTGCCTGACAGCCATTATTTAGTCTTTACATTTTTTATACAATCTGCATACATTCTTTTGATGTCTCCTCTTTACTGCATTATTTTCATCTTAACATGTTATGCACTTTTTAAAATTCAGACTAAAACACTTCAGACCTCCTGTCTTCCTTTTTTTTTTATATATAATTTCTGTATTTTAAGGCAAAATAGCATTCTTATTTCTCAGTTGATTCCTGGTTTTGTTTGTTTTTTTGTTTGTTATTATAACTTGAGGGTAACAGAGGTCTCAAATTATTGATGGAACATTAATCATCTCCATTACTCTGACAAGCAGAAAATGTTACATTTTTTAGAAAACATGAATTATTGTTTCTGTTGGTCACTGCAATGACTCCACAGAGGAGTAAAAGCTCCATAAAACGCAGAGCACATTATATATCCTGCATTCCTAGGGCACTGATGTCATTGGGAGCGCAGGCTCTGCAGAGCAGACGTGGATAAGTCAAGCCAGCCACATGATTTTACAGCCTCGATGAAATGCTATCCTCTCTGCCGGGAATAAAACAGACAATGTTATGTGTCTCTTCAAGGAAACCGGGTGCCAGTCTATCAGGGTAAAGAAAGTCCACTGTTGCAATGACCATTCAGTGACTGGAATTTTATCCAGTCATTTGCATAAGAGCAGAGAAGGCAGATTTATCACAAAAACCATCATCTCAAAGTGTGTTATTTTTATTCAGATTCATACTGCTTGTTACTTTCAGCATAATTAAGTGATTTTAAGAGTTATAAAACCAGTGTTCTGCTTTCCCCTGGACAGAGGGTAAGGAGAGATCTGTGGTCAGGACACAGTGTGGACTCGAGGGCCAAGACAAAAGGTCTTCCTGTCTGCTGAGCTGCCTGGCTGAGGACTTGAAGGAAGAGAAACTTTGCAGCAAGTTTCATCAAGGCCTGTTAGGGATTCAGTGGTTTTTGAGGACTGTGTCTTTGCTAAAGCAGCTTTGTCTGAAGTATCTCACCTACTCCATGTGTCAGGCCTAGGCTCCAAGTTGTTCCTTGCCTGTGGACAGCTTGGGTGGTGAAGTTTTCCTGTATCCCAGGAAAAGTTTCCTGAACACCTGAGCTACTAAACCTGCATCTGGCACAAGCCTCTGCCACCCACTGGCAGCTGCCTTTAGGACATACGTGCACCACAGTGTGCACCCTGAATACCTTTGCTTCACATTCCTAGTCCTTAAGAGTCAGATTTATCTTCCAGGAATACAAGTATTCTTCCTTCTGTAGCTATCAGCTTCCCAGTGCTGTTTCTCAGCGCAGATACACGTTGCTTTGTGACAAGTCATGTCCAGTGACAGCATCTGCACTTAGATTATGGTTTATATTTCTTCCTGCGTCACTTGTTCTCTTCTCACCTGCTTCACCAAAGAAGCTTAAAACCAAAAAAGTAAAAGAGGGGCAGGTTTATTATGGAAGTGGAGTCTTTTGATTTCTGAACCCTCAAATTACACACTTCCATCCCCACTACTTCCTCTCTTTTCCATTCCCCAGAGAACTGAGAGGCTGTTTGTGAAAGCATATATAAAGAAATTCTAAAGTTCTGCAGAAAAGGCCATGAAATGTCCCTTGACTACAAGGGAGTACCAGCCAACAGGGCGGTGCAGCAGAGCATCATGGCAAAAGTAAGTTCTGTTTTTATTTTAAAAGAAACTTAAATGCAGATCCTCTTTGAGATCCTCACCCTACTCAAACTGGGACTGAGTACACTTAACATTTCCGGTGTTTCCTGAAGTGCCTTTCGCTGAGACAGACTGAGCTAGGCAAGGCTAACTGCAACTTGAAGAGGCCCCTCAGCCCTTGCCCTTTCCAATCGCCTGTTCCCACTGCTAACCTAGTGCCTGGCTCTGGCCCTTGGCTGAAGAATGCCTCAGCTCCCTGAACTGCAGAAATCCACCACCAAGGAAACAGCCAAATACTTTTATTGGGTCCAAGGGCTGGATCAAATGAGCACGAGACTCAGCAAAGGCATGAGATCTGGGGCTGAGTAGATGAGCCCAGCCAGGGCAACATGGGTTGCTTTGCCACAATATTTTGGCCAGATCAGCTCCTTGCCTTGTTTTGGTGGTTGTTGCAGAAACCAGCAACAGGAGGGACAAGGACTGCTTAGACAATTCTGCAGCCATAAATAAAAACTGAGCCCAAAACATGACTGTTCCTCACAATCTCAAGGCAAGAATCACTTTGTAATTGGCTGCAGAGTCCCAAGTGCCAACCTGTTACTGTTAGCTTTGCATTTGTTAACCTACAACCTCTTCAGAAGTGCTCACAGAAACCAGGAGAGGAAAAGCTAAAGATTTGAAAACCCATCTCACCTACATTTTAGTTCAGTAGCACTTTTTAAATTTCCACAGCAGCAGGGCTAAGAGAAGCATGGAATCTCCACTGGATTCCAGTGCACCAATTTCAGGGTGAGACTCACTGAGCTCCGAGTGCTGCTCTGCCCATCAGGTGCCCAAGGAAGCCTTTTGTTCAAACCCACAGCCCCTCAGGGGCATCTACTCATCATTTCAATCTCAAGCATTGATAGTTTAACTACACAAGCCTCTTGTGAGCAGGACCCAGGAACTTTGGCTGCATCAAATGCTTTTTGGTTTTGTGTTAGGTACAATAGGAAAAAAAAAAAAAGAAATCTTTCCCAAGCAGCTTTCAGTTTTAATAAAAAAAAAAAAAAAAAAAAAAAAAAGCAAGTATGCAACAAACAGCTAGGAAGACGGGAAAGGATGAGAAAGCCATGATAAAAGCTGGTAACATAAACATCCAAATATGCAACTTCTAAAGCAAAGAAAATCAGCTTCCTCTGCCTATTTTATCCACCTTAATTTTACCTGACAGGCCTCAGACACGAATAAGCAAATAGCAGATTATCGACCATGGAGGATGCTTCTAGTGCTTCTCACAAGGATCTACCTTGGGCTGTGTGCTTTCCAGATACTCTTTCTTTCAATTCACTGTTGGTAAACTTGGAAATAGTCCTAGAGTTGTAAGTAACTTCAATCCAAACAGACTGCTTAGTAGGGGAACTCTCTCAAACTATGTGCTTTAATACGCCTGAACCAAGGCCACATGCCTAGGAATAACTGTTACCCAAGAGAAGACTACCGGATGACCTGAATCCAAACCTCAACAACAGTATTTGCCAGCAGGAGACAACTGAGAGCAGAGAGAAAGTTCCATCTCCAGAGAAAGCCATAAACTTCCAGCTGGCAGGGATCTGAGGCTGCCACGCTTCAACTAACCTCCTTTGCAACAATATGTTTAACATTATCGTGGCCTCTCCACCAATGAACTCTACCTGGGATGAACCTTCTTCCCCAAAGTCAAGTTTTATCCTAAACTGATTTTATGAAATGGATTTTACGAAGCAGAAGTCACTGTTATTGAAATGGCCACAGCAGATAATCATGATAATCCTTTTCAGTTGAATTGAATTATTAATATTTCCATATCAACCAAACAGCGCTAACCCATCTCTCTACCTGTAAACAAGCTGAGATGCAGAGAACAAGAGAGAAGGAAAAAATGATACAACCATGGACATACACAGAGCATTTTATTTAGGAAATCCTATTCCAAGGCAGCCCAGCACTCCTTTGCATGTGTAGGGCCAGGACTTCAAGAGCGCATAGGCATGGAACTACTCCCTTCTAGGACAGGCTGTAAATACATCATTTTTCTAGCACAAAGATACAGTTGCCCAGTAATTTCAGTTGCACATTCTTTCTGTGGGAGGTTTTAAGTGATTTATATTTTTAACTGATTTGGTTAGAAACTTGGCTACTTTATTTACCATATAGTACTGTATTTTTGAAACTCATTCTACATTTAAGCTATTATTCTGTGGACATGAGTTCTCCTGAGAAAGTTACCATAGAAGAGTCTCCTCCAAGCTGCTGACAGAATAATTTACATTCCCCTGTCTGACAATTTGCAACTATTTCTTATAAAAATACCTAGTCTTCTAAAGGTTTACTCATCTCAGTCTTAAATGATTTCTGAGGTAACAGGCACTTCCTTTTTTTCTTCAGTCAGCCCTAAGACAGCTGGCCAAAAGCAGCCCCAGCATTATCAAACAGCCTCAGCATTACCCAGGCAAGCAGCAGACTCATTTGCTGCAGGTGATGTTCCTCTGTGCAAAATCTTCCTTTGTGCCCTGCTGGCCACCCCATGTCTCTGTCACAGGCGAGTGCCAGCTGTGGCAGAGGGCTCCTGGCACTGTGTCCCTGGCGAGGGCTCCACGCAGCCCGACTCGTCCAGACGCCCACATTTCAAGGCGTGCACGGCATAGTTGAGGCTCCTGCTTTCCATCCAACTCCACGCCCCCGTAAGGGGATTGTACAGCATCCCGTTCACAGCCTTCACAGAAAAACCACCTGGGAAAACAAGAAGGCGTAAAGCGACCAATGCTCACCAATACTGCAAGTCACTGTGGCATCACTTTGGAAGTGCTTCTCCCCCGAGCTCTGAAACAGCACTTGTTTTAAGGCTGTTCTGGTTGGTGCCGCGCAAGCTGAGCACGGTGCATCAGCACCGGCCTCAGCTTCAGGTGTCAGCAGCAGTGTGAGCTGTGGGGCTCAGGCCCGTGGCACGGGGTGCAGAACACCACGCATGCGAGACTGCTAAGAGTTCTTGCAGGCAGACAGTTTCTTCAGACTGATATCGCTCATTTCAAAATCAATACTCAACACCTCTTTGAAAGGGTTCTGGAGATGCCCCCGAAGGAGGGGGGGATCACTTATGGCATCACTGCAAAGTGCTATAAGAAGAACTTATCAAGACAGTAACTGAAATCTGATGTCAACTTCTCTACAGGAGACTAAGGCAAAGTAGATTTTTTTTTTAATACCATTTGTACAGAAGGAGGTCATCAGGTAGTGCTTTATTTTAAAAGCAATCAAAATATGGGCAAGTCAGTTCAATGATTTTAAAAATTAAAAATTTGGACTCAAAATGAGTTCAAATCAGTTTCTCGAGAGCTAAGAAACCTGTGGTGAGTTTCACTTTCACATTTTTAGAAAACTTTTTATAATATAAGTAGAGAAAAAGCAGCAGTTGCCAAAAAAAGCAAGCACCTCCTCCCAACATGAAGACACCATATAGTGCAGTTGCATATGTATATGTGTAACATCTAATATCTCTGTGCATTCCCACTGCCCTATCTGGTACTTACCCGATTCCAGGAGATGCTGTAGCTCTTCAGGGGAGACAAACTTTTCCCACTCATGTGTTCCTTCTGGGACAATGCCTATTACTTTTTCCACAATCACAATTCCCAGGACATAGGACAACTGCGTTTTATTGATTGTAGTAATGAATAAAGAACCTTCAGGCTAATCAAAAGATTAAAATATTCAATTAGACGAAAATTTAACTGAAAAAAGAAAAAAAAACCTCTAACCTTAATTACACTAAACTACATAATTTGTCTACGTACAAATCTACACACTTCAAGAGTAAGAACTGATTTAATGCCAAGACACACATTTACAAATATACTGTTTAAATATAATACAAAAGTCAGAATGTAATGTTCTAACGGTGTGACTCAGTAGTCTTCAGTTATCGTAATCAGCATTGCATTACCTGAAAACTATCTGCTTGTTCAAACACCACTTACCAAAATCACACACAACATATACTATTGCCCTCAAAAATGAATGAATGAAAAGTATAAAGTCTATGCAAGACCTAATGTAAATATGTACTTCTACTTCAATTAAAACTAAAAGAAAATGAACAACATTGCTTAACTTAAGATATTGCTGAATACAATGTTTTTTTTAATGATTTCAAGGACTAAAACAAAACCCAAAAAACAAAACCAGGAATTAACTGTAATCATTTAAAGGAATGTCTGATAGAAACAACGGATAATCTCACCCCGGAGAGGTCAGGTGTAACCAGATTTCTTGAGGTCCTGATGCAAAGGAACACTGCTATATTAAGTAATGCCACTAAGGCAGGGTTGGAGGAACAAATTCCCTTTAGTCACTGAAGTTGGGCAGATTCACTTCTTGCACCCTCAGGGAGAATAAAAGGCATCTCCAGATGCTTTTTGTATTTTAAGCATTTCCAGGTGGAGGAATGAATCCATACATAGGTGTTTTCATACACTTAACTTCAAATAAAAGCTTTAATAATAAAAGAGAATAAATATTCCCAATAATGAAAGCAAAAGCTCCCTTACCTTTAGCACCTGATAGCAACACTTGATAAACATTTCAAGGTCAGCCACATGCTCCACTACTTCAGAAGCTACAATTACATCAAAGGTTTCCACAGACTCTTCCACAATCTCCTCCAGTGAGCTGCTCTTGTACTGCACTCTCTTGGCCAAGATGGGATCAAATGACTTGTGCCAATCTGCTGTCCTAATGTTGTCCTCCACAGGATCAATACCGGTAACCGAAGCTCCCAGCCTACCTAGGGGCTGATAATACAGAGGGTAATTTATTCTCTGCATAAAAGCAATTTACCTAAAGGTGCCTGCAACGTCCACATCTGCATAAACAAACCTGAAACCACTTGCAGCTAACATTAATAGTGGAATAAGACAAGTAACAATAAAATATTGCCTCAAATAAATTACGCTTTGATCCTCCAGCTTTACTTGAAGGTTCATTACAGATAAAGCACACAAAAAACCCACAGAATTTCTGGAGGAGAAAATAGTCTTAGATGTAAAAAAACACCCTACCTACTAAAATGTATCTTTTTTTTTGAAAAAAAAAGAATAAGTTGGTCCAAATCCATTTTGTTACTCCAAATAAAGAATTCCACTATTAGCATCACATATAGAAAAACATAGGGGGAAAACCAATGCACTATTTAATTACTGCCATTACTTTCTTCAACATCCACCCATAATGGTAAAGCCTCATATCTTTTTAATGGTTACTTAATATATGATTATCTCTGGGACGTTCTCACTGCTGAGAACTAAACACTGGTGTTTACTAGGATAGCATCAGAGTTGGTTGTCACTCAAGTTTCTCTAGTGTCTTCTTACTTACAGGTTAACACCTCAGGCATCACCTCTTTTGAAACTGAAACAGCCTGCAGAACATGACCACATGTATGTTATTCCAACCTGGAATCCACCAGTTATTCATTCTGAGAAGCTCATGCAGCATTCCGATTTTGCCATGTCTGAGAGCCAAGACCAGATAGAGAATTTTGCTCAAAACAAACAACAAAAAGCAGGGAGAGATTAGAGTCACTTTTCAAACACCTGATTCAGGTGCTGATGAAATTTCCAGAGAAACTCAGCCAAATCTGTAACCCTAACTTTGCAAATTATCTCCAGCCTATTGATAGGAAACAGCACTGCCCAGAGAACTGGATCTCGGTCCTTCCCAATCGCAAATTTCTGAAAACTCCTTGGGGAACAGCAACAGAGCCAGCATCAGGGGACTCTCTCCTGCCACAGGAGATGTGTTGCAGCTCCTTCACATTATTCTGGGCTTTCTTGATAACAAAGCAAAGACCAGAACCTCACCACAGAGTAAGAGAAAAAAAAAAGAAACAATCAAAAAAACTGATGATAAGCAAGACAAAGAAATGAACAGAAAAACAAACAAACAAAAAGTGTATAATGGAAAATACTATTTTGATAGCAGAGACTGTCAGGGTGAACCGTTCCTGCCAAAGCTCCAAAACAAAACAAGGATTTTCACACTGTGGCTCCCCAGAGGAGTGTTAGAAGACATTTACATCATTCTCTCCTCTTTTTCTTTACCCTGCTTAAAATCTTACTTTTCTGATGACCCTTAAGATCTTAGCACTTCTCACTACAGATTCTCTTCTTTTCTGTGAACCAACACCGCTGTCCTAAACAAATAGTCTACACAGCACGTAGAATTCGCTGCACTCCAAAGCCCTTCAAAACTAATATACTGTAGAAAAACACCGCTGCAGAGGTTGAGAAATTAAATAAAAAATCATCTTAAAAAAGTCCAAATCCTTCTTTAAAAAGAAGATTTTTTTAAAACCAGAAATGAGACCAAATTGCTTCTTACTTCACTTAGCAATCCACCACCGCAGCCAACATCTAGAATTTTCAGTCCAGAAAGTGGTTTTCCCAGTTGATGATGATTCCTCATGTTCAACAGAGTATCTCTAAAAGGAAAGGGATCTGATTAAGCACAAACACACAAGGTGGTTTAACGGACAGAATGTGCAGTTGTCTGAAGTACTGGTAATTGTACATCTTTTACAACATCTTCTCAAGTTGCAAAGAAACAGCACATGAAAAATGCTTGAAAAAAATCTTCAAAAACATACCTAATAAATGGCACTCTAATATCATTCATAGAATGAAGGGCTGAATATTCTCCTTCTTCATCCCACCATTTATGTGCGAGCAGCTGGAATTTTTTCATTTCTTTTGAATCTATGGTTGAGTGCGAAGTGCTGAAAAGTCTCTTCACAGGGAACCTAAATAACAAAAGTGAAATACCGTGAACCTGATATTGGTATTTCATGTCAGCTGAAAGACCGGAAAAACACAAATTCTTGAAGAAATTTCAGTTTTCCTTTACGGATTCTAGTTATGCTTGATTAAAACTGTAGGAATTGTACACTGTAGGAAGAACGTATTTTCTAAAACAGATGACTCCATGGCAGTAACTTTGAACTAGTAATTATTAAATAAAAAATAGCCAACACCAAATATCTAAAGATTTGTGAGATTTAAAAATGACCTCATGTGACACTACCACAAAGTAAAATTAGATTGTTACAGAAAACGCCCCTCATCATTTGGAATTACTTCAGACGCAATACTCACAGGCTCTTTATTTCAGTCAGAGAGGCCGGCAGAGCACCCCTGGATTTGCCCTGTATCTTCCACGTAGCGCTCTCACGAGCACCCCTTGGGGCTGCTCGGAAAGACACGCCGCCAAGGTCATCTGCAAGGACGAAAAAAGGCAACCGAATGACAATCACCAGCTTTACACATTGCCCTGAGGCTAAAAACCCCTCCTGGCACGCACCGGTGTGCAGCCCTGCATCTGCTGGGCAGCCCTACGGTAACACGGGGAGGCCGGAGGCTCGCTGGCCATGGCAGCTCCCGCTTTACCGCCTTTCCTGGGATATCGGCCGTGCAGATCCTCACACGGCTGCTCGCTGTGCCACTTAGGGCACACACAGGCGTTACGTGGGACGGTGTATGTCGTTTACCCGTACTTGACCCCACACACGCGGTGACATTTCTCTAGAGGCTCCAGGCAAAGCAGCTTCTCGTCTACCCGAAACGCTCCCTGGCTAGTGAGGATTTTCCTCCAAAATCCCTATTCCAACCACTGGTAGCACAGGCCACAAATGACTGTCAGCATGGGACTCTGGCTCTCGGCTCACTCCATACGGTAGGAAGAACAGCACAGCGGCGCACGCTTTTTGTAGTTTTTTATAGCACCGATAGCAATAAAGCGTAAGAAACACAGGCAAGCCTTGCAGGTGACGTGCAGACTGAGCAGCGGCCCAGTCTTAAACTAAACTTTGCTTGAGCAGGCAAGGAAGGGAGGAGCAGGTGAAACCTGTGCCACCAAGCACAAAAATCAATTCAGATTTAAATTTTATTTCGTTTTAAATTTTTATCACGTTTTATATTTTTTAGCTATGACATTCATTTAAAAAGAATAACAAAATAAAAAGCAGCCGGCATTTTACATTTAATTTTAGAAGCGCCAGGCCTCGGGAGGCGCCGCTGACGGGGGGGGGGG
>PTEX01000499.1:64631-147347 GCA_003342815.1 Eudromia elegans | reverse complement strand
CGGCGCAGGCCCAGGGCCCGGCCCGCGCGGCTGCCGCCACCGCACAGCGCCATAGCCGCTCAAGCGGCAGCACGGCCCGCGCCGCTCCGCCCCGTCCCGCCCCGCGCGGCTCCCCGGAGGCGGTGCCGGGAGAGGGGCAGCTCCGGCACCGTTTGCTTCAAGGCGTGCGGCTCGGCAGGGAACGCCGCTCCTCGTGTCCCTCACCGAGCTCAGGCTCGCAGCGCGTGGACGCCTTTCCACGGGAACGCTGCTGCCGGGGCGGGCCTGCGGGCCCCTTCCCGCTGCAAAACCCAGCGCCCAGGTACGAGAAGCTCTGCTGGCGCGTTTGAGCTTCCGGCGCTTGTTGCTGTGTCTTAACCCTGAAGATCTTAGGAAAAATAATGCTACTTATACCTCATTTTAGACTGTAATAGCACCTTAGCAGCTCCCTACTCCCCTTAGGTACATATCCATAGCAGTATTTGCTGTGGTCATTCCTTCTTACAGTGCTAGGCAGCTGGGTTGTCTCAGAGCTAAATAACGCCGGTCTTTAGGAGCGGCGCCACGTCAGGAGGCTGCTCCTGGGCCCGGAGGCAGGGCAGGGCGGCACCGGGACAGCACATCTGCAGCACAGAGCAGGGATGGTGCTCTGGGGCGAGGAGCTGGCAGCAGCCCCGCCACGGCCCGCGAGGAGCACAAATCGGGCGGCGATCTCGCTGCGCTCTGCCCCCGCCACAGCTCCACCCCACCAGCCGATGCCGCGGGGAGCTACAGGACTCGCCATGACACCCGTGCCCAGCTGGAGCTCTCTCCCCCTTCACACCTGCAGAACGTTTCTGCCGGTGACACTGACGAGGCACTCGAGTTCCTTCACACAGGCGCTCGTGCTGTCCGAACCAGCTGCAAGCTCAGCATCTATGGTTAAAACAATTCAGTGAGAAAACACCGCAAACTTCCTAACCTCGCCTAGTTACCTTCTCATTTCTGTTACATTCTCATTACTTCTCATTTCTGTGTTTTCTTGCGCTTCTCCTTGCTGTAATACAGCGATGCCCACCAGACACACAAAGCCTGAGCAAATTCACAGCGAATGCACAGAAGTTGGGTTCTTGGATACAGCAAACATTCTTGAATTATCTTCTTTCTGCTCTTACTGCAGTTAGAAAGAACTTACTAGTTCTTTCTAGTTTCTTAGAACTTGCTAGTTCTAGAAGTGTTGTACAGTATATTCTGAAAATTTGTGATTTTCAACTTGATAGGAAAAAAACTTAACTTTTTAACTTAAAAAAAGGAAAAAAAAATCTACTAAATGAGAACTACAGCAAAGTCTCCAAGAAGTTTTCTCTCAGCAGCAACTAAATACACAACAAACCTTATTATTGCATCTGTGGGCAGCTTCCCTCCTCACCTGCTTTCCATCCAAGAAAGCTCACAGTGTAGTGGACGTAGGAGTCAGTAATAATCTCAGAGCCCCTGAAGAATAAGAGCTCAAAGAAAAGAAAACCTTTATGCTAAGAAATAGTTTCCTTAAAACTAAGCCTTCCCCATAAACTGCTTTTTTTTATTAGACTTTGCAAATTAGTTAATAACTTTCCACTTATTTAGCAAAGCCAAAATATGGAGAATGAAAATTAATACTTGCATTATCATTACTTTTATAGTTGCTATTTCCAAAAATATATACATATAGTAGGCAAACTACATGCCCACTGGCAATAGGCTACCCTCTTTCTCTTAAGCTCCCCCAAGAACGGCCCTCAACGAGAGCAGATTTATTTTCCACGAGTTACCAGGCCCCATTTCAGGAAGTCTCGTGTTGCTCAGTCCTTATGGTTAAGACTGACTGACTTAACTGCCATTCCCTGTAGCAGCCTGTTCCTGGTCTTAGGTTTATATACTGTGTACCTTTGGATACTTACAGATTCTGTTGTATTTATGGCCCAGGCAATACTTGCATGGAAACTATTTTCCACTTGATTCTATACCATTCTCTTTATTTATATATTAAAAAAGACTTTCAAGGCAAATCCCCTAGAGTTGCTGCATAATATTAAAAGGTATATGTCTTGCTCAACGATCGTCTTTCTCTCCTAGGCTGCAAGAGTATTCTTAAAATATTCTTATTTTAAAATGTAAAATAATAGAATGATAACTGATTTTAACTTTTCTACAATTATCATCTTTGAATATATTTGCATATGTCTTAATTTAAGATCACTTCAAATATATGGCATCAAGACTGGATGTTATTTTAGCCTTTACATTTGAAAAACACTCAAGAACAGAATTGCCAGAACATGATGAAGTGTATCGTATGAATGTGATGTGGACACAATCCCAACATACAGTTATTATTGGTGTGCTTAGTAAGATTCCTGAAGCAGTTGCATACAGTGGTTGTATGCTCTTTTTATTGGCATACCATCACTAGCCATATAAGTGCATTTGTGTCAAAAATAATTTTAATTTTTACAGGAAGTGACAAAATTCCAGTTGTTGGCAGAGTATATAAAGCTTTTCATACATTTTTTTAATTACTATTATTGAACAGATAAAATCTGAACTGAGAATCAAATGCATTATATCATGGAAACTGTATTCCTCAATAGTCTTTCTTCCACTTAAGCTTTTCTTTCTATCAAAAAACAAGTCCTTCTATGATATCTGAACAGATGTATTACGTATTCTTCAGTAAAATCATCCCTTTAACTAGGAGCCAATAGTATGTAGGGAGTAGATCGAGCTATCTCACTATGTATATAGTTACCAATTTAAGTAAAAACATATTGCAAATGATGCCTTATTTTGCTATCAGGTATAACTGCTTGATCTACTTCATGTAGAAGTTGCTAGATTTGGAGGGGGCACATTTATAATTGAGCTAAATGATTAGTTATCTGTAAAGTGTTTTGGTAAACAAACATGTATTCCCCAGCCATTAACTAGCTTATTTATTGTGTAGACATGGATTCTTTGCCAAAGCACCAAACTTATTTCTGAATCTCATTTATGAAAAAATGGCATAGGCAAAAATGCTACATAGCTGAACTCTACTTTTAGTTACATGAATAAATCTGCTCAAGAAGGTAATCTTGGCAAACTGGTGATACCAGTATGTATTTTTTTTCTCGTAAGAGATAGCCGTCAAAGAGGCCTCTCACTTTGATGTCATGCCTTTCACCGTTTTCACAATTGCTATTACACCAGACCTAGGCACAGATTATTTGTCTTTTTCTAAATTCTATAACAGTCGATGGCCGAGGGTTGTTTTGGTTGGTCTTTGTTTCTTTTGTGTTATTTCGCAATCTTGCAATTAACAATGGTTTACTTCCTGAATAAGGAGGTAATCAGTGACTTCTTTCACTTTATGGTAATACTAAAATCAAAGATTTAGTTAAGTTGCTGCTCAACCAATATATCAACTTAACAGGAATCACAATTTTCATAACACTAACAAAAATAATCAGTTTCAATGTTTAGTATACATTTGATGCATGTGCCAAAATATAAAGTTTATCTATTGTGAGCTAACATGTACTGAGTGCCCCTTATAAATATATTCAAGAAAACACCTAAAATGCTGAGTCTTTTTCCTGTAAAGGACTGTCCAAAAAGTCTTTGAGCATCAAATAAAAGTGGGTGAGGAATAGAGTTCCAGAGCTTAATACTGTCACACTTCATTTAGTCGCACATACTCCTGAAGGGCTGTTCAGTCTAAGTACAGGCTTGTATTACAGTGACCCATATTTTACACACACAGCATATGTCACTTGATATTCAAAGAAAAAAAAAAAAAAAAAAAAAGAGATAAACTCTTACACACACTTACAGAAAAAATAAGATGTCTATTCTTTGTTTTCCATGCCCCCCACCCAACAGATCAATCTCGTCAGGTCCATGGATAACATACTTTGACAAGTGTTTTATGTTAAAATCTTTTTTTCCAAGTACTTTAAAAATTTGTTATACTAAGAAGCTGCCTTTTTAAGCACTTTCTACAGCTCAACACAAAATTCAGGTGCAAGAATTTTAAACAAAAATGAACTAAAGAGCTTTATTGACATCACAGTACATTCAAGAGCAATTTAAGAACATTACAGCTGAAAGAGAATGGCATGTTTTATATTCTTATTAAGCACTACCGTTCTTGAAAAAAAAAGTAATACAAAGAAATCCTATTAGGTATTTAATTCTGAGCAGCATTTGGAGAAAAATACACCTATTTACAGATAAAAAAAAAAAAGGATTCTGGTTTCACCTACATAGCCACAATGTGCCTCTATAATGAGACAAGCCTTTTATAACTCATGGAATTTTTAAACGTCATAGCACTTGTGCCATATCATTCCTCAACGTTTACGACGAGGAGGAGTCGTTGATCTGAAAAATAAAGGAAAAGGGGAAAAAGTTAATTGAAAAAAAATAAAAGATCCCCAAGCCCACACACACTTCAGACTTAATAATTAATAGTTTTAAAAATTTTCCAAAGTTACTTTTGCCCAAGACAAGAAATATAATACCATATTTTATTTTAAAAAACTTTCATATGCTGTACACATGAAGACGAATAGAAAAAAAAAAAAAAAAAAAGTAAAAAAAAGTCAGATAAAATACTTAAAAAGTATACTACCTTGATCGTGACTTAGACTTGTGTTTGCGGCTTGCCTTCTTACCAGACCTTTGAGATTTCTCCATGGAGCATGATCGAATATGCTTCGATTTCTTGGCCTTCTTTTCTTTACTGCTTTCTGGTGATTCAGAACTACTCCTTGCACTAGATTCAGAGCCTGAATGCTTTTTGCTATCTTTGGTACAAATTTTTTTGCTTTCTTGTCTGGAGTCCTGTCTTATTATTTTCACTGTTATAGAATCAGTGCGAGAGAAAGTTCTTTCACTGTCTCTTTTTCTCTTTAATCTACTGTCATCGTGATTGCCAGCCTTACTTTCTTTCTCTTCTTTTTTTGGCTTATCTTTTCTTTTTTCCTGATCTCTCTCCCTTTCTCTGGTCTTTTTCCTGTCTTTATCTGTATTTCCACCCTGCTCTTTTTTCCTTTCTTGGTCTTTGCCATCACTTTTATGTTTGTGCCTATTTCCAGTAGGACTTCTACGCTGGTCTTCATTTTTACGTCTATCCCTACTCCTGCTGCGGCTGGCTCGGATAATTCGCCTGTCTCTCGAGCGACTACTACGTCTATCCCAACTCCTCTCCCGGGAGGGACTTCGATTTCTTCGTCTCTCCCCTCTTTCAATACTCACATTTCTACTAGGTCTTCTCCTCTCCCTTAATTTTTCCCTACTTCTCTCTCTCCTATTTCTGTGCGAGTAGCTCCTGCTTCTGCTGCGCCTAACTTTATGTGAGGGAGTTCTACTGCGACTGTGCCTCTTCTTCCTCTTAGGAGAGGAAGAACGTGAGGAACTGCGACTACTACCTGAGCTAGTGCTGTACGACGAGCTGGACACGCTACTGCTACTGCTGCTGCTCCTGCTATTGCTGCTACTGCTACCACTACTAGAACTTCGGGACCTGCTCCTGCCTGTCCTCTCCTTTTCTTTACCCTCTTTTTTTGCTTCTGTGTCAAGGGAGATTGCATTTGGAGATCTTTTCTTTTCATGAATCATATCTGTTTCTATTTCTTTTCCCTCCTGTGATGATAAATTACTGTTTTGTTCCTTGCTCATGAATTCATTCATCTCTTTTGACATTTTTTCATTTTGTAGCTTTTCTTCTAAAAACAAAAGAAACAAAAAAAAAATTTAAAGTAATTAGAAGTAATGTGTCAAAAATTTCCATACCATTACTTTTGGGGAAAAAAACCCCCAAGATTTCCAAGTACCTTTCCAAGTACACTTATACTTATTAGATTGTCACCATAAAACTACTTATCAACTAACTTGTTATCTCTTGGAGCTTTTTTTTGTTGCTGTTAATTCTAAAAGGCTGTTCCCCTATTTCAGGAAACATGTAGAAACCAGAGACTTGCAGAACTATTTGATCATTTCATTTTCAGTGGCTCAGGACAAAGTGGCTTAAAGCAATGAACAGGCTGGACCACTAGCCCTCCTAGTTCATCCACAGGAACATGCTCTTTCTCTTGAAAAGGTGAAAACCTTCCACACACCCAATTTTCCCCTTTTCCTCTCCATTCCACCCCTCCAGCCACACCAGCACTCCCTGCCTTCCTCCCTAGGCCCACTCATGGGTTTCTGACTACTCCCTCTTTGCTCTGAAGAAGCTGCATTTCCCAGAGAGCATCTCTCAACCTCGGATCTGTGGACTGCACCTGCCTGCATGTTCTGCAGGCCTTGTTATCCACAACTGTCCTACACAGTCTGTACAGTACTTTTTACTGCAGTGATTTTTAAGAGAAAACATGCCTTCTATGGCTTCATCCAGGGATAACTTACATTAGCCCTAATGCTAAATAGTTACAAACCAGTAATAAATGTTTAACATCAGAACAAAATGGAGGAAATCATCCATCTTAAAACAAGAAATAAATATGCTACTGTGATTTTCTATCTTTTCCAGATTAGGAATTTAGATCACTAAGTATTATGTGGGTTTATTACCATTGTATTCATCTGTCTATCAAGACTGTTCTTTAGCTAGCCAAGTACAAGATAGACTGTGATAGCCCTCGGAGCTATAATACTGATACAACAGGATATTTTGCCTTCCAGGGAAAAGCAGCAGTAAATCACAGAAGAGGAGGGAAAAACCAAAAATCACATCTGCTGCCTTTGGGATCAATAATTTTCAGAGATCAGGTTCAATAATCTGTCCCCCATATGGACACATGCCTCTGTTACGCCTCAGTTACAACTGCAACTCTGAACTGAAAGTTGAAAGAAACTACAGCCTCCAGCTGTACATTGTGCAGGGCATTCTGCACAAGATTATGCAATCTAAAAGCAGGCTTTTCAGAACTAAAATGTGGTAAAAAATTATGAAGTTGCCTGAACATCTTTTCTTTATAATAAAATATTTTACAATATTTCTAAATCTGGCTTCATATTTTTGGTTCAAAATATTCTTCCACTGAAAACGATTAACACACTTTCCAAATAGCAGAATCCACATGGAGTAGCACAGTAGGAATACAGGAGATTTACCTTCTAGCTGTTTTTCTAGCAATAGTTGCTGTTCTCTTTCTTTTCTCCAAAATGCTTCCTGTTTTTGCCTGATTCTGTGTCGTAATTCCTCATCATCAGTATCAGATGATTCAGAGCCTCTGTCACTCCTCTCATCTTCACTGTCTCCTGATCCATAACCACCCAGTCCACCTGCGTGCATAAAGTCCAGTCTATCACGAGGAAAGATTTAGTTTTGTTCTTAATATTTCTGTGGGGCAAAGAGGAGAGTAACACTGCCCTTCCTTCACTTTTTCTTCTCTGAAGAAGCCACTTTATTCTGGCATGTTGTTTGACTGGTGTGATCAAGGCCCCCATATCTGCATTGGTGCTTAATGTCTGGTTCTACTCCTCCTGGAACAGCTTGTCTATTTTCGTCAGGCAACCACTGTGATCACGACATTTTTTCCATTGTATGGAAGGGCAAAAAACTGTGTGGAGATCATAACAATGCCTTTCTATCAGCAACCGCACAGAGAAAGCAGGGAAAAGCCCGTGACTTTTCCCTGAAGACATCTCTGAAATGACTTCAGCCGTCTCCGTAGTCCAAGGCAACAGAAGTTCTGAATGCCATAACAATTTTTCTAGTCTGATTTTCTATTCTGAAAACACTGCACTTTGAAAGGTACAGAGATGGAACAGAAATGGTCTTTCTTCTCCTCAAAGATATTAATAACTACTGGGCGGATAAAAAAGTAAAGTCAATTTAAACATCTGACATGGAGACACTTTACTTTCTTTGAGGTTGAAGTTCTTATGATCTTTGTTAAAGTACTTTTAAAGCGTCTGAATACTCGGCATGAGAACCTTCAAACTAATTCATTGCAATAGCATGTAATGGACACACCAGTCATCATCGACACTTTGTCGTCTTATGTTTTTAGATGATAAAAAGTGCGTGTTGGGAAAGATCTTCTGCTGTTATGCCTCAAGCTGGAATTTCAAGCTCTTTTTCATGTGTTGCCTTTTACTCGTAATCTGACATATGGGAGCCTCTGCACGTATGTAGCTTTTCAATAACTAGAAATTCCAAACATTGCATTTTTAGTCACAAACATTTGTGTTCAAACATTATTATTCTATCAACTTTTCTTTGCTGTTTAGATGGATCAAAATAGGAGAAAAATATAGAAACTGTATTCTTCTAAGAGACTGCAGTGTGCTCCGGGAACAATCACCTCATTGGAAAGTAAGTTTATCTCATGTTTTTAAGTATTTTTCAAAATTAGAACAAGATTCTGATACACTAACTCGCACTGACTAGTCCTTTACTCCAAAAAACATCCCACTGAAATCAGTAGGATCACCTGTGAAACAAACAGAGGTGCTGGTAACGATAAGGTTATCGGAAAATGACCCATACTCCCGGGCAATTAAAATCTAGTTTCAGAATACAATCTCTAGAAATGCAAGGCAAGAGTGAAACTCCCCCTTTAAGCCCTGTCAAAAATGAGGAACATACTTACCGAGTCCAGTGAGGGAAGCCAGTGCACTGGACTGTGCCAGCTGTTTTGCAGGAGCTTTGTATCACATCAACAACAGGAACAACATGTTAACACAAATAGCCACGATTTCATAGTCATGAGAGTCTACGGTATTGTTAAATCTACTACTATTGCTGTTCTTGGAGGGGAGAGAAGAAACATTAAAAATGCATCATCCATTTAAAACCAATTCTAGATTTTTCTGACCACGAAGACTTAGCATTTAACTGCAAATTAATAGTCAACAGAGAAAAAAAAAACATGTCTATGTCCATAACACATTTTTCAAGTTACAGCATCTGCACATCATAATTTTCAAGTTTCAGTCGTTACATAGTTAACTCAATTATGTTTAAAAACATTTGTTATGTAAATAGAGTAACATGTTAATAGTGAAAGCAAAAGAATTACTAATTGAGGATTCAAAGTTCATCTCTTTTCACTTCTGAACAGCTAAGAACTTGAGATAAAAATGACAGCATTAAGAAACAGCTACAACTCAAAAGCGATTGACACACAGGCACCGTTTCAACTAAATAAATGAATTATATGAAGGAAATGGAGTAACTGAAGTAACTCACAATACACTGCACAGGACAACAGTACATGATTACGGGATTTGAACTCTATCAAGTCGGATGCATTAAACTGGGATTGTTCCTGGGGGGCAGCTGAGCAGGGTAAGTGTTCTAGAGACATGCAAATATAGAATATTCACAGAAGAAACTTCTTTTTTTCTTCAGAAAAAACATACCTTTAGTCGCTTTACGGTGCACATCTTTGGCCACATAATAAATTTCTTCATTTGTGACATCTAAAAGAATCTCTGTCAGCAGCATTTTTGTCATCATCATCTGAAGAAAATTTTATACACGATTAAAGGTAAAAAACTCACAACTAAAATGGTCATTCAAGTCATATACCACAACTTCATATCTTTCAATTGCTATAAAAGTATTCTTTTACACATTCTTTTTAATGATTTGTTTCAGCAGACATCACTTAAAGGAAAAGAGAATACATCAACAGAAAAGCTGTACATGAAATGCAGTGATTTTGCTATACCTGATATATCAAAGCCAGGATTTTAGCAGCCACTAACCCTCGCTGCTAAAATTAGGTATGTTTGCTCTCATGGGAGTGTGAAACTCCCCCTTCTATAGCTATAACTATGACAGCAGAGACAAAAGTTTTCCAGACGCAGTGAAACCCTTGCTGGTCTAGGACTTAAAAAGTTTCTGGCATTTCCCTGCAAGAACACACTTAACATTCCCTTTCACAGAAACTGAGGTGAAGTGCAGATTTCAAATAGATGCATTTAATCATTACAAATTTTCAGAAATTTGCAGAGTTAACCAAAACAACAGAATGAATTTGGGTCAAGAAAGAGGTTACAGTCACTGCATCCTTTCACTATTATGCTAAATATGAGTTATATAACCTATGTCCTTGTCTATATTTTATATATATATATATATATATACACACACACATATATATATAAAAAGACATGCAAATATAATTCTGCCTCACTGTATGATGTGTGCTATATCCATATGTACAGCATCAGTCAGAGAAAAACGTCTTAAGTTATGTTAAGAAAAAAGAGCGAATAGAAATTCTTGGCAAGAACTAGATTATTAATACCATTTGATACTCCTTTTCTTCTTCTGTCATCTCTGGTTCACTTTGCTCCTCTTGAAGAGCTGGGGATGGACTCCTGCTGATTTTCCCAACACTTACACGTTCTGTGTTCTCAGCATCTTCATCTTCCTCATCGCTGTCCTATAAGAACAGCATTGTACATTTCAGAACAAAAACAAACAAACAAAAAGATTTAAAGCTCATTAATTTGAATCAATGAATTTTATAGAGAGATCCGTTCCTACACGGGATAAGTTCACTCCCAGTTCATAGCCAAACAGACAGAATCATAAGCAAATGGCTAAATGCTAAAGTGACTATAACACAAAGCTCTTTAAATTGGCACAGTTTAACAAATACCAACACCTGAATTTATTCAGATCCTTATTTAGGGCTCACACCTCCTTAAAGACCATACTTGTTCCCAGAACACGAATCTGAAACAAGCATAATTTTATCATTCTCTGCTAATACAGAATAAGTAATAAATTTTTTATTTGAGAGTCATTAACAATTTTAAATATCAAGTAAATACTAACGAAATATTAGTTAATTTAAGTAAGAGGCAAACTGAAATACAGTCTCTCTTTTGAGGAGATCAAAAGGTTAGTACCTTTTGAGAAATATAAACCTGAACAAATTCCTTCCACTTACAAATTTACTTTTCTGAGGCAACCGTGGGCCATCCCCTTCTTCAGCCTCTTCACTTTCTTTTTTTTCTTTTTTAGATAACTGTGAACGTTGCTGCTCCATCCTCTCTTTTTCCAATTTTTTCTGTTTCTCTCGTTCCATCTTTTCCAGGCCCTCACGAATCCAGGCAGGAAGAGTTCTACGCTTCACAGCATCTACACCAGTGAAGTTCACAGTTTTGTAAGATGGAAAAAAAGGTCAAAATAAAAAGATACCAAGCCCTCCTCCCTGATTCAAACAAATCACCAGATTGCAGACAAAACTCATTAAATAGTAGCTTTTTCCTTCCTTTTTTTTAAAGCTTTGTATTTTTTTTAAAAAAGTCTTCAAATCCATTTAAAAATAAAATCTTTTCCTGAAATAATGCTTTTCTCTTTTTGCAAGGAAAGACAAGTTAACACGTACCAATCTGTGGAGGCTCCTGCTTCACTGGCATCGCGATGGGCGAGCGCTGGCGGTCTCTGAACGAGGGTCTTTCCCTTCGATTCTGAGGAGGTGTAGGAGGGGCTGGTGGCCCTGGTGGCCCCGGTGGTCCTGGCTGCCAATAAGGAGGATGAAATCCACCTTGGGGTGGACCAAAGGCAGCCCCATGCTGAAAGAGTAATGCAGTTTATTTTTCTCCACATTTAACACCATATACATCATGAGCATGTGTGCAAGTCGGTCTAGAGAAATCCATGCAAGAAGGAATCCATGATTTTTAGGCTAGTGAGATCTCCCAATCTGCTCCCAATCCTGCGGTCCTCAAGAAACAGATTTTAAAAAAATATTTAAGAAGTTAATTTACAGATTTGAAAAACATTTTCAGACTATAAGCATGGATACTAACAAAGCAGAAAGGGCTTCAAATTATCTCCTTTCATACTGTGCTAAATATCAGGCCCCAAAATCACCCTCTAACTCCACCCATTTCTTACCAGCTTATCATTAGAGCATGCAGCTAAACAAAGGGTATACAAAATAAAGGCTTTGTCTGGTTACATTAGTAGTCTTCTCCTACATCTACCACTTGAGGTCAAAAATTAAAAGTTCAAGTTTTTATTGCACAAAATTTTGGCACTGTGCATTTTAGAGTAATTAATTATTGATATTATCAGTAAAAACAAATGTTGTTGTTGATTAAAATATTAAATACATGAGTAGGGGAGTTTGGTACAGTCTCTGGGTTCTGAGCAAGGTTTATACAACCCAAGAGTCAAAAATCTTGATGTATAGCTTTTGTTGCATTTTGTACTCACAAATGCCTAATGCAACTATTTAAGATGGCAGCGTTGAAGAAGAAAGCTGTAGCATCAAATATATTTTTACTACATTCTATTGCCTATCAGGTTAAGCCACTAATAGTAGAAGCATTCTTCCACTACAACTTAAGGTCATGTATTCCTGTGGGAAGAACAAAATTCACATGCTATTTAGAGAATTTGAGAAAATAAATTTTGATCCCACACTAGTAAATACAGGAAATTATTAAAAGCTAATATATTTGAAAATTATTAGATCACCTCCTGTCAAACAATATTGCTGAACAGGAATATTTAGTAACAGCAAAATGTAGGCCAGAAGATAGAAACATCATTTCTACAGTTCTGTCAGTTTCCTCTGGACGTGTTTATGAACAGGAGATGGATGTTCCAAAACACAGTTTGTCATTTATTTCAAGAGTTTTGCATGGGGAGTGTTGAAAACAGGAGAAAGATCCATAAGCTTTCTGCGTTTATAGAGTTGTGTCAGTTTTAAAACTGCCACTAATTTTATTATGCTGCGCAACTTATATGTCAAAATGATGAAAAATTGGATGTGGATTTTTAGAAAATCATTTTTTATTCACAAAATCACAGTAGATAGATATGGAAAAGATCAATAGATCATCCAGTCTATCTTCCTGCAAATACAGGACTGTTCCCTACCGTACATTATGTAGTGTATTTAACAATATGTTTCTGAACTTTCCTTTTTTTCCCTTTTTACACACACAAAGCTTTATAATGTTAGTTATGTACTAGAAAACAGTGAAATTGGACACAGCAGCCATTTCTCACTACTATTATAGAAACAAAAAATTGGCCTCAAAGTAAACTGAAAATTCTAACATCGTCTTCTGTAAAGTATTTTGTAAAATTGTATCTTAGCAGATAACAGATTCTGCAGTTGTTTGTAGAACCGAAGACTGAAAGTCGCCGCTAGATGATATTAGCGGAACACATCCATGGGAGGGACTCTGCACGTCTACAGTATTAAAGCAACAAATATGTTTCACCTGATAGTCAAACTGGTTCACTGGCCCCATTGCAAAGTTATCAGGAGGTCCCCCAAAGTTGTGATTGTTCTGGTTAAATATATGCCTGTTGTCAGAAGCAAATTCCCCACTGTCCTGACTGTTGCTGTCTTCAGATGGAGGAACAACTTCCATCGGTCCTGGGGTTGGAGTCATCCACTGCTGATCTGGAGGTGGGTGAGGGGGCTGGTGAGGCACTCCCCATTCTGTTCAGGATTTAGAATACAGTTCAGTGCAAAGTTAATAAGATTTATATGAGACACAAGGTTTCTCTATTCAACATGGATGGAAAAGCTATGAAGAATCATTGCTCTGCAGACTCTGTTATACTGGATTGATTAATAATTTCTTTAGCCAAATAAGAGAAATACAGACTAATTGCTGTAGTTGAACCAGAACATATGTTCTGGAGGAAAGAAAAATCTAAATTTGCACATTCTGAGGCCACCACAGCACTTTCATATCGTATCAACTATTAAAGCACTGCCCCTCCTTCTCTACTTCTGTGCTATTCAAATTTGAAACCAATGAGCTGTCTCATTCCTCTGTGTGATAGCCAGCATCAGCATTACTATAACTACTAACAAGGCATTGCATATCTTCTCCAATTGGTAGTTCCCTTACTCGTAGGTTCAAAGACTATATTACTCCTTTTACTGTCAGTGTCATTATGGAAGGTCACGTCTAGCCAATTATTCCACTTTTTTCCAGAGCCAATATATCCCAGGACAGTATGTTTTACGCTTTGAGAAAAGCCTACAACAGTTACTGCTAATAAAGACACATTTTAATATCTGACAATGTTTAAATGCTAGTTCCCTTCAGTCTGACTGGAAGCTGCACACGCCAGGTGCTGCCTGCACTTCTGGAACATGACACCCTTCAAAGGGAACTGATTGCTAGCTCTGCATGGTTAGTTTTCACACTGCCATTATCCTCTGCTGTCAGCAGTGTGCACAGGGCTGCTGGTCTTTATCAGAGTATCCCAAAAGACTTGGGAAACAACCCGTTCCTTGAATGATACACCCAATAACAATAATAAAATTTACTGGTATAGCTTTCCCTCAACACAGGGTACTAAGTTTGTTGGCTCTCTAATCTAATTCTAAACAGATGCTTTCCTGCTCTCCATTTTCTGGGGGAGCTTGAGTTAATAACACCCTCTTATTAGCAAAAGATCTTCTCCACTTTTGTCAGTCTGTGGTTATTTGCAAAACTGACACTAAAGATTTTATTGCCTTTCACCTCACAAACGAGGAAGGATGGGATGCAGGACTCAGCGCTGCAGGATCACACAAAGAACACAGCTCTTCAATAAGGGCAAAATATTATTGTGCAAACTTCTGCCTATACGACAGAAATATAGCTGGGATATGCTCTCTATATTATCACATAGTAAAGCATAAATTCTTACATGTGGCTACAAAAACTTACTCAGGGCAGTGATGTTAAATCTATATGAAACCTGATGACTACATCAATTTTTAGGAACTGGCAATGACTGACTAACTTTTATTAAGTACTGCACTTAGGTAGATCTAAGCAGCTACAGTGAGAACTCCACGTTTTACCACTTCAATCATTAACAGAAGCAAGCAGGAAACACGTTTTTTACTACCCCAATGGAAGGCATGCATGCAGACTTACTACCTACATTCCTCACAAGCTTCAAATTGCATTATACCTACTAAAACAACTCATCCTCTGGAAAACTTTGAGAATAAAGCTTCGGAAAAATTCTTGGTGGAAAACATCCAGTTTTTACCACATGCCTGATGTCAATGTTAATTTATGAAGAAAGAAACTAATGTTTTAAGGCAGTTCCAAAGAATTGAAAGTAATATTAACAAAGCTTTCAACTAACTTTAACTTTTAAATGAAGAATGTACAACAATCAGATATGCAAGACAAAAAAAGGCAAATATTAACCTCTCTCTATATGTGCAATGTCTTAAAATTACACTTTATACACAGAACTTCACTTATCTCCTTCTCCAAGATTCTAGGATAGCTCAAGTCAACATCTGACAGTTATATTTTGAACATTTTCTACATGTCAAAATCATGTCATAAGTAGGTATAGCAATAGATGTTCTATAATTCTGGAGCACTCTGTTGTCGTTAGCACTGCAGCCCCAGTGCTTTGGGACAACTATTGGCATGCAAGATGCAAGAAGAGATTTGGGGAAATAAACATATAAATGCAATTCACACTTTGATTCTACAATATTCGGGGGTGGAAAAAGTCTATGCATAAGTATTAGTAGAAAACAAGATTTTTATTTATATATAGATCAGTAAGTTGTATCATAAGACCTTTGTATCTCTATTCTTACTCAAGTTTTGCAAGACAGTGACTGAAGAGTAGCAGTTTGATGCTTGGTTAATTAGCTGATCCTACTGCTAATATTGTATATTGAAAGCAGAGGGTCAGAATATCCACAAACCCAAAATAAGCCTGACAAAAAGAACACGTAATTATAGGGAGGGGAGAAAAAAAAAAAAAAAAAAAAAAAAAAAAAAAAAAAAAAAAAAAGAAAAAAGAATGGGAAGGAAGACAAACCTGGCTGCCACATTCTGTTGAAGTTGGGATCCCCCTGAAAATTATTATGGTTGTTTGGACCAGATTCTACTCCCGAAATATCCTGTCCATTTGGCATTATTCCCTGTTGCTCCACTACATTCTGTTGCCCTGAGGCTTCTCGCTGAGCAATCCATGCTTGAGCTAATGCAGCCCAGTCTATCTGGCCTAAAATAATCAGAGAAACATAAAAGGTTAGTGTTGGCATTTCGGAGATGTGACACCGCTTCTCAGTTACATGCCTAATTGCTCAAGAGGAACAGGCAGTATTTTCCTTCGGCAAGTATCACCAGCGTCGTGATTACTTATTCACTGTGCACAATAAAACAAACTGGTTGCAAATATCAAAATGCACATACTTGCTGAAGTAGAGTTTCTCCGTGTACAACTGAAGTGCCATAAGGCAGATTATTTTAGGTTCACATTAGCATTGCATGGTAGCAGTACGCTTCCTTTTTTTTTTCCTAAACTATACTAATTATGTCAGAATGAAATACACTCTTACGTTTTTTATTTGTAAAATTCAACCTAAGCAAAGATGCATAGCTAGAAAACATTTTGCAATACATGCTCTTTGTATCATATCTGCTTTTTGCAATGCTATTTAATGTTACAATTCTCTCCACCTAAATTGCACTGTCATCTGAAAACAGGATGACGTCTGTTGATCATTATCAAATCAACAAATGTTGATTCTATAAAAATTTAAGCAACAAATAACAATGCAAAACCAGTCAATCTTTTCACTCTGTTTTAGTTTACATACCTTCCTTCACCTCCTTTCTGGATCCCGCTGGATGTTTCGAACTCTTCCCTCATACATAATTTAAGGTTAATATATTCTACTGCCTTTTTTTTTTTTTTGAACAAACTATGTCACTATCATCCCTATGATAACCTAAAATAAATACTGTATCAATTGTCCCAGGGTGTGAGTATGGGGGGTTCTATGTATACAAGTACATCAAAAATTCTGCCACAAGGGCAGTGAATGACAAGGCAGATTTTCTCAGATGAGGGTATCTTACGATTTAGCTTGACTAAGATCTGAAAAGCATATAGATTTTGTAAAGCAACATGAGGCCTAAATGCACATCTGGATGACTGGTCCAATGTTGATAATTTACCCAGGAAACCTAGCCAGAGGTCTGTTTTGCTTGTTAAGTATTAAAATTGCAGAACTCTAGGAACCAAGGTATGGATTCCATTTCTTAAGCTGTTCTGAAAAGCATCATAAACCTATTATCTTGAAAACAGATATAATAAAGCAATTATCAGTAATGATCGGTAATGAATATTCTAAAATTGAGGTTACAACAGATAAAATTAAATCTGCAAAGCTTTCAGGACTTACTTGGATCTTGCTGATGCTGAAATGACTGCATCCACTGCTGCTGGTTCAAAGGCCATTGCTGCCAAGGTTGTCCACCTTGATCCCACATCTTTTAAGTCTTTATATAGTCTATATTTCAACTAAAAATAATAGTTGTATGTTTAAATGGATGCCCATGAAATATCACATAACTGAAACTTATATAATTGCAGATACATTTAAGCCTTCCAAAGCAAGCTGAAGCAATGCTGTCTCAGTATTTTTAGCTGGAGGAAATGGTTCATCCTCTAGAGCAATATCTGAAAATATTATTGGAAGATTTCAGAAGATTAGAATGCTTCCTCCATACTTCTGTGAGGAAACTAACTACAAAATAACATTCAAGGAGAGACATGAGAAGTCCATTAGAAAAGCAAACAAAACCCCAAACCCCACATGTATGACAATGAATGCAATTTAGAGAGGGTCAAATTAAACAAGATATTATTTAAATTATATTCTTGCCTGCTTTTTAGGGAAAAGTGGGTATTCTATACAAGTTCTATTCAAGGCTGTTAACCAAGTAAAAGGAAGGTCACTGTGTGGTAAACATTGGAGAACTAAGCAGGTACAAGATGCT
The DNA here is from genome assembly GCA_003342815.1 of Eudromia elegans. Classification (NCBI taxonomy): domain Eukaryota; kingdom Metazoa; phylum Chordata; class Aves; order Tinamiformes; family Tinamidae; genus Eudromia; species Eudromia elegans. Next base: position 129,611 of record PTEX01000499.1, on the reverse strand, counting down.
CTCTGCATTAACTTATTTATTAACTTGTAATAGTTAATATATAAGTTGATAATAATATATAAGTTAATAGTTACTATATAAGTTAATTATAATTTCTAAGTGAAATATGCCTTAAGAATGGAGGAAAAACTTCAGGGCATATGTGCAGATTCACCACATGGTCCCTTATAACCATCAGAAAGCTTTCTGGTGAGCGACGTATTTGCTCGCTGAGGGGCAATCAACAGCACTAGACTTTCTAAAAGAAAGGGAGCACCACAGACTCCTTCGGGTGCCCCTCTGGGGCCAGACTTACAGAAATAAATGAGGCACAGCAATTTCCCAGGTATGCCTGTGACTGGGCACCAAATTCCTTGCGGAACATGCACCTCTTACGTAAAAGCAACGAGCAGCGCTGTCTACGCTGCTCCGAAAGGCGTTCTGGAAGACCAAGCGAGCGGGCAGTTTGGGAGCCTCTCCAGGGATTGCTCTCAAATTGCCATAGCGATGAGATGTCCCCAGGTGGGACTGGTGCTCCCAATCTCTGCTAAGACCTCAGGCGGCTTCCTGCCCTCAAGGCCCTCCCAGTCCGTACCCCCTCCACAGGGCTTCCAGCTCACAACGCCTCATCTCAGGCTACAAAATACTACCCACGTGAACTTCAAACACCTCAAAATATCATATTGTGGGGTGCTGGGGAATGCACAGATGGGTGCCAGCTAATTTTTTTCCATATTTTTGTCAAGTTTTGTTTTTATTAAAAAACAATAACAACAACAAAGATGGCCTTAGTTATTAGACTACTTACGCTCAAGCCTATACAGAAATATATGTATAGAGCTCAGAAAACTTCAGGCGCCAACACATTTTTGGAGACTTTCAAAAAGACCAAACCAAGTTTAATACCAGAGTAAAGTGTCACGCAAAACCTGCTTTGCTACTTTTATGATTTTTTTTAAGCCAAATTAAATCCATTTCTTTATTTCAATGACATTTTTATGATACTCAAACTTTTAGCAGATGAAGATAGTGCACGTCCTGACCTACAGCACATGCTCTTCACCAGCATTTTAATCTGTATCTGCGAAGCCACCTTTCTTGCATTAGGTGAGTGCAGCAAAAGCAGCTAGTAAGCAAATTACCTTGCTACTTAATGTAACTTTTAAGCTGGTCCTGCAACATCTAGCCCTCCAAGCACTCACATAAACATATTTCACACATTGAGTATGAAATAACAACCTCACATAAATAATAGCATCCTAAAATAAGAAGAAAGCAAATAATTCTCTATCATCCTCCCTTTAATTCACCGTTCCTTTCAGGATACAAAATCTTTCAAATGTCAAAATGAACTTGTTAACACATTAAAATAAAGCTGCATCAACTGTGGTTCAGGATAATTGCTTCAAAGAACGAAGCTGCCTCAGGCTGCTCATTTCCAATTTTTAAAATAGTGCACTAAAATAAACTAGTAATGACAAAAAGGTATTTCAGTATTTCTGATATTACTTACTGCACTAAATCGTACAGTACTTATTGTACAGTACTAAATACATACTACCTTGGAAAAAGGCTTGCAATATGTCACTAAAATGAATCCAGCCAAAGACTGACTAGGTTAAATTGTGTTGTTACAAACACTTCTATTAAACTGAACTGAACACTGTTAGTTTTAACCTAACATGATCAGGTAAGATTTACTTTTGTTTTCCTGGCTGCACCTCTGTGCTGAAATCTTGGACAAATTAGATCTTTCTGACAGGTTCCAACTTACACAATTATACAATTAATTTGTAATAAAATTTGGTAGCTGTTAATAGGTTTATCTGTTTCTAATGAGTTAACCACTGAAAAGGATGCTTACTTAATATTTTACCTTTTTATTCTCAGGTCTAGATCCTCTCTATGGACCAAACAAAACCACAATTCACATAAAGGTCCAAGACACACAATTCCTCAGAATCTCTTATATTTAACCCATGCTCCAGGTAGCCAGCAACTACCTCGCTGCTTTGCATGTCATGCTGCCCGATGGTGGGGAGAGGGAAGGACACACAGCTCCACCCAGCAGCCTCCAGGAAGCCGGCACAGGAGATACAGGGAGAGCCCGGGCTCTAGGCATGAAAATGCAGATTTTAATTTGTGATCTGAGTTTCCAAGGTTTTATTTCTGCATTGCATTTGAGCTGTTTTCTTAGAGAATATTCCTAAAGGACAGTGCTTTTCATAGCTTGGCAACTATAAGACGTGCTGGCTTTCAGGTAATGGCTTTGCTATCAAATTTAGCAAAAAAATTCCTTGGCTAATCAGAAACATGTACTACACAAATATCTGAGCAAATACATCTCTTTATGCATCTGTGTGCATCTGCACTCAAGCACTTCTCAAATATTATGTGAAAAATGGCCAAAACAATTTCTCACATACTACTTATTTTCACTATTTTTTTCTATTTTGCTATTTTTTTACAGAAATGGGAATTGAGTAAGGAGGAACCAAAACTGACATTTTGAAGTGGCTTTATTCAATAAAACTAACCTTAAAATACACTGACAAGAAGAGAAAATATAATATATTCACATGCTCTTAGTATTTACAATTAAATGCTATATTTTAGCATGCATTATCCACAGCCAGTGAATAGAAATTATTTGTTCTACAACTTAAACCAACCTGATGCCCTGAAATAGCTGAACACCACCATTTTATATGATTCTTAGAAGACAACATGGGAGCTAGATTTTAGAGATGTTAAAAATAATAGTATCTATTTAGGCCGAGGCAAATATTCTCTCAGTGGACTAACCAGATGTGAGAGCCACCAAAATTAGTTTTGAAATGAGGCCCATAAACTGTAGGGGGCCACAAGTTACCTGTAAGGAAGGCATGCAGAAAAAAGATCAGCCAAGTGCTCTGTACTCAGCATCCTTAAATTTACTAAAACCAGTCCAAAACCAGAGGGGGAAACAACATCCCCTGCCCAGCCAAATTAACACTTGGTCAATTCAGAAACAGCTGAGACCCTTCGTGCTGATGCCTACCATGAGGAGCAGACATCCCTTTCACACATGCAAGTAGTAACAACAAAAAGATGGAGAAGAGAGAATCAGTTACAGATACAAGAAGGACCTCTCTGATCAAAGCAAAATTTACACTGTTAAAGCTAATTTGGGGTGGGTACTGCTATATAAAACACAAGCAATTTTGGATTGCTTGTGAAATCCCCAGGTCAGAACTTCCCGAGAGAGAGTCCTCACCCAACAGCAGGTGACAGCTCTAAGTTGATTTCCCACTAATAACACAAGACCAAATATGCTGCAGAGCATCCAAATTCCAGTGAAATGTTTTATTTTCCATTGAGAGGGGAAGATGAATCCTCCTAAAGTCTTTTAAACCCAACCATTGGGAAGACATGTCCTTCTTACTAAAGAGGTATGTCAACTTAGAAGTCATTAAGACACTCTGGTTCTGATGTCACTGGTGGCTATGTGTGTGCAACAACTTCTGAAAAGGAAAAAGGTTTGAGAAGAGACTTTACAGGCGCCTAACGACAAAGGAAAACGCAGGCACAGCTCCCCGTCACGGCAATGGATTACAGCTCTCTTGCTTAGCTGATTTGCCCTCAAATTTATTTGGTTATAGCCTTTCTGTATTTCCTCTGTATTGTCCTGTATTTCCTAAGGAGCATTTACTGGCACTCCAAGGTTTGTTCCCACATATTAGATCAAAGAACCGGAACCCGAATCTATTAAAAATCTGTTTATCACTGGAAAATCAGAAGCCAATTTGGATTTTTTATTCAATTTTTACACAAAAAAAAAAATCACATGGAAAAATACACAGTCAATTATCATTAGTTTTCGTGCATTTGACTGTCAAAAATTATGAAAAGTTAATTGGCTATCACAAAATTTTGCTAAAGCTTTTAAGAGCAAACATGTTCAGAAGTACATTCTGTCATAAGCTTAAAAGATTGATTTATATTCAAAGGCTGGATCTACTCAAAATTTTCACATATCAAATTCCTGGCAAGAAAAATGAAACACCTTCAAGAGGATTGCTGGTGAAAGCACCTGTTCGGGCAACAAAACCAGGAATAACAACATACCTAGGACTTACCTCGATTCCCCAAAAATAGCAAACTCAAAGACTCAACAGCACCCAGAAAAGAAAAAATCTAAGTAGGCTTCAAACTCTTTAGAATTTTACCCAGTAAAAGTGGTGGGTAAATCTCTCCCAGGACAGAGGGAACAAATACTTAAAGCACCTTTCCAATCCTTTGCTCAGGTGTGAGGCACATCTCAGCCATAGACAAGACTCACTATTAAAAACCTCTTATTTAGCCTACCTAGTCCTCCTCAGATAAGGTGTTTATGACAGAGCAGTATGACACAGCAGAAACACCACTCTCTGAAAAGCAGGACGCAGAGGCTACTTACCAGGAACCAGAGCTCTGAGTGGTGGTTCATGTGCCCTTTCACCACATGGCCCACAAAACACAGTTACCTTGAGGCTCTTTCACATAGACAGGCAAGCACAGCATGGTGCTCTGACAATTTCCCAATGGCATAAGAGCTTTGTGAAGGCCTCACTGGTGCTGGGGGTTGTGGGACATGGATATCCAAGACGGAGTTATTTAAGAGGTCACCCATAGAGCCTGAGCTCTAATTTACTCCCTCAGATTCCTCCAAGACAACTCTACCTTAGCTGATTCATAGCGTGAGCTCACGAAATTTGTCATCCAATTTAATAGTGCCTGTACAGAGGTTACTATGATTGGACCTCTCAACAATGGAGAGGAGCAGCCTCGCAGAGCAATGTCATTCCTGTGAATGCAAAAGACAAAGTCTTGGTATCCTGGAGAGATTGTCTTCAATACATGCCTTATGAAACTAACTACAAAACTGAAAACAAACAAACAAACAAACAAACAAAAAAATCCACGTTTTGTCCCTGAACAAAACGTAGTAGAGGTAATGGAACATGTGAATTCCTTTGATCGATTTCTTCAAACTGCACGAATGTCTTCATGCAGACAGTCCAAGAAGTCTATGAAGTACCCTCAACTCCAGAAGACCATCACGAAGAGAACCATCCATATCTGCTTAGTCAAACAAGTGCATCTCTTGCACTCTTTCTTGCCAGACTCTCCTTGCTCTAATAATCTCCTATATCTATGAATCTCCTGCTGTTGTGAAAATATCATCCTCTTCAATAAAAGGGTCATACAGCTGCCTAACTCTAAAGTGCACCAGACCAAGTGCCTTGCAGATCAATAGCTCCTGCAGATGAGGATGAGATCTGGAGATTCATGCTGACTCGTGGCAGGAACATTCCTGGAAACAGGAATATCTTAACAGACAAAAATATGTACCTTTTTTAATTTCATCACCCAACAAATGCATGTTAGAAGCAAGATTAAACAGAGTGCACACAACAGTTTTAACTCCAACAAAGCAGCAGACAGCCCAGACCTCGGATTGTGCTTAAGAGAAAGTAACAGGAACCCTTTGTTGTGTTATGAGCTGAAAAGATGAAAGTTGAGAATTCCTAAACCAGATATCAACATCTTTTTACCAAATCTCAAATATACAATCTGGCAATCGAGTTTTCTCAACCCTCTGAGCAAATAGACTAACAATGTACAATTGTGAAGCCTATTGAATCAGGACAGCAATGAAATGCCAGTATTGGCCGGTAACCAAATGCTTTCTGATGCAGAAGAGAGGCTGTAACATCTTTCCGCTGAGGATACCCATCATCCTTGAATGACAACTGCACACGTGATGCAAGATAGCCTGGGAAGTTTTATTTGCAATCTAAACACCCTTAAGTAGAAATTCCTGCAGAAATTCTCTGGCGAATAAAACTCTGGTCTTGCAGACCTTCCAAACACAGTACTTCAGCAAGAACAACCTTTATCTAAAACAAAAGATGCTGAAACAGCAGACACCCAGAACACCTAAATAATCATGCTTTAAGGAAGCTCTGCTCTTTTTTACATTCCTTTCATCAGTAACATCTCGAGTGAAAAAAATAATAATAATAATAATAAAGAAAAAGAAGAAGCTTTGTTTCCTTTAAGTCAAACTATCACTGCAGCCTGACTTTTTCCTATCTTTAGCTCTACTGAGTAGCTGAAGGGAAGGACCCTAAATATGCCTTACAATAATTACTGTTTATTTAATTTTCATTAAATATTTCATAACCACTGTTATTAGCTGGGTAACCTTTTAGCATGACCTCAAAATAACCTGAGTACTTCTAGGAGCAAATATATCAACCAGTCTGATTCTCTTCGTGGTATTCTTCAGGCGCAACAGGTTGTCCAAGCCACAACTTGGGAAGGAGCATCTCACAAGCACCACATACTTTGCAGGCAGAGCATCTCTGGCCCATGTAGGTCTAGTGTCTGGAGATGGACCTTAAGTAAAATGAAGAGCTCTTGGAAGCAAAGATCCTTGAAATCCATGGTCTGAGCTCCAATCTTTTGTGCAGTGTCTTGCTCTAATGTAGAGTTTTCTTTTCCTTTCACTCAAGGGAGTGAATGCAAAAGGATGTTCACACTGTGGACTTTTAGCACAGTGACTTAAGGCTGGTGGTAAATTTGCATGATGAATTCTGCAGAACCATTCTGTTGTGAGCAGCATAAGTATACTCATGCTTTTACAATACCAGAAGCTGCACAGTTACAAACAAGACAAGAAGTAGAAAAATGCCATCAGCAGAATTCAAGTTGAACATTCTTGCTTATGAGACATTTTTCCCGCTTTTTCTCCTTAAGCTATTATTTCATCAAGGCCGTGATAACCTAGACCTTACTGACAAGGCTAGGAGGACTCATGCATAAATTCTCCAGAGACAACCCCCCATAACAGTTCACAACTTTCACAAGGAAGACTAAAGACCAGATTATCCAGGTCCATCACGGACATGACTCCAGCTGAGCCTGTGTCCAAAGACAGTAAAGTTCAGCCCGTGCAAGCTCTCACTGTGAGCTAAACTTGAGGGAAGTATAAATTTAGCACTTCCTCCATGACTGTGCCTTGGTAGAGCAAATACTAATTTACTGTATGAATACATTTATTATAGGTGTGACTAAAAACAAATATGCAAATGAACAAACATCTTCCGTACCCGGAGAAACCAGCCACTCTACCAAAAACAAACAAACAAAAAAAACAACGCAGAGGAGGTTCCACACACATCAGCAGCAGGTGGTCTTCATGTTGGGGATCCAAGCAGTCAGTCCATGTCGGGAGCTGGAAAGAATTAAGAGCACAGAAGAATGTTCCACCCTTTGGACCGTGTACGAGCACCCGGAGATCCTAGAGGAGAGCCACAGGCACATTCCCTCGGAGTCAAAGCAAACATGGCTTGCCACTCAGAGGAAAATGTACCAGCTTCTATTCCATCTGATAAAAACAATCTTTGATACAATACCATACTGTACTATAGATAACTGCTGATCAGAAAGTGAAATGTTAGGAGTTAGGACAAGTTGGGATTACGGATTTCTGAAGAGAGCTCACTATCCGGCCTGTTACCATGTTTCACCCATTCCACTCAGACTTGGCCAAAGACTTTGCTATAGTATCTAGGCACCACCTAAGATGAGATACTATGTATTTTTTTTCTGAGCACTAGAAACAACAGGAATGCAGTTTTGTCTGCTCTTTACAAGATGTCAAGACAAAAAAATGCATTAAATCCTTCAGCTTGTTTACAGTTGAGTATCACTAGCATTAAGAGTCAATTTTAACCACTTCACTGAATTTAGAACAACAAAAAAAGCTGTTCTTTCTCAGAGTGAGAAGTGCAAGTTTTCCAAATACTTGACCAAGATCTCAAATATAGAAACATAAAAAGAGTTCAAGGAAACTGCTTGCTTGGTATCTGCAAAGCTTTCCAGAATCCATTTCACATGTTAGCATGTCTGACTAATGCTTATAGGGCTGCTAAGATGAAACAGGCTGAACAAAAGCCAAATTTTTGAAAAGTGCTATGAAAACTTCTAGAGTGAGTCATTCAAACAGTGAGGCTTCCAACTTCTGTTATTTTAAACTTAAATTCACAGCGGGTACACTGAGCCGTAGCCAACCTTTTTAAAGACACAAAATGGCAAGATACTAGCAATTCATATATTTACTTACTTTCTACATTTTGATGACATAAGCACAAAAACATGCATCCTTTTGACTACCAGGAAGCACTGAAACCATCATTAAAATGTTAATTACCATAAGTCAGTACTTTCAGTCAAAATTGTACTGGGTTTGGTAAAAAAAAGTCTGACATGGTTACTCTGTGTACGTCATTGCAACAGAAGAACTGATATTAGACTTTCCCTTAGACATGCAACACACCATACTCTTTTTCCTAAAACAAAGCAGGAAAGCTGCTTCTTGGAGGACGTTCTCTTGACTAAACAGCTAACCAAATAGTCAACTAACAAAATGCAATAACTAACAGCTGAATAAACACATATTTGTTCCTGTTTGTGAACAGATTTTACCCCCAACAATAAATGTCGCAAGACAGACTAGCTAGGGAGAAACAAGAACGACTGCTAAGCACTACCCACATTTCTGTGGGTAGCTGCTTTGTGTTATTTACTGGGGAAGGTGGATTTCTGATCACAGAGTACCTCTATCACAAAAACAGACTATATACTCCATAACAGCTCTGCATAATCCTGAGTCTAACTGAAAATTAACTACCATCTATCATTATAGATGACATGGCAAGCTGTCACTGCACTGAGAATTTGTGGGATAACACTGAATTTGGGCACTTATAGGTTCTGCAGAATCTCCAGGGTCAAAGGCATAGAGAGCAATCTAGCAAGAGCCCGCATGACATGCGAAAAGACAGTATAGGAAGTCTTGCAATGGCAAAACAGCAGAAATGACATAAGGTTCATTGTTGCCCCAGACAAATGAATAATCAGCAGCTTGTCTCCAGTTTACTGAATTCACAATAACGCTGCCATCTTGTCCCCCGACAAAACCAAGGCTCTCAGTTCCTACTGTGTTCCGCAGTCAGCACGAGCTGCAGTGAGAGGCAACTGCTCTCGGCTCGGCACAACTTCCCAACTGGGAAGAAGTTTCTTACTCCTGCACGCGGCGAAGCTGTTCTGCTGTAACACTCAGGCCTATCTTTGTAAAACAAGGTCTGAATATTGTCTGCTGGAAAACCTACCTTACACTTTGAAGGAAGCCCCCAGTCTCTTATCTGCAAGACACTGCTGACCCTTTGTGTTAAAATAAGTCCTTAGCTCCTCTGTTACTCTGTATCTCCCATCAATAATGGTCTTATAGACAAGCAAAAACAGATGAGACTTTAACAGATTAAATGAACAACTACCTGTGCAGTTAGATCACTCTGTAAATTAACTTGTTTCGGAACTGTAAAAATTTCAGTTGGGTTAGTGCACCCTTAAGTGTAAAGGCTCATCCTAGCACACCTCATGATCTCGTGTATGTTTAATTCAACACTGAACTTCATGCAAAAAGTACTTAAAACCTCTCATGGGAAAGTGCTTACAGGAGAAAGTCTCACAAACTTCTGATCTGCTCAAAGATCCGTTTTGGAACCTCTTGCGTTTGCCAAGCTTCAGAATGAGGCTCAGATGTCTTACAGAGTTGCTGTGTGACGGTAACATTGACTTTACTTCTCTGAAGCCCTCCAGTGGGATGAGCTCATGAGAATGCCCACAAAACAGCAGGTATATTCCACGCAGGCGCTTCATCTGCATAGGGCCTGCCAGTAGAGCCTACTAGGGAGCTGCAGAGTGTGTGCTGCTCCCAGAGGGCTCCTAGCTCCGCATGCAGATGCTCTCAGGGGTGAAACACCGAGTGACGAGAAGCACTCCCAGCCACCTCCTACCAAGCCACATGGGCCTCTGGGCTGTCCCCGGGGCCCCTCTCGGGCCATCTCCAGGTCCCCTCTCGGCCCCAGGCCCGTCCCCACAGCCTCTCTCGTGCCATCCCCGGGGCCTGTTTAGGCCCTGGGCCCGTCTCTCTCCCTGGAGGCTGGGGCACTGGCCAGGCCCCCCCCGCCCCGCCGCCACCTCCAGCCTGGGCGGCGGCGCATGCGCACACGCACGTAACGGGACCCGCTTGCCGCGGCGCGGCGGGACGCCCGCCAGAACGGCGGCGCATGCGCGGTGGGCAGCACGGGGGCGAGCCGGGCTCCCGCCGCCGCCGGTGCTCCCACCGCGGCGCATGCGCACGGCGCCGAGCCGGCGGGAGGAGGGCGAGCAGCCTGGCTCCTTCCTCCCCGGCCGGGTGCTCGGCGGTCCCGCCCGACGGCGGCGGCTCCGGGCGCGGCGCTCGGCGCCCTCCGACGCCTCCCTGCTCGGCTCGGCCGGAGCAGCCAAGGAGAAGACCAGGCCAGTCTCGCACCCGCCAGCCCCCCAGGAGCGCCGGCGAGCGCTGGCCGCGCCGCTACTTACACTCTCCCCGCCTCCCGCCGCGGGCGCTGCCGTTACTAGCGGTTCGCAGCCGTTTTCGTTCCCGCTTTCGCTCCTCGTCTTCACGAACAAGACAATATGGCGCCTAGCGGCGCTCACCCGGAAATGGAACGCGTCACGCCGCTGACCTTTCCCTGGGCGACGCGGATACCTCCCGCCACCATCTTTGGTGAGGGCGCGCGGCATCTCCCTACCCTACCAGCGGGGCCGCCATCTTTGCTGAGGGCAGCCACCCTTAGGGAGACGCCGGGACAGCGGTGACCGGGCGGCCGGCTTGTGCCGCAGGTGGCCCGGAGGTGTGTGCGCGTTGGCGCAGGGCCCGTCTGTGCGTTGCGGCGCTCGAGTGATCCCTCCGTGCTGCGAAGGGGGCGGCTCCGAGCAGGAGGGCCGGCAGGTGAGTGCTGTGCGTGTGCTGGAGCGGCCTCGAGGCGCGCGGCCGCGGGCCGGGGCCGCGCGGGAGTCAGCGCCGGCAGCCTGTGTGCGCGTGCCTGAAACGCGCGTGGGGGGGGGGGGCGGCTCCGAAGGAGTGCCCGTGTTAGTGCCTTAACGCTAACAGAAATGTTAATAAGCCAAGGATTTCCAAAGCTCTGCATTTGCGCTCTGCCTTCTGATACTGTGATTGTGGTGTGCTCCGCTGTAAAGACGGATCAAACCCACCCCTGCTAAGAGCTCTCCTTATGGACAGGGAGTTGCTTTTGCAGGCAGAGCAATTGATTTGAGCGGTTGTGTTGCGTTTTGTGAAATGGGTTTTTTTATTAGCCGCTTCATTGCTTGCCTCTGGGTTAATTTACTTCACTTTATGAGAAGAAAATGTGTAAAGTTTTTGTGATGTTTTATCATCAAAAGCAACTAATACTGACATAAATTAACAGAATAAAGTAACTTTTATAACTGGAAAATTCAAATGTTCAGAAAACTTGTGCTTTATTTCATTGTTTATTGTTTCATTTAAGGGTTTTTAAGGTTTGTTGGTGCCGTTTAGGCTGCGCACTGCTGCTAACTGAGGTAGTCCAGTGTTCCCCCCTTTTGAACAGCTGGGTGAAGAATGCGCTCCATGAACAGGAACAGTTGGTATGTGCCGTGTCCCCTGGTCCCAGCTGGGAACTTGGAGCGACACCTCGTGTGTGGGGCAGCTCCTAGTGAGAGTGGGGACCGAGGGCACCTCGTGTGGGCCCTTCTCTCATTGACCACAGAATTAAAAGGCTGTTTTTGTAAAGGGGACAAGCTCTGTCTTGTAGTCCACGAGCAGTGCCACAGGTGATAAGCTCCACCACGTTTCCCACCGCTTCTCTTAAGCTTTCAAGGATATGTAGGGACCTGGAGAGCCCTTCCAGGGGCAGTGATGTTGGTGCACAAGATGGACAGGAAAAAAATACTTAAATATATATATACACACACACATCTTAGAATTAGACAGCACAGCTTTCCAAATGGTTATTTTATTCATACATCTGCCCAACTGTAGACATGAAAGACAAAATGAATTTAAAAAGTCATCTGTATTCTTTACAGTCACGAGTTTCTCAGAATGATCAGAATGATTCTTTTTCTTTTTTTTAAAGAGGCCTTATGGGAGTAAAAGAATTAAAAACCAAGGTGAAACTTTACTGCATTTGATTTATTGCTCAGAGTATCTGAGACTTAGCAACAACTTTTTGATTATATAGATAGCTATATATGAGCACATCAGGAATTATCTCCACGTATCTAACAGCATCAAAACCTGACTTTGTAAAATGGCTAAATAGGGAACTGGTGCCATTGACACAGAGGGTTCATGACACAGAGTTCACTGAAGTCCCAAGTTACACATTTTAAAAATAAAAATTTCATAGAGCAAAACAAAGAGGTGTTAAAAGGTGCTAAAAAGTCATAAATTTACTCAAACTAAATGTTTTTCATGCTCCTTTTAAAAGCCATACTGCAACTACCTATTTTGTATTATAAAAAATTGGAAGCTGCAATAGATGGAAGAAACATTCGTAACACTTATATTAGTGGTTTAGTACAGTTATCAATAAAGACAAAAGTAGTTAATTTTACTTAGACAGAATATATGCCAGGCTGTTTTAGAATAGTTGCAATGACTTCCAATTTATTATAAAATGTTAATCTAGACTTTTCATGCAGTGTTGTGCAAAGGAAATGTTTTGACTTCTGTCTGAAAAAATATATTTTATAAACTTCTATAAACTCTGTTTATAGGAAAAATAGATGTTTAATCTTTTTGAATAATGACTTTTCCATTATTTCTGCTGTCTATACACTGACGGGAGAGATGCACACATTTAAAACAACAGGCAAAATGATACTCTTAATCAGAGTATATTAATATAGAAGCAAAAATACCCCATTGAAATCATTGGACTGAACTGTCAGCAGTCAATGTTATCTTTCTCATGTCCATCACAACATATATTAATGTGTATAGAGTACAGCCAAAACTAAATTAGTATTATATCTATTTTTTCCCTAAAGTAAAGATTATATTCAGATACTCTTTTTATCCGCACTTAATACATCTTGAAGTTTCCTTTCAATATCCTTTTATTTATTTTTTTTCCCAAATAGTGGCTTGTTACTGATGGGCAACAAATTCTTTTTCTTCAAATAACAATTTTATATTGGGTTAATCTGTGGATGTAGATACATAAATTTCTTGTCCTTTTATGATTCAGTTTGTGTTAGTATAAAAAAAAAAGTCCAAAAGAGAAGCAAATGGTGAAGTTAAGACATTTCAGCCTTCTAATTAATTTATAAGCCACCCTCACCTGCTACCACTTGAAATTCGTAAGTAAGGGCACTTCATTCATACGCCCTGAAGGTGCAGATGGGAGTAGGGGAAGGGGAAAATGTAATTTCATTTTCTAAACAAAGCCAATTACAGTGCACACATCTTGGGCAGGGAAGCTGCTGCTTTTCTCTTTTTTTCTTTAGCACTGCATATTTGCAGCCCACTTTCTTAGGAGGCCTGGTTTGTATAAAGGTGTCGTCTTTACCTTGGTGTCACCAGGTCAGTACAAGAGTTTATTCTCCTCTGATGTTTTTGTCATCTTTATGCAGTAAGCTAAGAGCTTCTAGACTTCATAGATTGACTCTAAATTTCTCACTATGTTGAACACTTTAGCAAATGTAGGCTGCATGTCCCAGTTTTCATGGGATGCTCTCAGTTTTTCTTTGGCAATTCCTAAGAAATAATGTGCCCTACTAGAACAGGGCTTCGAATGGCATATTTGTTACAAGCACTTACTTTCGAGCCAAAGTTTACCCCAAGGAACTATGGATACAGGGATATACTTACAGGTATAAAACTTAAATTTAAAGGTGTGGATACTATTCTGTCTTGTCTTTTTCACTCTAAAGCCACAACTGCACCTACTGCCCTCACTTCTGCATAGCACTTTTCTTTTCCTGGAAAAGTTTCATGCCTCTTTCTGACTCTGAACCTCCTGGAGCTGCTGCTACCACTGTTATGTTTTATTTATTTATTTAATTTCAACTCAGGTAGTTAGATGACCTAAAGCCAAAGTGGCAGTGTTCATCTCGGATCAAGACAGCAGCTTTTTTTAATACAGTTTTCCCTTCAGCTTCTATAAAATACCATAACAATATGAAAATATGCCTGGTGAAAATCATAGAATCATAGAATGGCTAGGGTTGGAAGGGACCTGTAGAGGTCATCTAGTCCAACCCCCCTGCACACGCGGGGTCTCCTAGAGCATGTGGCACAGGGTGATGTCCAGGCGGGTTTTGAAGATCTCCAGAGAAGGAGACTCCACCACCTCTCTGGGCAGCCTGTTCCAGTGCTCTGTCACCCTCACCGTTAAGAAATTCTTCCTCAAGTTCCTGTGGAACTTTTGGTGCCTCAATTTGTGGCCGTTTCCCCTAGTTCTATCACTGGCCACCACTGAGAAGAGGCCAGCCCCCTCCTCCTCACTCCCTTTCTTGAGATATTTATATATATTAATCAGGTCCCCTCTCAGTCTTCTCTTCTCCAGGCTGAAGAGGCCCAGCTCACTCAGCCTTTCCTCATAGGGCAGATGTTCCAGACCCCTAATCATCTTTGTAGCCCTGCGCTGGACTCTCTCTAGCAGCTCCATGTCCCTCCTGCACTGGGGAGCCCAGAACTGCACACAGTACTCGAGGTGCGGCCTCACCAGGGCTGAGTAGAGGGGCAGAATCACCTCCCTCGACCTGCTGCAGATGCTCTACTTAATGCACCCCAAGATCCCATTGGCCTTCTTGGCCACAAGGGCACACTGCTGCCTCATGGTCAACTTGTCGTCCACCATGACGCCCAGGTCCCTCTCTGCGGGGCTGCTCTCCAGGAGGTCGGTCCCCAGCCTGTAGGCATGTCTAGGGTTATTCCTCCCCAGGTGCAGGACCCTACACTTGCCCTTGTTGAACTTCATGAGGTTACTCGCCGCCCAGCTGTCCAGTCTGTCCAGGTCCCTCTGGATGGCAGCGCAGCCCTCAGGGCTGTCAGCTATTCCTCCCAGTTTGGTGTCATCAGCAAACTTGCTGAGGGAGCACTCCATCCCTTCATCTAGGTCATTAATGAATAAATTGAACAGGACCGGACCGAAGACTGAGCCCTGGGGGACAACACTAACCACAGGCCTCCAGCTGGACTCGGCACCACTGATTACCACTCTCTGGGCCCTGTCATTCAGCCAGTTCCTAATCCACCTCACTGTCCACTCATCTAACCCACTCTGCAAATCCTGCCAATATGTCCACTTTTTAATGGGGGAAAAAAAAACCAGGCAGCCTAAATGGTATGAGGAACTCTGCTTAAAGTGAAGATCACCTCATCAAATTTACCTGAAAGTAGCATTACAGTAGCCCACCCAGATTAAGAAAATCTCTGTTTCTCTCCACTCCTTGCACTCTATAGAGTAGAGTTGCAGGTTGAAAAGTAGGAGGAGATACATACCTGAATTCAATACTTTTAACCCAGAAATCAGCAACATCAGGAACCTGAGGGTCATCCAAGCCATGTGCCTGCTTTACACTGGTTCTAAATACACTTCATCTAGGACCTTGATTGCGTCATGGCCTGTGGTTCTTTGCCACAACTATTTTTTAGGCAGCTATATACAAAGATAAGGTGTAAATGGAGAAAGGGTATGAAAAAGGTTAAAAAAAAAATCAGTAAATATGTTCCCTTTGAACTATACAAGCATTTCTCTCTTTTAGTGCAACTATGGTTTAGTTCATTTAGTTTGAATACAGATAGTTGAAGTGGACTGATTGCTCTAAATTTTACTTCTTTCAGGTAAATCGATAATTTTAATCTATGGAGAAGAAAAAAATATCTGGGTTTGCTAAAGTACATTGCCTGAATGTGACCTACCCAAATGGGCTTTTCTTACTTTGGGAAATAAATCCTGACCAGAGGCACTCTGTATTTGTTTCTGCACTCACTTGTATTTTCTGCCCTCCTCAGTGCCTGCTCAAGCCTGTACAAGGAGCATGACCAGAGAGTAGAGCTCAGCAGTCTGCTTGCAAGCTCTAAGCAAATGTAATTAACTGTGCAGATTTTGGGTTTTTTTTATACTAAAAGACTTTAGGTAACTTTATACTAAAAGACTAAAAGACTTCAGGTAACTCTGAACTTGGACTAGAAAATTTGAGACAGGTGTGAGGAGGGTAGGTACCAAAGATGGCAGAAGGGACAGCAAGGGTTTTGCACTGTGAAACAAAGTGTTGCTCGAAATAAAAATAGTAAGTTGAAGTAAACAGTTTACTAAAAAGTTGAGCATGATGCATCAGAACTGTGGCTTGTATTTAAGCAGCTGCTTCTTGAATGAATTATCACATAACTGTGTGAAACTTTGGCCTTCAAATATATGTATTCCTATGAGGAATTATGAAAAGAATTGGGGCAATCATAGTATGGACAGGAAACAAGAGTGTAGGGACAAGCTGCCTTGTCCTGCACTGCTGGCAGAGAGAGGTCCAGACCTGCACCAAAGGGTAAATGTTACCATTTACTGTCCAACTCACACACACAGTGCAAAAATAATTTATAGTTTATTACTCCTGTGAGAAAAGTATTCAGGAACAGATAACAAATTCATGTTTAGAACCAGAAGTAACAGAATTACCCAGTTATACCTGAAAACTCCATACATATTCATACACAAGCTTACTATATGCTGTACATGTGTCATAATATGAATTTGAAATTTTTCTAAGCGTAGAAGTATTTGCAGGTCTTTACTGCAGTAAGTAGTGACAATATATATTCATACATTAATGGTGTGCATACATGTCATCCGTGTGTACGTATGTATCTGTCTCTATAAAGAGATAGAAATACGTTTCCCAGAGGAGATATACATGCGCACCACAGTAATACATGTGTATGTGTGTATATATATGCACACACACACACTAAAACAGGAGTAAATTTCTATCCTAGAGGCAGCTGGCAACAGCTGAGAGGGCGCTGGGGGGCTGAGGGCTCCCTGTGGCCTGGCAGCAGGAGCCTCCCCTGGTCCCGCACGCACAGCAGGCAGCGAGGCTGGCTCTGTGCAGACCCCGCCGCAGCTCTGCTCTGGGGCTGCAAGCAGCGGGCTCTGACCTGCTTTGCTCTGTTGGCATCTCACAGCAGGCGCCCATCCGCTGCTGGGAAGGGTCTGCACTAAAGCCCAGAGAACATGAAATACGTTATACCATCACTGTACACCAGGAAATCCAGGCACTTAAAGCTATCAGTACTTGCATTCTTGACTGTTCTAGAACTATGGGCGAAAGCTTATTTTCATCAAAATTGAGAACAAACTTTCCACTGACCTCACTAGGATAGGACATCAGCTCACATCCTAAATAGACTGTATTTTAATGAGTCCAGGAATCCTAAACGTTTTGCAAAGTGCATATTTTAACAGAATCATTCAGATATTCATAATAGCTTGACTGAGCTCCAAAGTCAACATATGATAAATTCTCTACAAGATAAAGGCACAATATTTACAAGTACTCTTACCACTGCAGCATTTAAATAAAATAGACTAAATAACCACTACATTTTTTTTTTTATTTTAACTGATGAAAATTATAATATTCTCTCATAAAAGAGCAGATACGCTTGTGCATTTAGTACTCGTGATTCTGGTACCACCTGAACGTGAGCGTCACTAACATACACCCACTGTCCTGCTGATGCTCCCACAGCCTCTTTTAAACCTGAAATGCAAAAACAGAGTCTGTCATATTTCTGTCTTTCACTATTTATTCAAAAAGTCAAAGGCATTTTAAGTATACCTTACTAAGTTTTAACATTAAATTATGCCAGCAGCTAGAACCAGTTCTGACAGGGAAGAATTTTATTTCGGAAGCTAACTAATAGCAAACAAGGACCACTAGTTTAACTAGGATTTAAACAGTTTTAATAATCATTCAAGGGAAACAGAACTGAGAGAGACTTCTGCTTCAAAATACTGTCCTTCTGGAAGAAAAGCTTCCAATGCAAAGTGATACTGCTCAGGACAAAGGATGTGCTTGGTTGGCCCTCCCAAAGGGGAAGAGTAAATACATTCGCAGTCTGTTCTCCTCAAATCACTATCACTCTATTTCCTTTTCCACCTTATTGCCTTCCACATATCCAAAACATATGAGTAAGAACAGCTGTGCTCTTTTCAAAACAGCAGCAGAATCCCCTTGACAAATTTTGTGTCCTCCATGAAAAAGTGCTCTGCTCCTCACATTAAACTAGAGTATTCCTTAACCGTAAGCATTAAAATATTCCCAAACATAGCATACCTAGGATAGGTAAGACACTGAAAAAAAAGAAACTATTAAGAGGGTGTGGATTCAGTTCTTGCACAGGTATTTTTGAATATAAAATTTGCCAAAATAGTTACTTTTCAGGGGATGTAACTCTTGAGGCAAGTGAATAACTTTGATTAGAAAAAATGTTTTCTTTCCATCAGTTTCCTGTCCAACTAAACCAGAAGCCATTGTTCGCTTAGCTATAAGTAGAGTTAATATAGAACTATATTATATATGGGGCGTAATATAACAAAAAATTGATTTGTGGGCCTGTACAAATACCCAAGACTATTCTGAGCCCAAGTTCCTGCTTGTTATAAATGCAGCTAGAGCTAAGGAGCTGCAGCCAGGGGCTTATTTTGATTTTACTCACCGAGAAAGGAGGTTCTGTTGTACATACCTAGAACGTTTTTAGTGCCAGAAATATACTCCAGTATTTTCTTGGAGGGTGTCCTGACTTTCACATATGCTGCGTAGTGACCCCCTCTCATTGACCCGCTGTGCTCCACTATTCCATAAAGACTATAGAGCACTCGGGCACCGTCTGCAACATTCTGCATTCCAAGAAATAAAGAAAGTGAAAATGAGTTATTTCAGGATGGATTTTTGTCACAGTTATCTTAATTAGCTTTGAACAATATTATTTTAAAAGAGACCAGCAGACAGTTATAGCATTTCCACTGGTGAAATAAATCCATTAAAAATCCTCAAGAATCTATTAACTGCAGCCAGTAACCATGGAAGCAGCAGTACTTGTCCTGAATGCTGTTAGATGCAGTAAAAGAGGGAACTGCAGCTTAGCTGCTACCAAGTAACATCAAGTCATTCATATCAATGAATTCGGGATACTATTTTAAAGCATTCAATATATAATTCACTGGGGAAAAGAAGAAAAGGGCATTAACAGTAATAAAATCAATCCCGTTTAACTTGTGCTCAGGATAACAGCAATTATTGAAACACAGTAGTGAGAGATGTAAAAACGGGTACCTTGCAAGAAGCAGAACAAAATGGTGCCAAGTCTAAAACCAGTGGGAAATCCACGTGCCTGTTTACCTTCCGTAGACTCAAACCAGCCTTCAAAGGGAAAACAGCAGAAAGGCTAAGGTAAATATTTTTATTAGAAGCTTTCTAAAGCCAAGTATATTACTATGCTATTAAAATAAACCATGAGCAAGAATAAGACTTGTTTCTTATTTAACGTTCTTATTTATGTATTTAATACATGCTACATGCAAACATAGCAGAAGCATAAGAGCTCTCCACGGATATATCTGCAAGGCTAAACACACATTCTGAAGGTATTAGGGATGAACATAAGCATGTTTCAGAACAGAACAGAAATAAATGGTATCTTCCATTTTGCCATATATAGAGCAAAGTTATGTACAGTAACACTTAAGTAATTGCTTGTCCACCAGCATGGCCAAGGTATGTTCCAGATGGTCATTTACCTGGTGGAATCTTTTCAGGTGCAGAATAAGAATAGCAGGAACTGAAGAAATCAGCAGCTGTTTGCGAGCATTTGTATAAACTCCTTCCATTTTCTTTTCTGTATTTAGGAATATCAAAATCACAATTTGTAAAATCACAATTTGCTCAGGGAGAGCAGCCACACTGAATAGATCTATGTTGTCATGATTTTTTGATTCATTGGTTATACTTCTGAGAAGTTGCCCAGCTTATAAGTGTCTTTTTGTTTATTTAAACTGTTTTTGTTGCTCAGCGAACATTAATCATCTGTTTGGACTACAGAAATAAATTCTTGTTGCAAGAAGGTAATTCTATCTCCATTCTTCCAATTCTTTAAGAGTTTTTTTTCCTCTTCTTTACAAGCGTAAATTTTTGCCTCAACACATCCTTCATTACAGGACTTCCCTAAACACTTAAGTTACTACAGCTGCATATTACAGCATTTACATGAAAGCTACCAAGATTGTAAAGGCTATGTAAACAGCAGAAATATCAACAACAAATGATCAGCTTATCAAACTCAAGGTCATCCTACCATTTATTGTTTTTATTGCATTTATTGTTGTTTTTATTGTATACAACTAAAGAAAAAAATACTGTATAAAACTAAAGACATAAATTATTCTCTTTGGTATTTCAATAGCCTTCTAAAATTTAGATTTGTTGCCCTTGCAGGGTAAATTTTTAGGTTGTTAAAAGCAAGTTTTGCTTGGGGAGACATTTTCAGTTTAGCCACCAGGGGAAGCCTGATGCTGGAGCAAGGAGAGAGGGGCAGGTTTGGGAGCTTTTGTCACTCTTGCCATTTGGTTCCGACTGTATTAGCTGGCACGTTACCTGTGGTGCCGGGTTTCTTCTGGCACTTGTGTCTCCGTTCTGTGCAGCTCTCGCACAGAAGTTTGTTGTTGCCCATGAGGAGCTCCACGGAGGTGAACTGGTAGAGGCAGGACTGGACGGAGCACTCCTTGGAGCTCGTGATGTAGCTCTGCGAGAGCGTCTGGAAAGCGTTCTGGGGGCTTGGGCAGAAAGTGGGTTTTTCCACAGAGAACACAGAATTATTTGGTAAACTTGATGCCAGCTCCCCGTGGCTGGGCCTCTCAGCTTCCTTGCCGGTATCGCGGAGGCCGAGTTTGGACAAGGCGCAGGCAACGGCCTCGTCGTGGCTGGCGCTGGCTTTGCTGGGCGGCGCTCTGACGTTCACGGGCCTGACGCGCAGACCGGCTGCGGGGCCGGAGGAGCCACAGCCTGTTTGTCTGGAAGCGCTTTCGCTCTCCGAGGCCTCGCTGTCTGCATCAAAGCTGCTTTCGGAGCGACCGGCTTCCTTCTCGCTGCCCTCCGTCTGACTCCCGTTCACGGCAGATTCCGCAGGAGGGTCTTTGGAGCACGAGATGCCAGAGGGGCCTGCGGACACCAACTGCCTGGTTTGCTCCTGCATGATAACAGGGCTTCTTTCTTCTTCACTGCAGCAAGCTTTCCTGGCAAGCCGCCTCTCCTGGTTCAGCTGATTCTGCAAAGGATGGAGTTGCTACGTGGTTAATGTTGGGGAGAAACGGGGAGAAATTTCTCCCCGTGGGGAGAAAATTTTCATCTATCCTAACTTTTGAAACATGGCAAATTCAAAGCAAGTTAGGCTTATTTATTTTATCCTCTACTCACACGTGTTTAAGCAACTTAATATCTTTAAGATCTTTTTAAACCAATTTAGGATTAGAACTATGCAGCAGTCAGCTGAAAGCATTATACGTACGGTGGGATCAATACTTCCCACTGCTACTTACATTCACCATATGACAGCTGTGGATGCCACATTCTAGTGGTATTCATTTAATCTAGCTTAAGCATCTAAGATCCTCAAGGTTAAGCTGTTCACCATTATCCCTGCTTTCAAGGTCTCAGCTGACCAGAATTAGCACCCCAAAACCAAAATTCATCTCCACCATCTACAGGGTGCTTGAAAATTACAAACATCTTTAATTAAACAGACGTACTAGTAGCTCATTTTATCCATTCCTACAGAAAGCAGAGTTGTGGTCTCCCTTCTGCCCTATCTGGTCTAATTTATTGAATCTACACTAGATTCAGTAAAAAGCTTTAAAAGTCTGAATTATTTCTGAATTTTTAAAGCATCTCAATAATTACATTTCTACGGACCGTTAACACTACCACACTCTCCTTTGGGAATTGCCATGTCTCCTCTATTACAGAGTAAATTAACTGCATAACCCTGTAAGGATGAGAACACTTATGAAAGAAAAGGACATCAATAACACCCGGGTTTCATTAACAATCACACAGCCACACGATACCTGTTATGGATTTCCCCTTCCTGCCACCACTGGCATGTACAAACACCCCTCTGCGAGGCCACCCCATGTGCGTCGTCCCCCTGCGGAGGCGGCACGTGAAGAGGCACTGGCAGAGCCGAGCTCCCTGGCGTGGGCTCCGGGTGGCCGAGTGCAGCCCCGAAGCCCCACACAGGGTGCCCCAGGGGCTCCGGGTGCCAAAACTGCTCCTGCTTTTGTGGCCGGCATCATGGCACGGGGGCAAAAACACGAGGGGGAAAAATCACGAGAGGGTGGCAAAAAGAGCAGCAAAACAGCTACAAAACAGCAGCAACGTGAACTAAAACCAACTTGCAGGTTTTTTTCCTCCTCCTTAAAAATGAGGCCACCAAATGGTTAAGAAACCAAGCAAATGGTTTCTCATAACTGTCATTTCTCACATTTTTCATAACAACCTACATATTTTAAAACAAATCCACGTCAGACACACACTGCTAGCTATCAAAATTCCCATCTGTGTAGCCCCTAAACTTTTAAATAAACTTATGGCTGGGTAGTGAAGGTATTTAATTCTTACCTTATCTTTTGTTAAAGGGTGTTTCCTGACAATTTTTGGTTGATTATTCAGTGCAGTGATAGAAGAACAGTTATACTGACCAATATCTGCTTCTTGTACACTTTTGCCTTTACTTGTCCTTCCCAAAGGCACAGGTTTTGCAACCTAAGAAAGTAGACAGTACGATTTAGGAAATCCCATATATGCTTTTTCCCTTTGCAACCCACAGAAAATAACAGTGTAAGAGTTTTTCTTTAATTTATAAAATATTAACCTAGGTAAATCCAATTAGCTAGCCCCAACCAGTGATACAAGATTGCTTTTAATTCTACACATATAAGTGCACTGTCAACATCCTTGAAGGTGATGTCAGAGCCACATGAAACTGGGGGGGGAATGCAAAGCTTCTGTACAGAAACTATACCTAATAACGTATTATAGCATCTTATAAGCATAAAAGTAGCTGTAGGAGATGCTGGTTTGCAGAGGGGCAGGTGCAGCCTAGCACCTCGTGAGGTGACTGCGCGGCCCCGACCGCGCTGGCGGCAGCAGCCTCTCTGCACCAGAGGGACACATGTTTCCATCAGGGCGTGTAAAGAGTCCGCTGGAAACTGTAGGCATTGATTAGGTGGTCTGTTTCTTACCCTTTCCTCTATTATAGGAAGTGAAAGATCAATGAAAGGCTCTTTTACAGTTGAAATCTTGAAAAAAAAAAAAAGAAAAAGAAAGAAAGAAAAATACATATTAAGTACATAAAACTCTATATGGGATTAGTAGGTAGCTCCCCTTTTTGAATGATTATCAAAGACCATACAGCGAACTACTTAGTTACAAGATGTATCGGATTACAATGAAGAACTTCCCACACGCATTCTTTCCATTTGTAATTTCAAGGTGGCTCTGATTTTCCTTTGGGTCAGCAGGCAGGGGAGCCTGCACCATAAAATTCAGCAGCCAGAAGTGAGGGGCCAGGCCATGCGCCACTGTGAAGCAGCCGCTCCCTCCGAGCGCCACGCGCGCTTGGGAAGCGACGCGGGGCTTGCAGAGGGGTTTGGACAGCACCAAGGGGAAATCTCGGGGCCTTACGTAGGAAACTGACTTTTAAACTTTCCTCATCCTGGATACTGCTGTGCAGGGTTTAACCTTGTGCAATGCTACGTAATGAGACTGGCTGATGATAGCAGCATTACAGTTCTAACGTCGTACTTCCCAGAACAGATCAGCTCAGGCTTACACTGTAACAATATTTTAATTTTTTTTTTTTTAAGAAAAAAAAAATCTATATTCTTGTTTGTCTCCTATAAAAAATAACATACAAAATCTCTGCTGAAACTAGAAAGATTGGGTAAATCATACCAAAAGCCATTCTCTCACAGCACCTTCCATCTGCCTTGCTGGCTGCAATATCCCTTCCAAGCATGTTTGTTAAACCCTGAGCAGGTGGGAACCTGCTCTTCTGCAATTCCTTCCAAACCTGACTTATCTTGCCTCAGAAAAGACTGTAAAAAACAAAGCTTAAAACAAACTCAGGCTGTGACCAGGACTTCTTGAACTCAGTCACGCCACTCATTACAGTCCTTGCTGCACTTCTCTCGTGTTTAGGACGCTATGATCCACCTGTGATGCTTGACTGGGATGGCAGGCTCCTCTCAGCACAAAGCTCACATTAACCTGTTGGCCGAGTCACCTTGCACAGTTTAGGCTTGAGTAAAATATTAATAAATAAGGTTCAAACCATTGTAACCATGACCCACTGATGAGCAGTGTTCAAACAGGGGTTCTTCTAGACCTCAGCTTTGTTTGAACCTAGCCCAAAATATGTTTGCCAATGCAGGCAGAGAAAAGTGAATGATAAACTTATCCTAGTGCTGCTAGCAAAGGCCTGAATCCTGTGCGTGGAATATAAGAGAGAAGTAAAAATAAATGAGATGCACATAGTACAAATGGTCTCTACTGGGGATATAGCTGAAGTTCTTCATTGGTGCCAGCAGCACACATCACACACAGGAAAGTTTACCTGGCACCGCAGACTGGCTTAATTATTCACACTGATTGCTTTACTTAATCTCTATAATATGAAATATAATGTTTTAAACCAAACAGAAATGTAACATTCATTAAAAAGAATCATGCAATGGAAATTAAGTTAATTAAGCAATTAAGTTTTTTTCACTTCCAAAGTAAATTATAAGAATTATGGAAAACACTGAGAGGAAATAGTAGTGATACTAATTACGAAAGGAGTCTATTGTTCATTAGAAATATTAAGTTTATTCCCAGAAGTACTTCAAGGAAAAAAAAAGTGTTTTTTAGCATTTCCCCACTCCTACTAATCCAAAGCAAGTATTTCCCAAATTATAGAATACACGGACAAACAGGCAGGAGGATTTATGTTTTAATGTAAGTCTTTAAAAAACATAAAATGAAATTGAGGGGCGGGGAGGGAGGGGGTAGTATGGACAATTATAGAATTTAGAACCTCCAGCCTTAAATTATTTGGATTAAATTTTAAACCCAATATTTGAATTCCTTTTAAATTCACATGACCCCTCTTCCTAGGTGTGTGCTGGATAATGCTTTAAAGGAGGAATGAGTCTCTTGAAATGAGACACTTTCAGTAGTGTTTTCAATAAAGTTTTTAAACAAACAGACAAGCAAGCAAGTATAAAATTGGCAGTGCAATTTTATACTTTCAAGACAACATAATCAAACCAGTATGTGATCTATTCCACATCAAACCAAATTCCAAAATACCTACATTTTCACATTCCTCACACATGACAGTGCTAGTCAATTCACCAACAAAGATCCTATCTATGAAGTTCATCTTCACACCCTCTCTTCCATATGCTGAAAAAACATTGCCTTTTTTTAAACATGAAAAAAACAGATCCAATGCCACACTATAAGTACAGAATTATTTCTAGGAGTTATTGTGAAAGTACATTATT
Organism: Eudromia elegans; assembly: GCA_003342815.1. Taxonomy (NCBI): domain Eukaryota; kingdom Metazoa; phylum Chordata; class Aves; order Tinamiformes; family Tinamidae; genus Eudromia; species Eudromia elegans. The sequence goes on along the minus strand of PTEX01000499.1, from coordinate 104,121 downwards.
TAAGCATACTCAAAACTTTTTTCAACACAATTCAATGCATTGTATGATTTCATCATATATTGTTATCTTAACATTAATAATATTTTAGTTACTCAGTGATATAAATTCCTTTATCCTTCCACTCCCATCTACTTTAAACAGAATCATAATGCATCTCTTAAGAAGAGGCTTTTTAAATATATACTGCATTAAAAATATATATGATTGAGTCATCAATCTTAAAAAATGTAATATTTATTCCATTGAAGGAGAAACTAAGCTGGCAGATGGCCTGTCCCATTTTCTAATTTTTTTTGAAACTATAATACTCAAAAGAATGAGACAAAAGCTTGTTCTAATATTTTTCTATACACTAAATCATGTAGAGGTGAGAGGGGGCACTTTTGGAACAGTTTAAACTGTATTCAGAGTTAAATTAAAGCAAAAATGTCCAAATTAGAACAATTTAATATATAAAAGAAAAAACAAAGCTTAGAATTTAATTATAGACTCTTATCTTGAAAAACAGTTGGCCTTATTATGGACAAGCTTCGTCTCTTGGCTTTGCAGTCATATTTAGAACTCTCATAGTATCACAGAACTAGGAGAAATTCAGTGTTGCTTCTTGAAGCAGCCTCTCTGAGTGATACAGCACTCGTAGCTACGTAACAAATCTGAGGATGCAGCAGACTATTTTGGAAGACTCTCTATATCATTACAAGATGCATTACTGATCCAGTGGAAGATTTTACTCTGGGTGCCAAAGGTGTAAATCAACACACATTCAGCTTGCTATACTTTAAACAGGCACTAGATGACACTAGAATAATACATAATAATCATCCCAAAAAGCTGTTTGCAAGTTTTGAAGAAAATCCTATCTGCAAACTTGTGCAATTTTGAAGCTGATTCAATAAAGAGTTACATACCTTTGACTTTTTTTCTGGTTTCCTCATCTGCTGTTTTAGTCGTTGGATTATTAAATGCCCTTAGGATACCAGTTTGTATCCGCTACAATAAAAGCCACAAGCATTTAGTAAGTACCTTCAGGGCAAGATAGGCAGTCTAAAACCTAATATGATATGATATGATGAGATTTTCTACACTCTATTTCCATAAGAGAAGCATAATTTAATATTTTAAAACTACTGGGTTTACTCGCTTACAGTGTCACTGTTAGCCACTTAAGAAACCATCCAAAACACTTCCTCCCCATAAAGAGAAAGCAGCTGCAGATCACGGCAGAGCTTATCCAGAACACAGGGATCTACAAGATTTCCTGTGAACAAGTTTCACTTCTTCCTCTACTAGAAATAAATGTACAGAAAAATGGGCTGTTACCAAGTGACCAGGATTACAAAATGCTTGAAAGCAGCTGACCATCTTGTAATAACCAGACTTCAATGAACACATTTAAAGAGTACTTTTATTGCTTTTATTTATATTCTAGCACTACATACTTCTACATTATATCAGGACCTTTGGAGAAAGAGAAGACTTTTATGAATCCGCAAAAACACTCAAAACCCCCAAAAATATCTTTGAAGGAATTACAAAGCAGCAGCTCCACACACCCGGGCTGCAGTTACAGCGCTGCAGAGCAGGGCTCTCCCCGCGCTCCGCTGTCGCGGCCGCTACCCCAAATCCCTGCGTTATCCAGGCGCACACCCTGCTAACAGAAGGGCCTGCGCTGACGCAGCACACAGGGAACACGGCAGCACGCGTCCAGGAGCTGCGCTTCCCTTCCTCCCAGGAAAGGCGCTTGCTCTCTAGCGCACAAACGCCAGTAACGCTCGTGTCTCTCCCATGCGGGCGCACCAACAAGTTTTACTGTTAAACGTGGTACTGAGGCGACGAGAGCAAGGCACCATTCTAGGAACAATGTGCGATACAAAACGTCCTTTGCTGGCCCTCAACCTGTGCGTGGATACAAGAAAACTGATGGCTCGTTGCAGGCAGCAAGGCACCCTTCCCATGGACGAGGCGATGCCAGAAGGACAGGCTGCTTTGGAGGCCCCATGTCTCATTCAGCCCCCGCGAGACGAAGTCGGGCTCCCACCTCGCGAGTGTGTGACCTGGCTTGTGAATCAGCTCCCGCCGCCCCGAGCCCCACTTTGTTCATCTTAAAGCCAACAATATCCTAAACGCACTAATCAATAGGTAATTCACCACGTTGAACACCATAAATGGGGTTAGGGCCATAAGCAAGGCTTTTGTTGGGATTAGCGCGTTGAACCATTTATTTAGGTCAAAGAAAGACACAGTCTTTGAATGGCGAGGGTGCCGCCGACAGCGGCAGCAGACATTAATCAATTAGCAGCAGGGTTCAGCTACCACGGCCCTGGTGCGAAACCATCCCCAGCCCAAGCCGCTCCGTCACGCTCATCGGGCTATCGACAGCCTTTTATCTTAAAACCCACTGGAGGGGCTGTGCCTGTGTGTGTGTGAGCATGCCTTCTTTATGCTTAATGGGGATACCGAGAAGGTCAATGCTGCAAAGGTGATCTGTCAGGTGGAAGCACCCGGGAAAGGGGCATGGTGGAGCGGGATGGTTGGTAGCTATTTAGCGTCTTGAAATTAATGCGATGGACAAGGGGTCATGGGCACTAGTTGAAACACAGACAGTTCCATGTCCGTGTAAAGAACTTCTTTCCTGTGAGGGTGACGGAGCCCTGGAACAGGCTGCCCAGGGAGGCTGTGGAGTCTCCTCCTCTGGAGATCTTCCAAACCTGCCTGGATGCCACCCTGTGCCACGTGCTCTAGGGGTCCCTGCTGGAGCAGGGGGTTGGACTAGATGATCTCTAGAGGTCCCTTCCAACCTCACCCTTTCTGTGATACATTTCTTTAGTCAAAACTCTTTTAAATATATGAATATACTTGTGTAAGTATGCACAGGTGGGCTCTCCCGAGCCGGCCCTTTGCTGCTCAGCTGGAGCACGGGCCGCTTGCAGGTCTGCACAGACGCCCGGGGCAGCAACGCGAGTGGGGCCGCCCCAGGCTTCCCCCTCCGCCACGGGAGCGCGCTGGCGCTGCTGAGCGGCCGTGGTCCCTTCCAGGCAGTCCCAGCAGCAGGCCCGGCGCTGCAGGGCCCCCTCGGCCGCGAGCCCCGGTGCCCACGGCAGCTGCGCCGCTTCCCAGGCTGCACAATGGCCCCGGCCCCGTGCGTGCGCCCCATCTGACACTCGCCGTTTGTCACACCAGCCACGGAGCTGAAAAACGCCCTGAAAGGGGGGAAACAAGGCAGGGCCTTGACTAGTCCCGGCCCTTGCTGAGCAGCCCGGAGGTGACCGTCCTGTTTGGAGTAATGCACCACTAACGTAAAACAAGGCCACACTGCAGGAAAGGGGGGACCAGCCCTTGCATGCGCAGTGCTGCAGAAACACTGTTCTGCCTGAAACGAGCTTCAAAGTTCTCTGCACAGAGCATTACTTTCCTTACAGTAGCTACAGCGGCTACCACTTCTCACTAAAAAGGCTACCTCAAAGATAAAACTCGGGTTATCCCAACGACAGCACATTCCCCAAGGAAGCAGGGCCTTTATTTGAGGGGGAAAGGGAGCAACGAGTCACTGGAGAGGCACCTTATTTGCTGTAACAGTTGTGCTTTTGGTGAGCCCTCAGTTATGAAGCAAATGTAGCTTCCACCTTTTATTATATGGAAAAAAAAATCTATGAAGAACAAAATAAGCTTTCCCTCTACTGCAAAAACATGCCAATTTCTCATTAATGAACAGAGAGAGCAGCAGCAGTCAGCCGCTTCTGTTCTGCACCCAGCTCAACCTGTAATTTTATATGGGTGACAATGTCAAGATTCAGCAAGTTCTTTAGGTAGCTCAGTCCTCGTCATGATCCACTATATTGCTGCGAAGGGCAACATTATAATATTCTAGCAGGGTAACATTTAGTCCAGTGCTGCTCTGCTGCCAGGAGCTGGGCTCATACACAGCTCTGTACCTTATCTCCCTGATAACTCAGCCTGCATTCACTACATCCCTTACATTATCAAATGCCAGCACAGTCAAGTGGTCATGTATGGTACATGGTCAGTACCATGTTTAAGCACCTCCTTACAAGCAAAACCAGCTCTTGTATTCAACAATACAGGAGGCAGAAATAGCAAAGGAGAAAGTAAGGCAAAAAGAAACACAGGCACATTTTCAATATAGTATAACTTGCTTTCAATATAGGACAACAGTATTTACTGAATGTAAATTTTAAATAGTGGAAAACAGCATCTTATTTATAAAGAAGTATTTTCTTAATAAAGCTAAACAAATCAGGTTCAATAAAGTTACTGGTGATGTATTTATCACATTCTTTCTACTTCTGTTTGAAACACTTTTCCAATCAGCAATTTTAACATATCAACATGAACATAATTAAATCATCTATATACCAAGTCATCATTTTTTTCAAGATAATAACAACAGCCACCCTTACTCCAATAAGTGCATCTTTAAAGCATTAGGGATGTGACCAACACAGAAATCCTAGTTTAAAACACACAGCAAGTTCCTCAACAATACACAGAAAAGCTGTTACCTTTGTTTCTTCAATCCTCATTGCATCGAGCAAATAGTGCAGAAGCTCCTGGCTGTCCTGTTGCTGGAACCCCTTAAATCGAGGGGCCCTAGAGAAGAAACAGAAGAATTTACTTGGGGGGTTCTCAGTAAGGCAACATCTACATTGGCCCTTGGTGGATGCCAGGGGCACAAATAGGTGCAGTTCCTAACCGTCATAATGAGGCTGTAGGAAGCTCCTGGCATAGCTGCATTTACACCACAAAGTCTGCACCTGAGCCTGGGTATGTTTGTCCAAAATGCAGCTTTGTGTGGTAGCATCCATGCTAGCAGCACTTCTGTCAGAGAACATCTGCACTTCTGCAGCAGCAAATGGTCCCAGGTATTATTATTAGTTATTATTATTATTAGCAGGTGAGAGTAATGACTCTTAAGTAAATTTTAAAATGAACTGAGGTACTGCAGAAATTAACTGAGGCATTGCAGTTTGTTAGACTGGGGAACAAAAGTTTGGATATGATGTGGTATAAATTGATAGTTAATTACACTAATTTTGTCCGTGAGATGGGTGAGCAAGACTTATTGTAAAACTGTGTGCTTCAGCCCTCCTGCTTACAAGAAAGTTGAGCAGTTTCTTTTGTGAGATGTGCACCAGTGAAAAATCCAGTTAGAGCTGCTACTAGAAAAGGCAGTATTTTTGCATAAATGCAAATATCACTGTCTTTTGGATGTGTGTTATCAAAAGACTCTCTGAAATTCCCAGATCGCACGCCCACCTTCTAGAATATCTACTAGTGTTAAACAATGAGCTGAATTGTCAAAGACTGCAGTAGCATTAAAAACAACATCAAAAGTACAAAACCGAGTCTTCTTTCACCCAACTTCTCATCTCTAGAAACAAAGAGACTCAAAGCAAAGGATCTACACGCCTCAGAAAACAGGCCTCAGGTGTTGCCCTTCTCACAACACACTGTCCTTTGAGCTGACCTCCTTCAGGGTGTCTGGCAGCAGCACCAAAAGGGGTCAGGCAGCTCGCGAGCCAAGCCCCGACAAAGAAGGAACCCTGGCAGTTGATGATTTTTTGCTTTTACACTTTATTAGACAGGACAAATGAAAACCTAAGACTTCACAGTAAATAAAATTCTTGTAAAAAGGACATCAGCAGCAAGAGTGTGACCCTCAAACCAAAAGAGGAAAAAATAAATCTGCTTTGCACTGGACTACTGTTTTTCACCAATGGTGTTTCTGTCAACTGCACAGGCTTAACAGTGCCCCTGCTTACCAAAAAGAGCATTAAGCAGACTAAATCACTGCTATTTGAAAACTGTAAAGTCCCTTTGCACCATCCACATCTAAAATAAACTCAAAATATGTATTTTGCAGGCACAGATTATACACAAGTTATAAAATACATTTACAAATATGTGGCCAGATCCTTAAGGTGTTACTGTAGGCAACTAGGATAACCACAGTTGTCAAGTTGCTTGTAAACAACTTGGATCTCCAGCTTCTTGCAGCCCCAAATGAGACTGTGTGTAGATGTTCACTCTTAACATACTTTTATTTCACATTAGGTTTAACTTACTGGCCAAACCACATACATCCTCACAGAGAAGTTACGCTGTAGATCTCAATCAAAGCCTCACAGCAATTCATCCAAAATGAACTTCCAAGGCTTTTTGTTGTTGTTGTTTTCCCACTCCTGCCACCAAACGGCAGCGGTGACGCTCCCCACACTGTGACCAGGGCTCGTGCACGCTGAGCCACACGCACCCGCTCCGGAATCCCGCACCGGAGACCAGTGGCCGAGCGTCCCTCACACGGGGCTTTCATCAAACTGCCCGTCAGAGCAGCCAGAGAGAGCAACCACTTCTGCAGTCGCACAGTGTTGTTTAAGGCATCTTGATCAGCTTTCCTTTGCAGCCTCAGAGTGCATGCAGTGACTCATCAGTGCATCAGGCTCTAATCAGGTAGGGGTGTCTTCTCAATGGGCAGTAATCCTACTTGCCCAACCAAGCTCTTCATCTGCTCTAGGACTACTGAAGATGAAGCTTCTTCCTACTGTTCCACTAAAGCTAGTCAAGTTTGCTTCAGAAAGTTCTGCTCGTAGATATGAGATATTAAAGGCTGCTGCTGCAAGAGAAAGCATCAGATGTGCATGAAAGGATGAAATGTGGAAGTTGGGCAAGAGGTCAAGGCTCCACGTTTGGAACACAGTTACATGCAGCACGTAGGGGTCTAAGCTCTGAACAGCTCCCTGGAGGCACTTTAGTAAGTAATTGGAGAAGGATCTAGGATGACCAGGCACCTAAGGTCAATGTCTAAAATTAAGTGGAGTAAATCTGGACTTACATATGCAAAGCAACACGTTCATATTTACAAAAATGATACAATACACAGGAAACATCTTGTATCTGCTCTTCAAGCCAACATTCTTAGTTAGTAAATGTACTAATAATGCCACATCTTTCTCAGGTTGATGATGGCATCTAAAGTCAGCAAAGTAGCTGGAATTTTTTACCATTCTTTTGATTTTTTTTTTCGCATGGGTAGAACAACCTAGAAATTTATTTCAAATAAAAAAAAAAACCCTACAAGTTAGATCTTGAAATATTCCTCCTAAGACATATTTTCATTTCATGCTATTAAAATATCATGTTTTGCTTCTACTTAATTCAAATATTCTGTTTCCAGTAAAATGGATTACAATAACTAGATATATTTAAAAGCACTAAATAAATAAAACAGTTGTTGTAAAAAAAAAAAAAAAGTAATGTATTACCTGTGTGCATATTTTTAAGAACATTCATGCACTTTAGAGAAAGCTACAGCATTTTGAAGCACTGCTGCATTTTGAGAGCTACAGCATTTTTTTATTTATGGGAAAATTCTTGTTTTCCTGAGACACCAGGCAATACAGGCCATATTCAACATATATTCTCCAAAATACTCACTGGATAGCACCTGAGCGAAACTCTTGCATTTACACAGGACTGGAGCCTTGTGCTATTAGTATCCTAATAGGAATTTTCTTTGCTACAGAAGGGGCATGACAGAGTTTCAAGAGGCAACATAGTAAAGCGGAAGAAAAATGAACACTTCAGCAGTTATTTTCAATGCATTTCAGAGAAAGGCCCCCCAACCCTTTTATCATTTGCTCATCATTTAGCAGTGTTACCTCCCACTGTCAAAAAGCCTGTATTACGCACCTCATACAAAAATTAATTTACTAAACCATATTTCAGGGAAATGTATGAAACCTGTATGTCTTGCACACTGATTTTATTGCCTTAAATGAAAGAAAAGGAGAAAAAAAGAGAACCAACTATAGCAGTTTCCAGGGGCAGCACTAGTTCCTTTCTTGTGGCACGTCTTAGGCCACAAGACACCTAAGAGCACAAGACGATTCAGGCTCCTCCGCGCTTGCACTAAATCCACGTCTGCTCTTACGTGAACCAACTGTAACCGCTTATTGCCACGTGCTCCGGGCTGAGCGGAAAGGATGATGACGGGAGCGTGGCAGTTAGCACTGCAAAGCAGAAGTGGCAGGGAAAGTGACCTGCAAAGACGCTACGTGAGGTCTGACAGAGAAACGATGTCTCTATTAACGCCAATTAATATCTGCCTCATTGGCCACCCATGTCTGTGGCGTGCTCCTTAATGCGCTCTATAATTCTAAATAGCTGATGCTCATGGAGAAACATTTCAGAACAGTGCACTTGTTTTCTGGGGGAAAGGATGAAGGGAGGGAAACGTATATAACCCGATTTATAGGATGCTTCCTCCACTTACAAACCAGTATTTGGTGGGGAGGAGAAGGAATTAAGCCATGCTGATACAGCGGGATCTGACAACTAAAAGATGTGCACTCGTGTCTCCTTGAAAATATGCTTCGAGCAAGATCCTTGGCAAAAGTGGGGGACGTGAAGATGGTTGGTTGGGCTGACCGCTCACAGATGTGCTGACATATGGAAGCCAGTGCCAACGCGAGACAACCTGTTGTACAGTGTCAGCAGGATAATGACGGAACAGGTTGGACTCTCGCTAATGGCCACGAGTGGTGAAGGACAACTGTGACAGCTACAGGCCCGCTCTGCCCTCGCACCGCTCCCCCGCAGACGAGCCACAATTCCTTCACTGCAAGTTCAGGAAACATTTTTGTTAACATGATCCACTCCTACATTGCTCTCAAGTACTGCATTGCTCTTAGTAACAGGGACTATGCAATAACATATATTTTTAATGAAAAAGAACATACTGTTTGACTGTTTCAAATAACATTTACCTGGTGAGGAAACCTTTATATTCTGCAATACAGGATTTCAAGAAGTGAAATGAAATAAAATGCATTCTTATACTAGTCTCTGAAGAAATTTTGCTTATTTGCCAAAGAAAATGTTAATCCCTCCTCATGACTGAAAGACTAATGAGAGTTATAAATAAGCACATGAAGGGCCATTTTATAAAAGTTAACACAGTTTGTAGGACTTAACCTTCCTTAATGACAGTCAAGCTACTCGCTGTCACTACAGAACAGCTGGAACAAAATGGTTCCAGAACGGTGCCATTCACAAAGCCCCAAACTCTTCCTGAAAACTCTTTCCAGGTTCAAGATTAATTATTTCTTGCTAACCTTGTGCAGTTCTCAAAATATGTCTTCTTAGCCTTTTTTTTTTTTTTTTTGCTTTCAAAATACTGTTACAGCAAACTACATGTGTCCTCATAAAGCTCCATCCATAAACAAATCAGGAAGCTTTTAAGGCTGTGCTTCCAGGACTGAGCACCTGGTACCCCGCCTTTGGAAAGCATATGGGGCCCTGCCATGCTGGGTTACGGCTAGCAGCAAGAAGGCTCATGAGAGCTGCCCCAGCAGATACTTGCTACAGAAAGAAAACACTAACAAGCAAAAAGAAAACACTAGCCAACCTTGGGCGGTTAAACTTCACAGCTCCAAACTGTTTTAAACTAAGTTCGATCTCAAGCCTGTCCCAGAATCATTAAAACTCCACTATCGCAAGCTACTGAGTAGGAAAAATAAATTAACAAGATAAAGATGGGCTTGCCACCACATGGACCTAGAATAAACAGTAAAACACATGCTTGTCCTACCTCAGCACCAAGGACAGGGAGATCTTACTTCTCCTTTTGATTTGCTTCTGCCTGACTTCTTCCAACCATTTCTGCCACATTTTCTCCATAAGGAGAAAATCAGTACTTCTTTGTACTGCAACAGAACTGTTGTGCATTAACAAAAAGCACTCGTGAGAAGCATCTCTGAATGGCTATAACAGCTGACCTGCTACAAGGGAGCTGTTTCCCTGCCTGACTATCAGAGGGAAGGCACGAGTCTTTTTGCTGACCGCAACAGAATTATCTGTCCTTGGAGATCTCCTCCTGAGCACTAGCTGGTAGTCAAATAAGGCTTTTGCACACAAGGTCCTGCACCCCTTTAAAAGCCTCCACACTGTAAAACTACAGACACCTAATGCTTCTTCCTTCCTTTAAGTCTTGTTACTATTTTCACCAGGGATAGCAAAATCCACAGGTCAGCCACGCAGACTGTTAGAAGAAGGACTTTTTTTTCCCTGGATCTAAATCTATTGCCTTTCAGTTTCACAGAGAGCTCCTTGAACTCTTATGAGGGCAGTTAAATAAGCATCACTAATTAATCTTCTATCACTTACTGTGTTCTCTTGCTGTGGTGCCTCCTTTTCCTTTCCTCTCCTGCATAAATTCTTAAGCCTCTCTTCATACGAAAGCTCCCTACGTTTGATACTGCTCCCTCAAGCTCTAAAATTGCTCTGTTCTGTAATGATCTTACACAGGATGGGATTCCAACTGAGGATGCACCTCTGATGTATTTCATAAAATTGTCTTCCCATTGTTTTATTATACCTGCAAAAATTTTTGGTAGTTTATCAGTACCACCCATACGGCAAATGCTTTTGTTGCCCCCAAACGACATACAGGTTCTCCACCCAAATGGGAAAAGTGAACCTAAAACTCAGGACATGCTGCTTACATGTGCAATTTATCTGCTTTGCATTCCTAAACCTCAGCCACCAGCTCTGTTAACCTCTCCCTAAAACTCAGGAAACCCTGGAAAACTTATCCGAGAGAAGCACCCACAATCTCTCAACTTTGGCTGCATCCAGCCGACTATCGGATACCCTCCCAGAGATCTGCCTCCAAAAGGCGAAGGAGCCACTGGGAGCGAGCAGAGCCCGCTCCCAAAATAACACTTACCAGCAGCTCAGGAAAGCAGCAGCCTTGTATTCCACTGCTATCCTTTACTAAACGCTGAAAGCAGAACAGGCAAACGAGAAGTCGAGGGCTTTTTTTCTTATAAAAAAAACTTTTACTGAAAGTAAAACACCTTTTACTGAATGTAAAAGGACCAAAGCAGACTCCTAATCAGGAGAAAACCCCTCTGGTTCCTTCAGGCCTTAAGTCTTGTGCATTATGATGTTATTTTTCCCTAAACATTTTCTCTCCAAAGGAATTTGTGTGGAATGCTCCAAGCATTTTTCCAGGCTTCCCTTCAAGATGGCCAACAGCCCTGACTGTCTATAATCTCAATTCTGTCAGCCCTACGTAAGCCTGGAACTTTTGCTACTCATTAGCAAACAAAAGAAAACAAACAAAAATGTCTGTGTTTGGTAATCACCAGTAAAATCTTTGTTAGGCAAAAAATCATCTCCTGCACGCTATGGTAGCAATCTAGTATCGCTATAAATTATTCTCTGATCAAAGTTCAAAGCAGCTTTTCTGAAATCTGTAAGAGCTGCTTCTAACTCATCATTTAAATATTGCCACATTTACTTGCTAAACAAACCTATGCTTTTTTTCCATCAATAAAACCCCTCAGTCACTTCAAATAAAGGAAATAAAATTCATGTCCTCTTAATACATAAATGTTACATTAGTCACTAAGTCTCTAGATAAGTCAGAAGTCTGCAGTCCTAATATTCAGAATAGTGGAAAACAAACAGAAGGCCCCTGTAGCTATGCTCACAATCTGTCCTAGCAAAACATCTGACAGCTGCAACACTAACAAAATTAACAGTGGATGAATTAGTACCAGACGCTAAACAGTTGCTGCAGAAAAACCCATCCATTTCTTCTCTTCTTCCCCTTTTCTTCAACCTGGCTACCCCACCACTTGATAAAATCAACACGCGGTATCATTTTTTCCTGTTGTTATTTTTTGAAAAATGTACCACAAATACCCTTCCATACATACGGCGCTGAACGTCGCTCCGTGATCTCTCCGGATGCTTAAAGACACAGCTCACAAGCTGTGTCTTTAGGACCGCTCTCCAGATCTCCCAAATCTTTGGAGCAGAGAACACGTGGCGACCTCCGGAGCTCTTCACGTACCGATTTTGGGGCTCCCATGTTACGGAGCTGCCCGCTGAGGAAGAGCAGCACCTGCTCCTGGGTTCCTTTACACACTCTCTGCCTAAACCTGCAGGCAAATCCCTTCCTCGCTGCTCCTTTTTCACCTCTACCTTCCTTGTGCATCTCCCTGGGATTTCCTGCACTGACCACTTTCCAAACCATTCCTGAGGAAGGATGGCCTGATCAAATACAGACTTTCAAAGACATGCAGGTACATAGGGATGTTTCAGGTGGTCACCTGAAGTCTCACAAGGACATCACAAAGGACAACTCCAGGCCTCAGTGTAAAAGTGCCTGTGCAGCACTGGGTTGCAGAGGAGGGCAGAAGTGGCAGGCACCAAGATGTGCACCTATCCCTACTATAGCTTCAATCAGTTGATCCAACACGCATATATGCCACTATTCAGCTAGCATATTAGCAAAAAAGATCCAAATCCATCAACACTGTCTCAAACAAAATTCATATATTTATAAACTACTTCCCTGCCTGGGGAAAGCATTCGCTTTTAGGGGATGGGCCTGCTGCCATGCAGGAGAAGGGAGCTACTCAGAAACCCCTGTGCTGCTCTCTGGTAGACAGCACATTGCAGTACAGCCCGACATGGAGGTGGATCCCATCACCTGCAGACAGCTTCAGTATTTCCACTAGCCAAACTGTATCAGGAACTGACTGCGAAAAGTATGAAGCAAAATGCACTAGCGCTCAGCATGTACTGCCCTATTCTGAAAGCAGCAAGAAACCACTCAAAACAGAGCTCAGGTAAATGGGAATACGGGACTGGGACAACAATTCCTGAATCACTAAGTCCAATTCTTGATATCACAGCTAAGTGACACAGCTTTAATTTATTTCATAAATTCTTTACTAAGGTACAGTGGTACATTAGTAGGCACAGTAGTAAGGTCATATATTAGTAATAGATACATTAGCACAGTCATATATTGTGTACTGGAACTGAGATGGTCAGATCCAAGATGGGCAGAGAAGAAATCAAAATAACAACAGGCAGGATACAACCATGCTCGGCGAACTTCTATGCTATGATACTACATGAAAACAAACCCATAACATTATTAGAAGTCCTACCCCATGTCCTTTTCCCTGGTAGTTAAATGACTTGTCTTTCACATACTGAGAGAAAAAAATGGCATCTCCAAAATACCAATATATTTTTTTCAGTGTAGTTCTTCCTTTTAGATATTCATCCTGTCATCTCTTTAGGGAAGAGGCTGTTTGGACTCCAAATTTAATTTCTCTGTCCATTTTAAAGACACAGAGAGCCACACTGTTCTAAATAAAAATGGAACCTTGCTGGAAAGAACTGACAAAACAAAGAAAACTTCTTGTATCAATTTTGCTGACCACTCTTCAAAATCAGTTGAAATGATGTGTTACACTTGTCTAAATGTGTAGAAGAATGGTGGTAACTTTTAGAGAGAAGGTCAAGTCAGGCAAAAACTTCCCTTTTCTTTCCTGGTATCTTCAAATTATTTCATCCAGTACAGACTAGAAATTAAAAATTTAGAATACATTTTCATGGCGGTTTTAAAAAAGCTTTATTTCAAAAACGAAGCTTTAAACATTTCTGCCTTGTATAACATAATGCATTTCCATGTCAGCACCAGCTTCAAAACAGAAGAACCAGGTAGTACCTTCAGCAACAAAGCCTAATATCTCTTTTTCCTTTCTCCCTTAAATTGATTTTACTAACTAGATTTTTAAGCTCGCTAAAGAACAAAATGATGTATATTTTGCAGGGTTTATTGCCTGTCTCATGTCTGTCAAGTATTGCATCTATAGCAGTATTACTGCTACAACTACAATAAAGTTAATTCCTTCCGCAAGCTCCAATATGGGCAGATTCTGCTTTATACACTCCTTGGTAGCTCTTCACAGAAGATCTTAGCTGAATAGAGTGAAAGAGCTGAAAAAGCAGAGTCCCACCCAAACCTAAGACCAAAAGGCAACACTCTCCCTCAGTTTCGTTGTACAAGAAGGTGAGTGTTTGAATAGCACTCAGAATTATATTTCTATTGAGAACTTCCAAGGACCCTGCCTAGGAACCTCTGCTGGAAGGAGCATAAACGATCTATGGCAAAGGCAATCCCTTCACAAATGTAGCCTTCTCTGGCTCCCTTGAAAACCTGCTTACATTTTTACATCAACAAAATAATCCCATATATAAAACACTCCCAAATGCCAGCGGATATGCAAACACATAAATTTTATTCATTTTTAAAATTCAAGTCACAGGCATTAAAAAATAATAAAGCGTTACTTTGAGGTCAGCTTAGTCTAAAACTGAAGTCTTTTTGATACACTACAGAGCAAGGAAGTTTGAGATACTTTTCTTAGATCACCCTAGGCCACGTTTTATTTCTACTCTTCTTTTTCAAAAGCAATTAGTAAAGAGTACTGGGTGACAGCGACTCCTGATTAAACATCATGTTACAATTTCTAGTTTCTTTATAGGACATTTTAATCCCACGCTTGCACAGTGAGCTTACCTCACGGTAGCGGTATGTCAATGTATTTGACACATTATTTTTATGGAATTTAAAGTGTTCTGCAGCAGAGAAGTTAAGAGGAATGGTACTGCTTACCGCTACCTTGGGGCAAGCTCACTGTGCAAGCGTGGGATTAAAATGTCCTATAAAGAAAGAGAAGCTTTTAGACTAGAGCAGGGACAATTTAATTCAGATGCAGAAACCCATTATTATTTTCTGTGTCAAATACATTGACATACATTATTAACATCCAATTTTTTTCAAATGCAAGATTCACCTATATCATATTTGAGTCACTCTGCCTGTACAGCTTCTTTTCCCTGTAATGTCAGTATCCAAATATTTCTATCAACTTTTAAATAGGCCTTCTAGAGGTGTTTTAAAAGGCAAGACAGTTTGTGTCTTAATTTAGGACACCTACAAATACCACTGTAAACATTTTCCACCCCAAGAAACAGGGGCTTCCTTAGGGCTTGTTAGCCTTTGCAATCTGGAGCTATATGCCATTTTAATAGTGCTTCAAGTCCTTACTTGTTAGACCCTTTCTAATACTGGATTAATGCCAAGGACAGACACTACACCAGACGTTTCACATTTAAAAGCTTATCTTTTCTTTTTCCTCCTAAACACAGATTTTGCAGTATTAGTGCAGCTTCGTCCTAAAGCACAACGTCCAACAAACCTGAGTAACAATTTTGTTCTTTTCAGTTTCGCTGTGGTACAGACTATTGGAAATTTTTTAAGCAAATAAATAAAATACTAACAACACTTACTTTTGACAAAGCTGGCTGAACAGCACTTTGGGGGAAAGAGGACCTTTTCCAGCCTCCTTCATGCTGTGAAGGAACAAGAACATGGCTGACGTCAAGGGTCCTGGGCTGGAGAGGTTTACCATCAAAGGATCCTTCAAAGAAAACATAAACTCAACATCAGATTCCATAATGAGTAACATATAGGACTTGTTTCAGGTTAGCACTTTTATACACAAGAACAACACAGATTTTAGTCTTGCAGTTTTTTTTCTTTTTTAAATTGTGTTGTTAACTGTATGATTGAAACAGTCAAGGAAAAAGCTTTTTATTTGAAAAATAATAGACACAAAATTAAGCAATTCTTGATGAGCAAAGTGGTTTGTAGCCAAGAAATTTTGGCAACAGGAATGTCAATAATTAATGAAATAAAGTAAAATATAGTAAAACTTTTGGTAGCAAACAGGGGTGAGTTCTCAGGATATTCCAGGCTAACGTTCAGAAGGCTCAAATATTCTTTCTTGCTGTGTAAATCATGTTCACAAGCTAGACTTACAACGTTGACACGGTGCTGCTGGGTACTCCAGAACTTAGACGCTGCCTGCTCAAACAAACTGCTCACTCTTTTCATTAAGAGACTGAGCTTCCCAAGTTCAAAGCTCAGAGTGGAAGCCATGCCAAAGGAGCAAATAAAAACAAACAAAGTAATAATAATAATAAAAAAACCAGCTCTTAGCTCCTACGATGTTCATATAGTTTTGCTAGTTGCAATGTGGGCAGCTCGTGGTTCGCCGCGCCACTGGGTCCATGCGTGGCCACAGCGCTCCTCACTATCACCGGTCGGTCTGATTCTCACCAGAAGAGAGTGCGACTTCTCAAAAAACTACGAGAGAAGCTGCCTCTTTATAAAACACGCCTCCCTCTCCAAAAAAAAAGATAAGCACTACAGATCCTCACAATATTACACTGTTAAAACTGAAAAATACCCTTTACCAAGCAGTAGGCTAAGCTCTCCTATGTTATCATTAGGCCCACTGAGGTCCCACTGTGTTAACAGACAAGAATCAGAAAGCACAGTGTTTGCTGCAGAGATTTTATTTATACTATGAGCATTCACATTAAATTAAAAACAAAAAAAGAAAAGAAACAAGAAAAAAAAAAAATACTTTCCACCTTATGGCTGTGCAAGGTTCACATCAAGCATGAACCAACATACCACTGTCTTTCCAAGCCTCCGGGCACAGGCTCCAGATCTCAGTCGCAGCTCGGGAATAACCTACTGAAATGCTGCTGCTCAGAGCTGCTATTAGAGGTAACGTGGGTAACAATGCAGTGAATTGCACACTGCTCTGGCCTGGGGAGGCCACGAACGTCACCCACGGCGGGCAGCAGAACTCTCGGCAGTTGTGGAGGTATCCAAAGCAGACTCCCACCCCATCAACCCTTAGTGCCACCAGAAAGCTCCAGGCAGACAGTGGAAAAAGAGAAAGGAAATTTAGAAAAGGGAATAAGAAAAAACTGCTTGCATTAGCTGGCAGATGGAAAAGGGTATTATCTTTACCAATTTGCCAACAACTCATTATAAAAATCTAAGAAATGACCGGGAATAGCAGCATATTCTTTTGATGATAATCATGGTCTCCCTTTCCCACATGCCTCCAATGAACTAAAGACAAGATATATAGTCTTCACTGGAATTTTACATCTCTACGTTTAAACCTCTGGCTATGACACTGGTAATATATTTTACAAATCTTACCAAAGATGGTAAAATGTAATCTGAGACACACTGGAATAAAGTATTTCATGAACACTTCATATAGCCAAATATACTATTTCCTGTATTACATATGGGAAAAAAAAAAACAAGGCAGCCACTCTTAAGATCAAGTGATATTTGCTACTTTAACATCACAGAATTTCAAAGGAGGTAACTGTTCCTTCTTAAGGGCTGAATAAATAGTTTTGTAAAAGAAGTGAGTTCATAGATTTAAAGAATTAAAGTAAAAAAGAAAACACAGAGTAGGAGTAATTCCATAGAAATGCCATTCTCTGTGCTGCAGCTTCTTCCCACATTCCCCAAATTTGTATTTCTCACTGCATACTTACCAATTGGGAGTCTGAAGTATGACAGATTTTTAGCTTTGTTCCCTTTTCCTTCATCTCGTACATCAGTTCATTTAGTATGTGAGTCTGTGCCAAGTTCTTAAAGGAAAAAATAAACAAGGAACACTATTCTTTCAGTGATACTGTTTTCTTCAGTTATAAACTTGATAACTTCAGAAACAGGTAACAGATTTAACAAATATAGCACTGAGGTTTAAATCGGATCACTAGAAAACACAGGTCTCACCCATCCAGGAGGTACCGCTGATCTCTGAATGTTTCCCAAACTGTACCAATACTGTTTCTCTAATTTCCAAAAGTTCTTACTAACTGCACTGTTATTTCTGTTGAACAGCACTCATTATTTTTAAGTTTTGGGGTTTTTTTCTTCTAAAACTGAGAAAATCACCTACAAGAAAGCATTTGCTTCTTTTAAACTCTGAAGTCTCCCCCCAGGCCCCAGGAAGAAGCACACAGATAAGCATTACACAACTGAACTTACGAGAAGCTACTCAATGTATCTCAGCTTTTTTTTTTTCCTTTTTTTTTTTTTTTTTTTTTTTTTTTGTAAACTTTGACTACAAGTCACTTAGGTCTCTCCTGAGTATGGATAGAAAATTTGCAGCAACTTTAGTCCTTAAAATTTACTGCTTTTTGGTTGCCTTTTGTAGTCATCATCAGCATATATACAGAGCAAAGTATTCCAGTTCTCAACATCTCTGTAGTAGTTTTACATCATTTGCTCACTTCTGCCTGCAGACACACAGAGGTCTCTGCTCAACTAAGAAGCAATAGGATATTCCAATCTAAAACCCATTTCCACTAGCCTGTTGTTGGCTTCAGTATGCTGCATTAGTTACATCCTCAACATCAATAAACATCAATAAAAGCTTATCAGTATAGCTCATGCTGTTCAGAAAGAAAAAAATAAAACATCATCAATAAAAGTACTTTTATACCTGCATCCATTGTAAGGACTTAAATCAACACAACTCACTGTGCAGACATTGGTGCTTGATAATTTAAATTATGCATAAAGCACCACTTTGACACCCACCAGTATGGTAAATGTAGTGTATTACTCATGACTGCCTAATGAAGAACTACAAATAAAACCACACGCTGGAATATAACCCTCCCACATACACGCAATGTATAACACACTTGACATTTTCATTTGTCTCATTACTTTGAAAAATGCTACTGATCTGGGAATTCTTTTTTGTTATACCAGAAAATTCTGCTTAGATGGGAGAGAATGAAAAGGATTTGAAAAAAATCTTCAGAAGTAGCATGAAAATTGATAACCTTTCATGAACTCCTCATTTTATACAGATTAAGTATATCTGAAATCTATCAAGAGAAAGCTGTATACTATCCTTCTATCTTACCTGCATGACAGCATTAAAGAAGCACGTATTTCCTAAATTATTTATTCCTTTAATTGGAACTGATGCACCGTTACCAGAACCTTTTCCTCTCAGTTTTTCACTTGTTTCAGTATTTTCTTCACGGAGCCGGATAATTTTTGACGAACCTATAATTAAACTGTTGATTAGCATTACAATATAACTTTGTAGTCTAAACAATTCCGTCTTTAAGTAGATTAGAGTTACCTTCTAACATATACAGAGAAAGATATCTTGATGCTAGTTCAAGTTGCTCTTTACAGTCTTTAGAAAACGAGAAACACCAACAACTAAACCTCTTGAAAAAATCTCCATCCAACATGTATCCAACATTCCACAACAAATGAGCTCTCCCAGTTATTACAAATGACAAATAAACAAAAATGGGCTTTATTCATTTATTAACAAGCGGCGCTTTGGATGTATGCTCCCTATACAATGCAGACACACCACACAATAGCTATCACTCTGCTTCTTGGGGCATTTAAAAGCAGGTAGCCAGAAGGCACCACCTGAATACAGAAGTTATTTATCAGTTACTGTACCTGGCTTATACTGGCTTGGACAACTCACTCAACAGCTGAATCTGAATTGTTTCCCCTTCACCAGCCTTCCTTTGCCACTGCCCGAGGAGCAGTGACACAACCCAAATACAAACAATGTTGTTTGGTTTCTAAAAACAATAATCTAAACCCAAAAATTTCATAAAACTGCAATGAAATATGCTACCAGCATAGCACGGATGCATTTTCCTATTTGCCTTATTATTTAAATAGATGAGAGACAGCAAAGTTAGACAGTCATTAACTTGTAGCCTAGAGGTAACGGGAAGACTTGAGATAACAATATTTAGCCTGAAATTCTACTAGCAACTTTCATATTGTCATGGTTGCAGGACTAAATATGAACATTACTGACATCTGCAGAGTCTTAAATATTGATTAACAATGCACATCAATGTAAATGAGTTATGGACTTAATAGATGCCAAGAACTGTGATGCTGCAATCTATGTCTTGACATATGAATTCATGTATTTGTTCTAATGAGTTTCACAGTGAAGTCTCATTAAAGTGTTCCTGAGAAAATAACTAATGGACCTATTTACGTTAATGAAATGCTCATGCCAAAAGGTTCCTTTATGTACGCTACTAGATACTTTCTTGCTTAGAAGATGAAAAAAATATATAATTAAATAAAAATCACCCATTTAAAAATATCCATTGCATCTCTTATGTAGTTTGTCGGCACCCTATACCACTCGAGGAATTTTCTTTTTCCATTTTTTTTCTGAGTTTGTCAAAATGCAGATAGAGATGCCTTGCTGTTCAAAGGCATCTTAAAACGTTCTTAGTGAAACTGCTTACACAGTTTTAAAACATTCTCCATTCCACTGGTGTGAAAGACAGCAAAAGGACAAAGTAAGAGGCCAAATCCTCTTGGAAAAAGCAGACAAAGCATTTTTGAACCCAGCAGACAACAGTGTGGGAGCTGCTCGCACCCCAAGGAGGCTCCATCTCGGAGGTCTGGGCGTCACTGGCATGTTCACAGGGCGCCCGCTGCTCTACCTGGAACTGCCCCATCCACGTAGAGCTCCCAACAAACGGCAGCACAAAAAGGTGCTGCAAATATCTGCAACTTGAAGGCACTGCTCAGGCTCTGAAAGTTAATAAAATTACCGGAGCCTACTTCACTCTAAGAGAGGTGTGCTGTACACAGAAGCGCTGGGGAAGAGAGATGGTTAAAATAAAATAAAAAAAAAAAGTCAAAATTGTGTAAATAATTTGTGTATTAGTATACCACAGTTGTTGCATTTATCCATCGGCATTCAAAAACATCTGGGACAGCATCTTAAAGTAAACAATGTTCACAAGGCCATCTGGACAAAACTGCAGGCAAAAATTAAAGCATAAGCATATGGAAAAGCAGATTTTTCTCTTCCCTTTAGCAGTACAGGATGACAAATGTCAAACCTAGATCTGTCCACGCTTCACTGTGCTATGCTTTGCAGCACCACCTGGCTCTCCTTGCACAGCCACCAAATATGGACAGCACTGCCACAGCGGACCATATCTGCAGGGCAGACGCGCTAAAAGCCTTTCACTTCATGGTTAAATGGCAGCTTCACACAAGTAGCGAGCTCCCGTTTGCTCAGCCTCACAGAGAAATCATTTGCGGGGGGGTGGAAAGCAAAGTCAAAGCATCCAGCTTTGTGGTAAGAGCTCTGTGAATATATAGTTACAAAATGCAATAAATGACAACCAGATATCTGATTTCACCAAGCTGGTTAAGATGTACAGAGACAAGGACAAGTACCAGTAAAATAACGACTCTGCTACTGACCTCCAAAATAAAGATTTTAAGTACTGGTTCTTTTCTTTCAGCAAAGCTTGCAAACACATTTCCTGGGACATTGTAATTTGTTGGGGTTTTGTTTTGTTTTTTCTCTCTGTGAAAAATATTTGCTAGAAAAATACTGCTTTGCTATGACAAGGGCTGTCTGGTATCTATGTTTTTCTATGTAAAGAGTTTCAAGGACATACACACAGCCATAGGATGAACAGCAGTTCTTAATTTAACTCCGGAAAATCCCCAGTCAGCGATAAATGACAGACAGGCCTAAAGCTGGATGTGTTTAGTTGACATGTGAAGAGTTGGTCAGTCTTAATAGAAAATGCTGGTAATGACTGTGGTAGCTAATGCTTCCACAGATTGTGGCTGCAGGGTCTTTCAGCAAGATAACCCGAGGTTAGAAGCACGTTTTAATCAAAGAGTAATATGTAATTTTTTAAAGTGAATTTGCCCTGAACTGTTTCTTACTCTCTTCCCAGCTAAACCTTGCAATTCTGCAACATTTTAAAAG
This sequence comes from Eudromia elegans, assembly GCA_003342815.1. NCBI lineage: Eukaryota > Metazoa > Chordata > Aves > Tinamiformes > Tinamidae > Eudromia > Eudromia elegans. The sequence continues at coordinate 82,588 of PTEX01000499.1, read as the reverse complement.
CAGTGTTTTTGAAAAGTGACATTTAAGCCCTTATAGTTACAAGGCAGATCATGACAAAAGGGTTGTTATCAAAATGGTTTTATTTATTTGGCCTAACCACTCCTGGCCAAATAGTGTTCTGAGAAAAGAAAGAGCGGAAAAAAGACAACCAGCTGGTACTATCTATTAAAAAGGAACTTTTGTTGATACTAACACAGGAAAAGGAGGCAAAAAACCACATAACTAATTAAATCTACATATTAATTTCTGCCCGTAGCTCACTATCACATCTCTCAGAGACTTAACATGGTTTCCCCCAACTTCTCTGCTTTTCTCCAGCACTGTGAACATCAGCCTCATGCAGCGCTCGTGTCCCCTCCTAACCTGGGCAGGAACAGACAACAAACTTTGACCACTTGACCATCTCCTGAGTCTGCTCTGATTTCCAAAGAACCTCACCCGTGCTCACACCCAGCCTTGCACTTGGGAGGGCCTCTTGCACCACCTTTCTCCCCCCATCCTGGCGAAACTGCCCTTCCCACCATACCCCAGGAAGGACAAGGGCAGCTGGGGCCTGCTGCTGAGCCACCATTCTCACCTACAAAGCCATCCAAAGCCAACTATGTCATCACCTACTTGTGCTCATCTCCTGTCTTCTCCCACAAGCTCTGCAGAGGCAGGAGGCAGCTCCTTGTCCCACACCCGCACGGCACCAGCCTAATGGGGTCCTCCTCACTGACACTTCCAAGCACTGTGTTACTATAAAGAGCTATTCAGCTTAGCAATTAGAACAAATCTAGGGATTAAAAAAAAAAATCATAGCACCGAAATGTCCTCTAGTATAAGATGCTCAGAAAACATATCACAGATTTTATATCAATTTATTTTGACAGTAATTCAAATAGCTGCAGTGTGCAAGTACTTCTACATCTCTCCTGCTGGAACTGAAATGTACCCAGGCGTACAGACGGGATGCAGGCAAAAATATAAATGACATTTAATTTTTCTTTTACCTCGAGGAGTAAGCATTTTTGCTTGTCTTTCTTGTCTTGTCTTATAATAATAATAATAATAATAATAATAATAATAATAATAATAATAATAATAATAAAGGAGGATCCAGGATACGCATTTTATTCCAGGTCAAGCCTTTTCTAATGAATACAACTCTGGTACTTCAGTCTAAGGTCTTTACAGTAAAAGCAAGGTTAATAGACTTCCTTTCTTCTACCAAGTTCTCATCATTCCGTATCATGAAATAGGCTACTAAATTGTCTGGCACTCCTTTTTTCAATGTTGTACAATTATGAAAACCTAATCCTCAGAAAAATAGCACTGTTCGCTTCTTAAATAACCACTTTTATGATTAATTATTTGATATGTTATTTTAAGACCTGCAGTGTTACAATCCTACTAAATATAAAGACTACAAACTACAATTTTATTTCTGTAGCCCCATCTGAATGCCATAAACCGAACACCACATGCACCTGCCATGAAAGAACAAGGTATTCAATCACCGGCTACTCCTCACAAGTAAATTGCTGTGTGGACAGCAAAGGGAAGACTCTCCAGATGAAAATCTCAGAATTTGAAGAAAAGAATTCCACTCGTGTGGTCTTCATTTCTTTGCAACATGTAATAATTAATAGTAGCCTTGACAAGTAAGTACACGTGAAGGAAAATCTATGGTTGACAAGAGAAACGTTTGTTTGCTGAAGCGTATCTCCTATCTGGATAGTCAACATACTGGCTAGGTAATTATATCCATAATTATAGATAGATACAATGGACTCATATAACTCCAGGCTTCAAATTACATGTTGTGAAAGTCAACTGCAAAAGAATAACTTCATTTTTTTCAATACAGATCCTTTGTCAAGCTCTAATATTCACGGCCAAATGAAAACTAGAAAACTATTTATATGATTTGTTGTGGCACAAAAATTAATAAACTTTACCTGTAAAATTATTTTATTTTAATCTTAGTTTTACGCCAGTTGTACCCATTAAAACAGAAATCAAGTTTCTAAGATTAATCTATTGGAAAAATCAAGATAGCTGTATTTATTAAAAAAAAAAAAAATCATTTCTCTACTTGACCTTCTCAGCAATAAAACCTGACTAATAAATTTGAGAACAAATATTATTCCTTCCGATTCTATGGCCACACAAACAAGTTCAATCAACTGATTTATGAAGAAATTCAGACTGCGAATACTCTTCGCAGATCTCTAATTCCCCTTTCATAGAGGAAGAAGGCAGAATACTCATTTTGATGCCCACGGAACAGCTCCTTTGCTTGGGCAAAGGAGCAGCCAGGTCTCAGCGTGGTTCCCGTGTCCTACATGCGTGCGAGGCCCGTGTGAAGCTCACAAGTGTGCCGCACGGACAATACTGCACCTGCCTTCCTGTGAAAGGCAGCGTGGCCCGCTACCCCTTTCCACAAAGCTGATTTCTGGGTGGTACACCCTGGAAAGCAATCCTGCTTTATTCTTCCATCTTGTGCCCAACATGACCTCTTAACCAAACAGACTCCTCTAAAGGAAAAAGCAGGGGGGTGGAAGCAGGCCTTGCTGGGTACAACAAACCATAGGATCAGATGCGAAAATCACACAGCTGCAAGCATTCTTTTGGGAACCCAGCACTGGGATTTATCTCAATCGCTTAATGTAATTACAAAAGTCAGTCATGTAGCAGTAATGTAATTTGCACATTTTTACAGCTGAAGTGAAGTCGAATCTTTATGAGAGGCTGAGTGAAAAACAGGGATCCTGCTGCCACACTATTCCACCACATTAGTACCAAATGACAAGCATTTTGCTTTGTTTATTTTCCAGGATGCATTAACTAGGAAATCTATATACACCCTCCTGTACACGTTTAAACTAATTTGCTTCATCTTTAAATGACTCCTTCACTCAAAAAAAAAAACCCTAACAGCCCCCATCCATCATGTATACCCATGCTGCATTTGTGCAAAAATTTCCACACGATACTCTTTGAATTTTATGAAGCACCATGCCAACCAGCTCTTCCTAAGACAAAGTTACAGTGACATGTTCTGACGGGAAAATAAAGTAATAGATTCCTCACTTTGTCTGCTTTTTGAATTGAAAGAAAAAGGAAACGGGCAAGAAGCACTGGAATCACTTCAAAGAAATGAAAAATAAGCCGTAAGAAACAAGTATTGTAAAACTGCCCATTGAAATTTCATGTTTCCCCACTTAAAATCAGAAGAGTTTAATTTACTATTAACTATCGCAATAAAAAATTTTGATCATCTAGTAAATATACAAAATAAAAAGGTAATTTTTAAGATGACAGTTAAAGTGAAACTATCACTATAATGACAGTGAAAAATTCAAGAAAGTATGCTAATAAGAATAGAGTTCATTTTCTCTGTTGCACCCTGTCTCCTTTGTTTTCTGGACAACAGTATAAATCACACTTGGATTTTATTGAAAAGATAATCTTTAAAGGCAGCTTAACTTAAAAAAAATCTTAGATAAGTTACATTTCCGTAATGGAATCACCCGTGTTTCAGTATTTGGGAAAAAAAAAAGCAAGAAAAACGGAAAGGGCCTTACTGTTAGATTTATCAAATTGGGGAAAAAAAAAAAAAGTTGATTTGGTTTGGAAGTTTCCTCTTAGACATATGAGCTATTTACCACCATATCAGGGTTTCTTGGCTTCTTCCAGTAAGTAGCCTGGACCAATGCATCAGCCTGTGGCAGGCAAACAGCTTTTCCCTCCTCTCCTTTCCACTGCAGAAAGCCCAGCAAACCATCTTTGCTCCAATAACTCCCAGAGCTCTCCAGAATTCATCCTAACTGCATAACCCAGTCAGAATTTGGGCAGGCAGAGGGGGTTGCTGGCTTCCAAGTTTAAAACACCAGCGGACGTGCACACATATGCTGGCTTTATGCAGGAATACACGCTCAGGCGCGAGCCCCAGCCCCTTGCTGGCCCGGAGCTTGAAGCACCGTCGCCTCTGCGTGCTCAGGTCTCTTGTCCCAAGGCAGCCCCTTTGCAAAGCTCACGTGTGGATCCCTCAGCTTGCAGCAAGTAACTGCCCAAAGTCAGCACAGCAATACATGCTCAAAACAGGCACATGCCTAAATTCAAAGGGTCACATGTAGCTTTGCAGCCAGACTGCCCGTAACCCACAGAGACTGTAGCATTCCCTGCCCTTTAAGCTGCCACAAACAGGCACTGTTGCACAGACGACCTGGTCTTGCCCATCCGGCACTGCTGGCCGCTCCCTGCTACCCCTCCAGCTCCTTCTGCACGGAATTCCGGCACAAGTGTTAGCATCTCCCACAGGAATCACAGCAGGGAACTGCTCCAGAGCAGAACTAACCCAGCGAGAATGCCACCCTGCTCTGCTCCCCAAAGCAGTGCCCCACGGTCCCCAGCTAATGCACAAGGGGCTGCGAATGACCGAGCAGGGCAGCAGCCAGCACCTTTCATCCTGAAGCGTTGCTGGCTCGACAAGCTCAGGGAAACGTCCCTGTAGAACACACTGAAAAAACACCCCCATCCTTGGGGATATCATGCTGTGCACGCCCACATTTAGAAAGCTTGCAAGACTTCTGAGTAAACGTGATATGCTCAATGCACCTGTATCACCAAACAGGGAACTGCAGAGAAAACTGGGTGATGGCCACCACTTCATCTTAATACCCTGCTCAAGAAACTCTCAGGGGAAACTGCTTTAAATTAAACAGAAAAAAATTGAAAACAACAAAATTCAACAAAAACAATACATTTTTTCTCCCTCTTTGCAATTTCTAATAGTCAGAACAAAAAAAGAGAATACAGAATACCCAAATTAAGAATTAAGTACCTATATAACAGGAATATACTCTGACAAATTATACTATAAACACATGATTTTTCAGGGACATCATCTCTAATTCAAGTATACTTTTTTGAAGCTGTTTTTTTGTTCCTAGAACATCCTGTTATTGATGTTTAGTTTAAGACATTTCACAGAAAAGTTCTGAACACCAAAATCAGAAAACTTTAGAAAATGAAAAATGAAACAAAAAAAAAACCCCGAAGCATGCCACAGAATCAATCACTTCAATCCTGAAAATCTTATCCAGAAGTTCAAAAACACAGTGAAACTGTTTCCTTTAAATTAAATGAAACAAATACTACAGCACCTGTCTCTGCAAACAAGCTAATTTATTTGCACAGGAAAAACTGAAACTGAAGTTGGGCTACGTGAGAAGCACACAAAAGGTAGCAATCTGCCAATTTATTATAATTAAATACGTTATTATTACTTATGACTAAATGCAAATGTAGAGTATGAATTTTGGAATGACATTAATAGTTTTTTGTTTCTCAGAAAACATAAAATATCACAAAATCACAGAATGATGACATCAGACTTTATATCTATGACATCAGACTTTTATATTTATCTCTCATATATCTCTCAACTATCTCTTAAAGCTACCAGGATTTACGCACATCCAGCTAGAAGAATACATAATGCAACCACTGCAGGCCAGTCCAGTAAGGAATACTGTTCCAATCTTACTTCTAACTAGGAGAGACTATCAATCTCTGCTAAAAACTGCAACTGAGTTACTTTTTACTTAAGGGTTTTTTTGTTTGTTTGTTTGTTTTTGCATGTGTGTGTGTGGACAATCTAAAATCTGATGTATTCCATAAGTCACAAGCCTGAAATGCTGCAGATAGGGATGAGTAACATCAACAGTATAATCAAGAGAACACAGCTGAAGGCCATGTGTACAAAGTTCTCTAAATTACATATGCACCGTGAAGAAAACACAGCAGGACTCTAAGGTAAAAGAAGAATTTAGTACATTTTTTTTTAATCAACAGAAATGATCATTCTATCAATTAAAACCCAAAGAAACCGAGACAGAAAGCATTATATCCAACAACAGAGTACTACAAGACGCACTTACACAAACTTAAATTTACAGCTAATAAATAATTAACTAAACTTTTCTAAATTTAATGCTTAATATGTTTCAAAATCTGAAATGTGCTTTTTTAGAGACATTACATCACAGAGGCCTCCAGATAAAAGAGCAAACTTACTCGGTTCAGCCTTGGAACCATGTTTTTGAAGAAAGTCAACTATCTGAGCCAAAACCTTTTTGTTGCAATGCGTTGACAGCTCTTCATCACATTCATAACACCTAAACAAAAGAAGGAATAAAATCCAAGTCAGGAAAGCATTATTTAAGCTCTAGGTTTCAACTTTCCGTACTAAAAAAGAGAATATCATTAAATTCCTTCATCCATTACATAGCTTTCTGCCTATCAGCCCTCATTCATTTCAACACTTGCAGATTTCAGTAACATTAATTTATAGCTCTGGAAATATTCAAAAGCAAGGTCACCAAATCCTTTAATCAGCCAATTCTTACAGACCACAAGGAACCCATGAATCACTATCTTAGGCTGTTCAATCTTTTTTTCATGGCAACTGATGGCCACTGCAAAAAAAAAAAAAAAGGAATTGAGTCTGCAAGTCAGGACGTTTTGTCTACGTCAAAAATACTAAAGTAATAGAAAAGGTAGGTGATCTGATTGATAATTACTTAATAGGAAGAAATCTTCTTGTGGGCAATGGAATTACAGAGACGATTACAATATGTCTCATTCAGAACGAGGAAACAAGCCAGAACCCCGCTTGGTTTGGTTTGTCTTCTCCAAGAGAACTGGAAGCTCTTTTCTTTACTCTGTTCTCCAGAAAACCTTTCCTCTTTGCAGATCTAGCTAAATATTCTTTTTATCTGTCAGAATTATTCCTTAACATGAGAGGAGAAGACATTGCTTTAAGCTAGCAGTAGTTCTGATACTACTTTTATAAGCATATAAAGCATATGTAGGCATATACAATAGAATTTACATAAAATCCCTCATACTCAATCTTACCATATGATCCACGTGCTGAGACTGATAACAATGCAGTGAGGTTCTGCGCGCACTGTTTGGAAATGCTTTAGAGAATGCTGACCTTCCGAGTTCTTACTACATCCCTAGAAATTGAAACAGTAACCCAGTAAGGAAAGCAGGAAAATAGTATACAGTTTTGTAGAAAAAAAAAAATGCAAAATATGTATTAAAAAAAAAAGGTAGAAATCTTTAGTATTTGGAAAATAGCTATAACAGTGGCTGGAATGCTCTTAGCACTTGCAGTCAAATCTAGCAATAAAGTTTGCACAGCGCAAGCTCATTCAGCAATACACACATTCCTTTATTTATTTACTTGTATCTGCCAGGACTTTCTGCCAGATCAGCCAGCTAACCTGGTGTATTCTGCAACTGTTCAGCTCCTGGAGCTCTGTTTATGCAAGCAGCAGGAACTTGCAGCTGAAGAACAGAGAAATGATGGGGCTACCCCTTACTGCCTGCAATGCCAAAGCGCACCCTAGCACATAAACCTAGCTCAAAACACTGATGAAAACAGTCATCAGGAAAACAAGGTCACAACCAAGCACTGGAAGTAGTGAGGTCCCAAGCAGACAGGATCTATAGGAGCCACACTTTCTAGCAAGGCAAGGCCTACTACCCAGGAAGGCACGGCGCAGGCCGTGACCCGCTCGCGTTACCTGAGAGCCGCACTTGAGGCACAGCCACACGTCGGAAGGCGCCACGGGCTCCCCGTCGCTCATGCGCCGCTCCTTCAGGCACTCGGAGCATATTGACCACACGCTCTGAGCCACCGCTCTCTTCACATGGTGCACGTCCACCGCCTGGCTCACGTGCTGGCAGGTTAAGCCTTGAGAAAACGGCACTTTTAGCAATTAAAAATGATAGTTTTGAAAGAGAGCACACATACACTGGAAGAGCTGAATCTTCAGCAAGTTCAGCATTAGGAAAAAACAACAGAGAAATCAGATAGCCAACTGGCCAACAGCGCCTCCATATATTGAATTATATAACGAATCCAGTCTGGTCTTTCTACAGTGAGAATCACATCCAAGTTAACAAACACTACCTCTTAAAATCAGCTAAAGTTAAGGACTACTTTGTATAACATTCACTTCCCTGTTTTTTGTCAACAGCGAAGTATTAGACAAAGCTATTTTGCATTTATCAACACAGACAGGTGATATCCCTTCCTATCCTTAAAGGAAGATTTCCAGATACATCAGTTACCCATCCATTTCTAGTACACAACTGCCCACCATTCCTTTTTGTCAATTTTTTGTACTATCTCCAATGAACTACCACAGGATAATCTAGATTTGAAGGGGCCTCTGGAGGGCATCTGCTGCAAACCTTCAGGCAAGGCAAAGCCAACTACAAACTTGATTAGATTGCTACATGTTTTGTTCAGTTGAGCTTTGAGTATCTCCAAGGATGGAGGTTTTAGCATCCCACTAGAAGATCTGTCCTCTGTCTGACAATCCGAATGGAGAAAAAATGATTTGTTTATATCTAACCATATTTCTGTTGCCCGAAGGTCTGTTGCCTCTGATTCCTTCACTGTGGACCTTCAAGAGCCTTCTAGCTCTATCTACTTGTAATCTCCTACAAGGAGCTGAAGAAAGAAACTTTATTCTCTCTTCTCTAGAATTAACAAACTCACTTCCAACAGTCTCTCTTCATATGCTGTATTTTCCAACCCCTTAATCACCTGGTGGGTCAGCCTACTGCTACGCTCACCTTGGTATGTCCACATCTTTCTTATACTAGGGAGCTACCGGACACAGCACCCCAGGTAAAGTCTAAAATGTAAAAAGACATGAAGAATCACTCACATTTACTTGTCAGTTACGCTCCTGCTATTACAGTCGCTAGGAACAAGCCACCAGGACTCCCAGAAGCTTTTCGGCACAACTGCTTTCAAGACATCATTTCCCAGCCTGGATGTGGTTATTTTGGCCCAGGCAGAGGATTCTCCATTTGCCTTTGCTGAACTCCACAGTTTCTGTCAGCCTATTTTTGCAGCCAGCCTGGGTCACCCTGAATGGCAGACCTACCCTTCAGGATACTAATTACTCTTCTCAATCTGTTGATAATAATGTGACAGAGTGTGGCCTCACACAGTCATCTGCCAGCTCTCTCATCACCTTCAGAATATGTTCAATTTGCCTAAGTTTTCTAACTCTTCCTCTTTGGATAATGCTTAAATCTCCTCAAGACTGCCAGTGGGCCAGGGACTTGGGAGGACTGAGAGCGGAGCTCATGTGTGAAGACAGAGGCACTGAGCTCCTTAGCCTTTTCCATGTCTCTTGTCACCAGGTCCCATCTCTCCCATCTCTGTAAGCAGTGTGCTCACAGTTTCATTAGTCTTTATTTAGCTGTCAGAGAATCCGTATGAAAATATCCTTTTTTCCTGCTCCTCACATCCCTCACTAGATTCCACTCCAGCTGAGGCTGGCCCACCTAAACCCAGTCCTGCACAGAGAGCAGCCCCAAGGGCAGCCCAACCCTTCCACCTTCCACAGGTTCCTTCAGAACCTGAGCTCAGTCAGAAACTCCTCATTTGACGGAGCTGCCCTCTGCTATGGCCTGCTGGACTTTCTGCACTTGCTCTTGGGCTTTGGAGAGGTTGTCACTGAACATCTACTGCCCCTCAGGGCAGTCATGTAGTGTAACTGATCATGTCATAAACATTTCATCAAAGATACTTTTGTTATGAATTCAATCAGGAAAAGCATTTCCCTGCTTTGTGGTTTTCACCAGGCAACATGGAAGTTATCCCTCAACCTCAGCATCAATATCACTTTATGTGTTTACCTGCAATGTCATCTGAAGAGTCTTCATCTTGTGGCCTGTTAGGCCTTTTGCTTCTCTTTGTCTTCTCAGAGTTAGCTCTTGATGGATCTTTCACCCGCATCTGTTACTAGGAAAGAGAAATAGGGACTGTTTTATTGCCCAAACATTTGATCAAATTTAGAGAGTCTAAACCCTGAAAGCATGAGATTAAATCAAATATTCAAAACTCAAAATTCAGAAACAGTTTTAGGTTTTGATAAATGAAGGTAAGAACATGCTAGGAAGTATACTGAAAGATCAACTATATTACATGAAGTTCCAAGAACTTTATCATATTAGAAGCTTTTCTTTCTTAACACACTTTCCAAAAGAAACAAGGTTTATGTCACCATTAATCTGCATCATTCCCTAAAAGCTTTTAAGCAACTTCAGATGCTTAATAAAATATAGAAGCATTCCAGACCTCCTGAAATTTGGAAGCTAAGAAAGAGACCTCAATTTTCAGTGAGAAAGGACTTCAAGGTGAGTTGATGCCTTTAGCAAACATCAGAGAATCCACATAGATGAACTATCTCATAGAAAAATTAATTCATTAATCAAGGAGCTCTGTGAAGAATGGAACTAGACAGTACATTTTTCCCAACAAACTTTTTCTGAAATTCTTCAGAGATTTCAACACACTGGGTGTTTAACCAAAAATCTTACTGCAAATCCACTGAATCAGAGCAGCCATGCAACTAACACCTACTACAGATTGCCCTTTTGACAACATCCTTCATAAAAACATAAAGAAATGTATGTTTTGATATACCAAGCATACGTATGTAAGATAATCAAATATTCACAGACTGCAAAGTTATGAATTATTATCTCTGTTTAGAAAATAAATGCCTTCTTCCTGTGGTATCATCTACAGCTTACCAATGTCACCTGATCCACTAATACTGTACTAATATATACTGTATAATACTGTACTAATACTAATATATAATCCATGCATATGATACTACCGAAATGTCCTACATTTGGCAACAATAATAAATACAATCTCACTGTAGATCACCAGGTTGAACATTTCCCAAAGTTGAAGAATTTGTCTGTTTGGATTTTTAATTCTTCTGTGCATTTGCCATTACGGTTATGAACTCAAGAGGCCGAGACTCCGAGAGGTGCTCATACTGCTGTTTATGCAGAGCTCAGTATTTCATCTCCTTCCCCATCTGCTCTGGTAGTCACTGAAAGTCTGCAACGGTGGTAGAGAAGCCCCATCACTGGTGTCTGCAGAGACCTCACTGAAGCACAGCGGGCAATCCATTCCTCAGAGCTACTGCTACAGGCGTCGGACAAATTCAGGCAGACATCTCTGCATCTGCCACACTCTCTGCAAGCAACGGGGCTTTCTGTATGGCCACGGCAACTACGGATTTATTTGGGAAAACAAAGTCAGGCATGGTAAGGAGCATCCTTGCAGTGCTGGCTTCCTTCTCAACCTTCCAGAACACTTTGCTTTTTTGTAAAGTGCTAGGATTACGCAGCAATCAGTTTATACTATATTAAATACCACAATGTTCTTAAATTACTTAAATTACTACTTAGGAATCTAAAGTTTCTAACAGTTAGACACACGTAAGCAATGCCACTGAATTCAGGTTTGCTGATTTTGCAGGTCTGCAAAGCTAAAGCCTTGTTAGCTAAACTATAGCTCTGACTACACAATAAACTGCCTTGTTTTACATGCATAATGATAAGTCACAGTACATTATTTTCTTATGCCACACACATGACAACAACTAATTCACTTTATTCACTTCATAATATACTTGTAAGGTCTACTTAGATATTCAACTTCAAGCAAACCTAGTGAAATCAGCTGTTGAATAGTCGAACCCCATGCTGAATAGCTTAAATTCTAATAATGCAATGACTTTGTGTAAAAAACTTTGCTGTCAGAAATCAGTCAAAGTCATCACTGTGAAGTTTTACTTCAAGATAAATTTCACCCAAATTCATTTCCATTTCCACCAGCTTGTGAACTCTTTTGCAAAAGACTCAGTTACCAAATACTTTGCTGGATTTAAAAACATATGCTCCATAAAAATAAATATACATACATATATATATATGTGCATCATCTACACAATTTAAAAGATGAAGTAGTGAATAAGTTAAATTAAATAACTATATATTTTACCGCAATAGTCATTGGCTGGAGTATTTTCTAATGTTGGGCATCAAAATGTATAGAGCAGGCCAAATGGACAGAAAGGGGTAGGTATAGCAAGTACCAAGCCTGCAGCAAAATTCATGTTGATGCAACAAGACCAGACTATTCCAGCTCTTGAGTGTTTATATTTATCCACATTTAAATCCCTAATGCGCTTCAGCAGCTGTGCATCATAGCATCTCTAGTAAAAAGGAAAAGGTGCTTCAGATCCAATCACTTTTAAGGGCTTATATCTGCATGGTCATCTGATAATTTACATATAAGCCACCATGAAAACACTCATCATCAGTTATTGCACAACAGCTTAACTTAGCAGTGAAACATTTTCCAAGCAAGTAAATTATGCTTAAGACAAGCTCTGAAGAGCACTCAATTTAGCTGGCTTTAAAAGTATGTCATTCACAAGAGTCTTGTAGATCCATCAGCAACATTTAACCCTGCAAACTAGCAGAGCACACTGGCCGGTGCATGGAAGGCAAAGACATCAGCCGAGGAGTGTGACTGATACAGTCTCTATTAGAAAACTGGTGATATTACAGCAAGTGACATAGTTAACAGCAAAGACAGAAAAAAAAAAAAAAAATTACCTCCCTAGAGGAATGTAGTTTTGTTTAGATTATTTGACATGGACACAACCAACCATGCAAGTTCATTTCATCATAAAAAGTTTTATCTATTTGGACGGATTATGTAAGACTGTCCAAACCATGTGACTTTCATTTGAGTGAATTCTGGCTTTATTGGTATGCTTTAGGATCTCAGATATCTTTAGGAAATAACAACTACACACCATTATCAGGCCAGCTGAAATGCAAACAAATCTGTTCCACCTCTGAAATCATGGCACCACGAGGCAACTTAATATTGCCTGGAACAGAACAGTATTAGCCTACCACTAGAAACCACACTGCACAGTGCTCCTTTAGGACACATGGAAAAGATGTACTGTCAGTTAGCATCTGGAATGCCTGGAAATGTGATATTTCTATCCCAAAATAATCAACGAGGCATAGAAATGAAAACTGACATGGTGGCCAAGCACTCACACTGCAGATTTGGGAACCCCCTGACAAAGCTGAGTTTTTTCAGTCATCTTTTACTAAGAGTGGGCTGAACAAAACACAATATAGGCCATGATATTAAAGAGCTCTCAGTAGCACACCTGTGGGGAAGCACACAAGGCTTACTGACCTGCGAGCTCCTCAAGAAGCCACATGGTATGAAGGACCCAGCCAGGGTCTGTGCTTGCTTTTGAACAGCATGCAGAAGGTAAGAGCAAGGGAGCTGCCCAGCAAGCTCGCGAGATGCAAGCTGGCTACTGCGTAGGCAGCGTAGTGCAGTGTCTGTCCTTTACCAGCACACTTGAGGGCAAAAAACATTACAAGCAAAAGATCTGGTGATCAAACACCACTTCAGATACCAAAATGCTTACGCTAGAAATCTGCTTATTGCATTCAACTGAGATAAAGGAATAAAAAAAGTAAAGCAATTCAAAAATTAATTCTAAGAAATGTAATGGAAAGTCTGAAGATATATAGGGCCAAAAAAGCATAACATCTATACATCCACCGATCATGGGCACAATCCATTCAGGACAACAGAGCAGAGGAGAAATGATCAACTGGCACAGAATTAGCTCAGTCCTCTGGAGTCCTCTGGAGACTAAAAGCCGTGACAATTTTCCCATTATTTGCTTCTTTCTAACCCATTCCTCTCTTCTGACCATGTTCAATGACTCTGTTTTAAATTATGGCCACTAGCAGTCAGGTATCCTAACGGAGACATCTTACGATGATATCCTCTGAAAGGACAAGCAGAAGGAGGTCTCAGCGAAGTCTTGATTTGAAGTTTTTCTTTGTAATGGAAAACAAATATGGCAAGCTTTTAATTTCTTATCCACAAATTAAAGTCATAGCGCTCACAATACTTGACTAACAAATCTGACAATAACAAAAATGAAAAATATCTTTGCAGTAGAAAAAGAGGAGTTCAGACAGAATGCTCCCTCACCTTTTTATCTCTTTAGCATACAGTAAAAATTTCAAGTGAAAATTGTGCAGTTTCTTGGGGAAAAACGTAGAAGTAGAAAAAGTCAAATCACATCTTCTTAAACACTGCATTTCACACAAATCTGGAAACTAGTCTGTGCCCAAATTGTTCAGATTTGTGAACTCAGCATATAAGAGTTTGAGGTATAATAATCCTTGCTTGCTGCTCTTGGTGTAGTTTACTTTTTGCACTCACCAAGAACCCTAATGGCAACCAAAATCCAGTAAGATCAAAAGGTCCTTACTACAATTGCTCATGTCCACCTTTCTAGAAATATCAAAATGCTTCAGAAGCAGCAGAACAATCTGCCCTCCTAATTTTAAAAGCTCTGCATTTGTGGCACAAACCAACATATAGTACTGGTTCTAAATTTGTTAAGTTAAATATAAGTTATACGTTGACTATTTTACACTCAAGGTATACCTAAAATAGACTGTTCGATACAGTAAAGGAGCTGCTCCATAAAGCATATACATAGAAACTAAAAGCTAGATTTCAGTTCTTAAAATACACTATTTTGTAATGTTTCAGTCCAGTAAAAATCAACAGAGTTAGGACAAATAAAAAGCAAATGGAAAACAAACTAGAACTCACTTTTCTTTAGGAGGAAAAAGCAAGAACAGGTCATTCCTCTCTCAGCATGTGTGCACCACAGAGGCCTCCACTGTCTAGACTCCTATTCCCACGGTGTCACCTTGCACTCATTACTTAGGGGCTGAATCCCTCCCCCCTACAAGGTCTCCACAGCTCATCTGCTAAATTCTGAAATACGTAACCTCACTGGTATTTCCCACACTGTGCTTTCACTATGAGGTTTAGAAAAACAACCCACACGATCAGTGTGCTAGAGGAATAACTCATCGTGCTGACTTTTATCATATCACTTCCACTTTATCTGTCAAGACCCACACCTTATAACTAAGGTGCCAGCTCCCTCGAGGAAGTGCCCTGTTTTTCTTCTTCTTTGGTACAATGCTTAGAATCACATTTTCCCACCTCACGGTTAACTAAGAGTATTACATTTGCATTGCTAGAATGCAAACAGTATGATAAAAAGGATGATGTAACCATCCTTTTCAACCAGTTACCTACACATTCCTGCCCTAGGAAGCATATCCAAATGACTCTACAGATGGAGCCTATGCACTATTTTGGATATGGGTAACACAGTAGGATCAGTTTCAACCATGGAATCAGTATTGATAGTTATTTCATCAGAGAACATCTGAATTCAGAGGAGCTGGGGCAAATACATTTACCCACCTGTTTCTCAGCTCATCTGGGGTACCCAAAATTCCAGCCATCCATAGTCAAACTCTTAAATTAAAATACTATGAGCTTTTGTCGCTGAAACAAAACCAAAAAGACACTGCACTAAAAGTGCAGGGACAGCACAGAGCATTCCAAAACTCAGCACAAGGCCCCCTATAACTTAAATTGTTCAGCAGACTGCCACCCAAGCGAGGGGCTGCTGAATGGAAAAGACATGTAAATGCAGTCAGAAGGTCAAGATGCTCCACAACACAGTTGTGAACAAGCCCCACAAACTTCCTATGTCTGTGAATGTACAAAAGGATGAGATCGGAACTAATAATGCCACATCTCCTCCGAGTACTGCAGAATTACTGCACGTTTCGAAGCAAGCTGTAAGTGGACATATTTTGGCCAGCTGTTCCAAGTGTTACCTGTGGCATTTTGGCTGCCTCGCTGCTAGATCAAATGTCATCCCACGAGAGCAGGAACCGCATCCGTCACAGCCAGCAACTGGGCAGCGCCATCAATCAGTGGCCGGGGCGCTCAGCGCTCTGACAGCCACCAAAACCTCTGCAGCAAACAAGCCCTGGCTGCCTGCTAGAGCAGTGAAGGGACCAGGAGTCCTGACTGGTAGTGGCAGCAACACTTCTTCCCCTGGAAAACGTCACTCGAGATTCTGGAAGTGTCATCTCCAAGTTTTCCTTGCCCCAAGCCACATCACACACATCCTGCTCCATCACTGGGGCTCACATGCCAAGCCTGACATTATAACACGGTCCTAGAAGGGCAACACATGAATGTACTTTTTGCACTGGGAGTGAAGCAGTTTTCTGAGTACCACGGAGTACAACTTTCCAAGTGCCAGTAAAAATCCCATAGCGTTTCTCACTTTCATTAAATTTTTAATCCATCTGTCCATGCTAAGCATGGTCTGTCAGTTTTCATGTTTGCATCCTACACAACCCTCCCCGGCTTTGCTACTGAAGCATGTTTACCACAGAAACCTTTAAGGAAAACAAAACCAGTGTGTCTAGAAATGAGAATAAAAGGCTCTATAACTGGTTTTATGGCTAAAGTAAATAAAAAGGATTGAGAGGACAAAAGCAGTACTATCTTGATGTCAATATTTTTGTAAGTAACTTAGAGCAAAGGTTTTGCTAGCGTCTCATAGAAAAAAGCCAGGGAGACCTGTCAGTATTCAGCCTCATAAACCAAACATAACAGCTTTTGCTTATTCTCTGCATCCCAATTTAAATGCATCTTAAAAAATATATGTAACACATGAAAAGGGAAAAACGTCTGGCAGGATGTCTAACATCTTCACAGATACCCCTTAAACAGCAAGGTGCATAAATAATCCAAAACGAGCTATGGATTAAAAGTAAAGATGCTGGCCTGCAAGCAGTGAAAAGGTCACTA
Organism: Eudromia elegans; assembly: GCA_003342815.1. Lineage (NCBI taxonomy): Eukaryota > Metazoa > Chordata > Aves > Tinamiformes > Tinamidae > Eudromia > Eudromia elegans. Next base: position 65,943 of record PTEX01000499.1, on the reverse strand, counting down.
GATGAGACCGCGAGCAGCCCATGCAGGCAAGTGACATGGGCGATGATGTAAACAGCCCCATCACCAAGGAAAACTTGAGGGGGTGGCAAGTGAAACAGCTGGAGGACAAACACTGAACACATGGTATCTTGGCAGGACAGCCACGAGAGAAAACAGGGGGAAAAAAGTGTTTCAAGATGACATAAAAGAAAATGAAGGGCAAAGGATAGGAGAAATACTTTGTAAAGTCTGGGAGCAGAAGGAGAATGCAAAGTAGGAGCAAGTAATAGAAAGGGACTGTGGTTGTAGCACACCATGTGAGACCCTGAAATCCACACAAGACAACACACTGAGCTGATGGAAACAAAGATTTCAGCATCCAGGTTAACATGCTACCCCACTGCCTAAGGGCCAAGACCGGACATGTCACTTCAAGGTGGGAAGACAATGTCTAAGTTTAACTTTCCATCCACTTTATGATATATGATATGTAACTTTCCACCTGCTTTGGAGGGTGGCTGCAGCCAGCTAATTAGTAGCGCTAAAACAACCAAAAATGCCAAGGATTACGAAAAACATGAAAGCGTTTTGAAAGGCAAAGTCTGGCTGCTGAGAGGGAAAAAAAAAAATCAATTTTCTCCCTACATACAAACTGCCCCAGTTTGTTTTGATGACACATCTGAAGTGGAACAACTTGTCCTTGATCCACGTTTGATGTTACCAGCAAAACCCAGGAGACACCAGCTACGCCTCTGTGAATCTCATGGAAATGAAACTACAGGAGAGCGTTTCTTCAGCAGTCCCTGAAGTCTGACAAAATATTTACAACCGTAGTGAGCGGCGAGGTAACTTTGCAAGGTTTATTCCAGGACCGGCCTGGCACACGTTTGTGCCACTTGAAAAGCTGGGAACGGCTGTGGAAAGAATCTTTCCTTCAAACAAATATCTGCATAATTCGCTTTTACGAAACGACTGCTTAAAGAAACGTGGGGATGCTGGTGGCTAAAGATAACACCCAGCACTGTTTGCTGGTATTGTCACCTGCTGATAAACTGCTGACGTGACGTTTTACTCTGTTTTTGCGCATCCGTGCTCAGGGCGCCATCCTGCAAACTCCCTTCGCCCGGGCGCGCTCGCGGCCGCGGCGGCACGGCGTGCCAGACGCACAGCACACCCACGGCACAAGGCCGACCCGAGGGGTACGAACACACACATCACGGGACCCAGGCCCCAGAACCAGAACCGAGACCCCCGCGCGACACGCGGGGCTGCGGCGGCCGCTCCGGAGCGGGCCGGGCCGCGCAGGACGGGACGGGCCTCACGGCGGCCCGCG
>PTEX01000499.1:38078-64260 GCA_003342815.1 Eudromia elegans | reverse complement strand
CCCGCCCGCCCCCGGCGCGGCCGCGGCGCGCGGCGGTGCCGGGGGGAGCCGGGGCCGCGGCGGGAGGAGCCGCGGGGTGAGGGACCGATGCTCGGCGGCATCACGGGGGGCTCGGAGCCGGAGCTGGGCGCCCGCAGGGACATGCCAGAGGAAAAGCCAAAGTGTCCCCGGGACTGAGGGCGCTTGTGAGCTCGGGGGAAAGGACCGAGTGCCTGTGGTGTAGCGACCAGAACTACGGTTCTGATGGACGAAGACTAGCTAGAGATGAGGCCTGGAGGAAAAAGGGGGGAAGGATGAAGTTGCTATGGACACCCCAAAACGAGAGGCAGGGAGCCTGGATAGTCCTGGGTACGGGTCCCAAAGGCAGCCAGGCCGAAGGAACTAGGGGAGCCCCGTGCAGGAGTCACTGGACCCAGCAGGGACGAGGTGTCCAGAGCGGTGTTGAAGGAGGACGAGAGACTGCATAAGGAAAGCAAATGTGGATGTGTGGAAAAGGATAGAGCAATGCAAAGGGATTTCACCCCCTGACGCTTGTTTAGATGGCAGAAGAATTTGGAAACGGCACAATCTGCAGCTGTAAACGTGAGCTGGTAAATCAGCTGGGAAATGAGGCCACCGGGGACGAGTGTGTGAGACTGTGCAGGGCTGGGGAGAGAATCCCGAGAGGAGGAACGAAGATGAGGACGGGTTGTGTGTGCGCTGGATGTGGCCCTGCCACAAGGGCAGGCAGAGACGAGGACTGAATGTGCTGCTTCTAAAGAAAAGGAGTCACTGGAAACTTAGATTTGTTAGCTTTGCTAGATTGATGTGATACTGCAGGAGGGGCTGGTGGTTGGAATCTTGCTGCTTGTCTCTCTCCCTTGTCATCTTTACTGCCTTTGCTAACCGGGGGGGGGTTTGCGTCGCTTGGCGTCCACTGACTCCTCATTTGGAAGGATGGCAAGCGGGTAATTTCTATTTCTTCAATAAAATGAATGTGTTCTCTCTTTGTGTGTATATTGTGTGATACAGTGTCAAATTATAACCAGAAAATTTTATATTTTATAACTATAAAATTTATAAAAATGCAATCCTATATGAATATGCTTTTCATATGACAAGTATTCTGACGCTACAGCTCATACTCTGTGTCTTCGTAGCTGTCCGTACAATAAATGTAGAGCAATTGTGGTCATTGTTTATTTTACCACAGACCAAATATACAGTAAGATGTGCTTCAAAAGAGAGTCCCCAAAGGACTGTGTTCTACCCATATCTTGTTGTTCAAATGTTTGAACCTTCAACTCACATATAGATACAGTACTTCAAAGAGACAATTTGCAAATGTCTGTTAAGGCCATATGGAAGGGCTGGCAGAAGGGCAGCTAGTGAACCAGTTATACGTGCCAGGTCCAATTTGTCACACTTTACAGTACTGAGAAATATTTTCTTCTCATTTTGGGAAACAAAACTCTCATTAGTAAAGATTCAACAATGTATTTCTCAGAACACATCTTCTGTGAATGAAAAGATGCAATGTACCTGTCTTTAGAAGGCTGGTATCTCAGGTGTGTTGTGTATGTATAAAGAAAGGTATGTGGTAATATTTGGTTTTAAACATACCAAACAGCAGGGCTCTCATTACTGTGCTTAAAACAGTAGCTTTATCCTAACAAATCCTGTGAGCTGGGAGACTGACAGTTCACAAAATCAAAGAATTCCAATACTAAGATATAAAATTGTTAACTGTTGACCACACAAAGTGCAAATGAAAACAGACAAACAGAGAAAAACAGTGAAGATAATGAAAAAAATCAGCTTTCATTCTTCGATATGACAGTGATACTCTTTTTAGAATTACTTTGGTTACATTGGTTTCAAAATTCCTGATCTGTGTTCAGGCTTGTGGAGTTTTTTTATTACTTTTACTTTAGACTTCTTTTTTTTTTTTTTTTTTCAACAATTTGACTCCTTTATAGAAATTACTTAGCTCAGATAAAGCAGCAGGGACTGGAGTTTCTGAATGAACTGAAATTGAAGGCACCAACTGAGTACTCCAACTGCAAAAAACATTTGCTGGTACTGTGCATGGTAGTGAAAAATCTGTGTACGATTTATCCGCTCAGGCTGCTCTGCTTTTAAGTACGTGCAGTGAAATTCAGACCCTACTGGAATCAGTGTGAACATTCCCACTGGTTTCGCCAAACACAGAGATGCTATTGTAAGGTCACTAAGTGTTGGAAATGTCCTTGTATTTTGTCAATGTTTAGTCATAAATTTAGGCTAAAAAGCAGAGACATCACTGATTTTTTTTAAAAATAAGATTACAGTGGGACTTCTGAAGGAGAAACATCTTATTTTCAGATCACATTTGATATGTTTTATGGCGGGGACTAGGAAATGATCTTTTAAAATTTCACAGTAACAGCATTTTCTTTTATAAAGACAAATATATACATTTACTCAGAAATAAAGTAGTACGAAATAATACAGGATCAACAATAAATTGTGAAATCACTAATGTTATATATTAAGGCGACAGAATGGATCCATCAACGCAGCAGCAAAGCAAAAGGAAATAACTCGTAGATTTGCAAAGATGAACAGTGGCTTAAAGGTCAAACTACTCATCTGTATGAGTAAATTCAACATGTAATTGAATTTAACACAACTTGCTTTTTAGATGTAGGGTTGTTAATGAGCTTTCTGGCAGAAAGCTGAACCAAGATCTTAGTCATGTCTCTTCTCAGGGTTTTTATATAGAAACAGAATGAAGTAGCTGCAATAGCTTAAAAAAACCCCAACTGTCACTGAATAAAACACACCTAAGCATCTTTCACAGTCCACCTTGGCAGCAGTAGTTTCATTAGTCTTGTCTGTGATTATTTGTTGTGAAATTCTGTCAAACCTTCAACTGGTGTTTGCAATGTTTCCTGGAGAGCTTTTCAGGTTCTAATGGCTGGTTAGTCCCTGGCCTTACCTTAAAAGCTTCTGTCAGGTCAGAACCACGGGTCAGTATTAGCTGAGGCACAGGGTGGGCCTCGGAGGTGGGTCAGCCAAAAATGTGCACAGAGGAGGGAAAGGCAGCCCACGAAGGGCAGATCCCGGGTGTCTGAACCGTTAAGTCGGCGAAGTGTCGTGTGAGGAGTCGTTGCAACACCAGGGTCTAAGCTGAACTTCTCTCTTTGGGTGGTTGGAGCAGGTTTTTTTTCCTGCACTGGGAGGTGCTGCACCCAAAGCAGCCCCCTGGGATTAAGGTGTAATTTTTTTAGAAGTGAAAATATCTTGCATATTCCCTTTGCTTTCCTGCATAGGCTTGTGAGATGATTAACATTTTACTGTAACTAACAAGTCCCTGATACCTTTTTAATTAGTGTTTTTAACTTTCAGTGACAATAAAGCCATTTTCATTTTAAGACGTGACTTTCCAATATATGGTGAAGCCAGAGAGCTGTGAACATCAGTTCTCGTTATGAGCAAAGTGTTATAATCTCATGGAGCTTTATGGCTAGGAGCTCTATGGCATAGCGACTCTACCCAAAGCTGTTGCTAATAGACCAGGTTACAGAGGATTGCAACATAAATTACTCTTTCTACCATCATATGAGATATTGCCCAGACTGGGTGACGGCCCTTAGCACGCTGACCATGTGGGAACTTCAGCTCCATACAGCAAATATTCCACCTGCGGGCTGGCCCAGCCCTTTTCAAGACCTTCAGATGCGTGCAGAGATGTCCAACCTTGCGCAGCCTTTGGCAGCAGCCAGGAGGTTCGGATGCGGGGATGTTCCTAGGGAAGATCCCCGAGCTGCAGCTTTCCCTGCTGCTGAGCACGGGGCTTAGCTCACGCCCCACGCCTGCTCGCGCCCTCCAGAAAGGTGTGCGCGGGCAGGGGCCGGGGCACGGGCACGGGTGGGACAGGGCGTGGGGCGGGGGCAGCGCCGCAGTCAGGGAGGCCGGGCCGGGCGGGACCGTGGGGCGGCTGCGCGGCCGCCGCCGCCATCTTCGGTCGCAGCGATGCGGAACTGGGCTCGTGCCTGGGCGGCGTGGGCCCTGCGGGTGACGGCGGTGGCGGGAGCCCGCGGAGCGGTGGGGGCCGGTGAGACGGGGCGGGTTTGACCTGGTGGCGAGGTTGACCTGGCAGCAGCAGCGGCGGCGGGGTTGACCTGGTGGCGGGTTTGATCTGGTGGCGGCAGCGGTGGGTTGACCTGGTAGCAGCAGCAATGGCGGGGTTGACCTGGCGGCAGCAGCGGTGGCGGGGTTGACCTGGTGGCAGCGGGGGGGTGGGGGGGTGGGGTTTGACCTGGTGTCCCAGTTTGCGTGTTTTTTCAGTCAAGCTCCTGTGAAGAGACTTCCCTGAGGCTGGAGGCTCCCCACGTGCTCAGGGGACGTGTCTCTCTTGCAGGGCCCAGGACCCTCAATGTTATTTTCCAAAAGTTCTGCTCTGCTGCGAGGCGCTGCATTTCTTACGAAGAGCTCAAGGACTTGAAAAAAAGCAATATCATCCACATAGATGTCCGAGAAAGATGGGAGATTGACAGGTTTGGAAAAATCCCAGAGTCCATCAACATACCCTGTAAGATACTAAGAAATGCAGTGCCTAGAATACTTGCTTAGAAATACAGTGCCTTATTTTTATTCTGTCATCGAATCAGTGTGATTGTGACTTAGCAGAAACTTAGCTAAAGATCTAGTAAATTTTAAGACTTGTCTTTTTCCAAAGGCATTTGAAGCCTGATGGGGTGAATCGATCTGTGGGTGCTGGGCCTTCGGGTGAGATGGCTTTTCCTTGTCTCGCAGTGGGTGAGTTGGTGGAAGCGCTGCAGATGAGCCCAGGGGACTTCAGGGAGCAGTACCACGAGCAGATGCCCGCCAAGTCGGACCACGTGGTTTTCTCCTGCTTGGCAGGAGTACGGAGCAAGCAGGCTTTGGATTTTGCCATGTCCTTGGGTTTCAGCAGGTGAGCCTACAGCTTCTGCGCTAAGGATGGGATTAATGAGGTTGCTGTGAAGCAGAACTCTTGCCTTCCCAGCAGCTCTGCTAATGTGCAGGGACCCAAGCTACTGCAAGACCATGCTGCCTCCAAACAGCCTTCTCCTGCCTTTTGAAGCTCCTCAATAAAACGCTACTCGCTCATGCAGCTTCACGCGCACTGGTCCTGACGTTAGGGTGGCAGCAGGATGCTTGGAAAGGTCGAGGTCTGCCCATTTTGGTGCAAGGGCAATCTTAAATTACATTAAATAGTTTATGGAACAGTGCCCTTTGGTAAGTTGCCATCCACCTGCACAGCTCATCCAAGGAAAAAAAACCACGCCTTTGCATTCAGTAAACCATTTGCCAGAGATAAAATAGTGAAGGGTATTATTAAAAGACAATGAGACTGATATAATGAAAATGGAAGCAGCATTTTGCTGGCAGAATTCTTCCGCCCTTGACAGAAGGTGTCTCACTGGCTTGAAGACTGAGGGTGAAATTTCAACAATTGGTTGTTTGCACATGTTTCTACTGAACCACAGTTCTTGAACTGGAATAATTCTGGCAATTACAATCAAAAAGCTGGACATGCACTCTTGTTTTCATAAGCATGTTATTTTAACAAGTGCAAAATCTTCTTCATACCTGTTTTTCCTGTTGCCTAACTGGGTGGGGTTTTGTTTCCTTCGTTTAGGTTTGGTTCCTCACAGGCTTGTGTGAGATCTATACAGTACGTGGGCTCGCAAGGTGTTAAAGATCAGGGTGTTGCTTTTACTTGATGACATAATACCATGTAAATCTCCAACACAGAGTCTGTTCTCTCCTTTAAAAAAAAAAAAAAAAGAGAGCAGTGGTAAAGGCAAACCCCTTCGTTGTTGAGCCTAGTGCTCCTCGCGTGATGTTTAATCTCCAGCCGTTTGCAGGAAATGTGCTGCAGAACGCACCGGAGAAGAGCACGTGTTGGGCATTCCTTCTGCTGTGTCTGGCTCCTCAAAGCTCCATACAAGCGTGCTTAAGTTTCAGAGCATTTCTGTATGCTTTGCCTCCTGTTTTTCCTTTTGCCCTGCCCTTCTCCACAATTCTATCAGGAAGAGCCCTTCATAACACTGGTGAATCCTCTGTGTGTTTTCAGAGCTCAGCACTATGCCGGTGGCTTTGAGGAATGGGCGACACGTGAACCTCCAGAGAAAAAAGGAAGATGAGCACCCTGCCCGCGACGGCTTCAAGATGATTCACTGGCTGAAACCTTTCAGGATGAAAGGGTTTTAACACTCCAACCACGTGGATTCCATTTCCAATATACAGCCCTCTCCTCTTTTCTTTTGTAACTGGACATGCATCTATAAGTGGCTACGCATTTAACTGGCGGTGTAAATTAAATCTGAAGCTTGTGATTTGAACAGAGAATTCTATGTTTGTTCAGCATTTACAGTGGGCTATGTTTTTCACTGTAACCAAGTGAGGACAGCTTTAATAGATATACTGTTTACTAGGATTTTGTGTAACATGATTTATGTCTGCTTAAAAAAATGATGATAAAACTTATAAACTTACATTTTCCTTATTAACTGTGCTGATGGTTTGCTTATAATAGTCTGCAATTATTTGAATAGCATTGAGGTAACTGTCCTAAGCATAAATTTATTTATACATATTTGTTATAAAACTATAACTCTTGTATAGTTACAGTTCAGAAACATTGCCTGTATTCCAAAGAGTAGAAGAGATTCACAAGTTATGTGATTGCAAGACTTAAAATCTGCTCTCAGTTACAAAATACAATAAGAAGCTGACCTAATGTTAGAATACTTGCCTTTTAAAAAATTATACGGTTTCCTATTTTTTAAAAAGTATACCCATATTTATACACAAATCGACTGCTATTTACAAAATTCTGTGGCATGCAGTCAGATTTTTCTGTTCCTGTGGCAGCTCAGTGTCAAGTGGGAACTTGCCTGCTACAGAGCTGCAGTCACTGAAGGAAGTTACTTCACTCCCTTCTTTCTTTTCTGTAAATAAACTTGTGCGTCTTAGACTTTAGAAAACAAACAACCAAGCCCATCCCCACCTATGAATTTGCATAGTCATAGTTTTAAGATTGTTTTTTAATGCTGCTAACAATTCAGAGAAGCTAGCAGAGCTGAACTGCTGTGGCCTCTAGAAAACTTGAACAGGGAAGTTCGTGGTTCTGCAGTGTCTGGAAAAAAGGAATTAAAACTTCTCCTATTTCTGCTCTCATTAGTACTGCTGGCAATGGGTACTTATTCAGGAGCTTTTTTATTCTGACAGTGCAGTTTGAATGCTGAGACAAAACAGAGGACCTGTCGACAGCTTGGCCAGTTTAGAGAACAGACAAGACAAGGTAAGTGATATAACTTCTGTCATGTTTGTTTCCCTGCTCTCATTGATTCTTCAGCAGAGCTGCAGCAAGTGCAGCCAGCTGTGCTGGTGGGGCTGGCCTGGCCATGTATCCTCCAGCTTAGGTGGGTGTCTCTGCTCTCCTCTTTTCTAACAGTCAGAACTGTGTTCGGGCTCTCCTAATAGTGAGCGATGCATTTTTCTTAAAGTATCATTGTGTCTTGAGCAATCTTACTGCAAGGGCTTTTTTCTAGTTCATAAAGAAAAAGGGTTAAATGAAGAATGAGATTGTAGGCCTAGCTTCCAAAATACTGGGGTTTAGCTGATGAATTATTGGGAGTAAAATGGAATTAAAATGCATGGGTGTGGTCTTGTCACAGAATCTTTAGGGTTGGAAGGGACCTCTAGAGATCATCTAGTCCAATCCCCCTGCTCCAGCAGGGACCCCTAGAGCACGGGGCATAGGGTGGCATCCAGGTGGGTTTGGAAGATCTTATCCTTGGCTATTCTGCATCTTTTGCTATGTTGCTGTGTTGTTGTTGTTTTTCCAGGCTGGATCAGGAGGAGTAACAGATGCTGTTATGTGTGTTTGGATTTGGCCAAATCTACAGTGTTCTAATTTTACCTCTTTAACATGACACACAGTGTTGTGAGCGTATAATCAAAGGGGCAACTGAAGTCCTGCCAGGTCTCACAAGGAATAGCAACACCTATTGCTATATGGATCACTAGGATCAAATTGTAGAGCCTGAAACACCGGCCATATTCAGCCAGCTATCTGAGCAATCACGCCTAGCTGTATAGGCCGAATCACCAAACCTCAGCATAGCAAGGAGCCCAGAGACCTAAAGAAATATCTATTTCTTTAGGTAGAAATATCTAAAATCATGTAGCCATAAAACATGAACAACAACGTTATATTGGCTCACAGCAGAGTCTGTCTCCCTCTTTATTTTCTGTTTGGCAACAGGCAGTAAGAGATGTCTCAGTGCACCGTCAAAGCAGTGACTGGGTCCCCAGAGGAGTCGGACAGACAAGTCAGACAGCTGGGAAAGTTTCTTCAGGCTGGAGCAGGTCCTGGTGTGCTGGGATCCTTAGGAGCTTTCCTTCCCAAATCCATCCATCCATCTGCTGCTCACCCAGCACAAGTGCCGAGCTGTCGCATCCTCCTGGAGCGGGGAGCTTGTGCCTTAACTGCCTGGAAATAACTTTTTCCCTCTATGTTCTAAATTTGCCCTCTATCACTTTCATTTAGTGACCCTATATCTTCTGCCAGAAGAAGTTGTGGACAGGAGTCACTCATTCATTCTCGAGGCCACTTAAGATTTATAGAGTTTTGCTTTCCTTTCTGGGTCAGAAGTCCCCTTTTTATGTGAATGACATTGCATACCTCTGATTACATGGAGATCTTTTTGTGATCTGTAACTGCTTTGAGATGAGGTTGTGATAGGAACTCAGTAACTTAATGGAATAAAAAAATAATCTAAACATACATTTTCTGACAATCAATTGAGGACTTGATCTCAACTGTTAAGTACCTGAATTACGGATATAGCTTTTAAAAGCAATTTATACCATACTCCTAGAAGTACTGAACAGATTTGCTGGCTTCATTCTGTAATCTAACAGCTTCCCATTTACATCTTTCTTTTCCTATTTTTTTCCCCCACTCTTCTGACCTCAGTTCACTGCTTCTGCCTCTTTACTCTGCAACTGGAGATGGACAGATGATTTCTGTGCTGGAAGGAATCATCTAGATACTTCTGCTTACTCTCTGGAAGTGCTGGGTGCTTTAGCCGAGGCCTAGGCCATAGAGCTCTCAAGTCAAGTCTGCAAAGTATTCTAAAATATCTAATTAAAAAAAAATTATTAGCTGGCTTGTGCTAGCTGTAAGATGACTGATGTTTAATTAAAGAACAGTTTGTGTTTATGCACAACACAGGTCAGGTGGGTCAGGTTGCATTAATTTATTCCTATTTGCCAACTCCACATTACAAATAATGCATTTTAGACTTCAAGAAACAAAGATAAATAGCCAAATTTCACTTTGTCAATCAAGTGTCTATAAAGATATGGATGAAATTGCAACAGAAATAGCAAAGGCCAAAACACACACACATTTTCTCTCTCATCATAAAGTGGTTTGGGCTCATCATCTAATGTTTTACAAAAATAACATGAACAGCAACAAATGCAGATAACCTGACTGACTGCATACAAACACACACATTTTGGTTACATTTCACCGAATGGTCAGCCGATTAGAGATCTGTCTGCAGGAACTGAGTATGTTTTTCAAGTTGCCAGGTTTTTCTTTTTAACCAAAAGCACCACTGAGCAATTTATCTCATATTTTAAGCTAGCTAACCACGTTGCTTATTAAAAAAAAAAAAAAAAGAAATTGGACAACCATGTCACTGCATTTTATTTTATTGTTCAGCTTTTGTACTTGGGTAAGTCAACTTTCTCATTCAAAATTGTACAGAAATTGTTTAGGAACAAAATTACCTAAAAAGCATCAAGTCTGATCTAGGCCAATTCCTGACTTTACTGGGAGATCTGCCTGAGTAAGGAACACAGGATATGGCCTTCTCTTTGAAGGAATCTCATTTTCTCCAGCATATAGTTAACCAAGGAATCCCATTTCAGTTATTCTAAACAGTTGCTCTTAGGATCGTTATTAAAGTTAGTCAGTACGAAGCTCACTGAACCTCTTAAATAACCTCTCTAATGAACCACACAAATTCACACTAACAGTGAAGGCAGACTAACAGTGTATATCTTTTGTACAAAAAAAAAATTCACAAAAAAAATAGCACTCATATCCAGATTTGTATTTGATCAATCACTTGTAGAATATTCCCATTGTACCACACAGTACAGGTACTTGCACGTAAATCAGTGTGTTGGGTTGGTTTTTATTTCCTAACACCTGAAATGATTAAGGAAACTGCAGAGACACTATACATATTGCACTTTTCTGGTAAGCCGGGCTACTGGGTTTTGTGGCAAAAACATCCAAGTACTTCTACTGAGTAAAACAGGATTTCTCCAGTCCAAAAGGGAAGTCAGTTTCTTTCCTGCAGTTTTAATTAAAACACTTTGTAGACTCTTCTAGGTTTGATTCTGAAGAATTCCTGTTTTACCTGTTACAGTATCCACAGTTGTTTAAACAAAAAAAAATGTAATGAATAGATTTAACAGACAGTGCACTATCTTCCTTCAGTCACAAACAAAATGAAGACAACACAGGTCATCAATACAGTTATATTTAGGCTTCAGGTTACTGTTGCTTTTTTTAAAAAAAGTTCACTTTAATGGCAAGCTACAACTTTCTCAAAGCAAACAAAACCCGTTTGTTTTGAGTGGATAGTGTTAATCTTTTGCAGCTTGGTTTATGTTTGATTCCTTACACTGAGAAATCTTAGTACATTTGCTCCAGCTTCAGGGAAAATGATGCCGTTTTAAAGAAAAAGCTTTCAAAATGCTTGACAGAAACAAGCTATTTATTCTTCAAGTTCTTTGTCAAAGATGTTAACTAAAATCTTCTGTCCATTCCATGAACACAGGAAAGATCCCCAGATGTCTTGATCCAAAGTGGTCCGTAAAGAAATTCTTTGGAATGTCCTAAGATTGGCTGTAACTAGAGTTCTGGCTACCATTTGGACCCTGTTCTCCTTCACTGTTGGGAGGAAAAAAGTCCACGTGTCATTGAACCAGAGTATAACATTGCATGTTATTTTAACAAAAAAAAAAGAAAAGTATGGTGTTCCAAAAGTAATAAGTGCCTTTTGAAGGAAATTTTTTAAACACACACACAAGTAAATTAAGAAATTCCATACAGTTTCATTAAAACAAACGCTAATGTTATTTTGTACCTGTATAAAGAGCTTCAGTGTATTTGAACAATAAATAATTTCAATATATCCCATGCAGATTCATGAGGAATTTACTCCCAAAACCAACATTTAAAAGCCTGTAGTTAACACAGTTAACACAGTAGTTAAAAATGACACTGGGCATGGCTGCTGTGAGCACTGCCACACCACAGCTCTTCACGTTTGCTATGCTATGCTGGGATCACCTGCTAGGGACATTAATGCCCTCTCTGAAATTGCAGATCCTGTTTCTCACTGGCTCCTGAGCAGTCAGGCTCTGTTTACTACAGAAAGGTCTGTAGTAGAAACCCACATATATTACATATCAAAGTAACCATTTACTCCATGCTCTTGTGCAGCATGCACCATCTACTCCTGCTTAAGACAGCAGTCCCATTTCCCTGGATGAAAGGTGTATGAACTGGCAGAGGTACAATACCTGTTTGGAGGTGGTTTTGGTTTAGGCATTTTACTAAGAATAGTAGCCATCTCTTTCCTTTCATCAAAGTTCTTCCACTGCTCGTACAGCTTCAGAATCACCCTGATTATTTCTAAAATCTAAATAGTTAAAGAAATATACACAAGGTCAGATGCAACACTGGTTTTGATTTATCATAGTCAGTTTAAGTGTGCAATTATCACAACGTGCCTTGAACTAAATTAAGAAGTAGAATTTTGATCTTAGAGTCAGTTCACATTTAATCTGGCTTGGCAATCAACCACTTCTATAATTAGTTTTTTGATCTAATCACGAACAGGAGGTTGAACTGAAAACTTGTCTGTCCTGTTCAGAACTGTGTAGACCCACAGAGAGCTAGAGCTGAAGAAACAGAGACCAAAGCAAATACTGCCCTAAGTCAAAGCGACACCTGGCAACATAGCAAAAAAGTCCTTCAGTTACATGAGTAGTAGACTAAGGGGAGAAGCAGAGCTAGAAGATAATGTCCCACTTCAGCTCTCAACAGCAATGATAATGTATATGGATATGCAAGAAATACAGGCCCTATATTGACAAAAGGGCAGCAAACTCAGAATGCTCAGCACACTCAAGGCAGGAGCAACAGATAATCTCCACTGCAAGAAGCCTTAAGAACTAGGAAATGAAACAGTAAGTCTAGTAGAAAGTGTATTTCTCAAATCCGTCAAGCAAAAGCCGCAAATATAATGACTGCAAAGTTGTAGCTCTAGCTCCTCTCCCTGAGGAGAACAGAGATTCAGGCACATAAAGGCCTTCAGCATCATCTCAAAAGCACACAAGATTTGAAGGAATTTTTCAAGACATAGGAAGCAAGGGCAGAAGAACAGAGATTAGCACAACTTTGATTCCCTGCAAGCAAATCTTGCCAGAGTTACCCAAAATCCTTCTTTGATAGAACAACTGCTATTCTACACGAAAGAAATCCAGAGAGTCTCATCACTTTGGACTTCACCAACTATCTGCAAAATTTACAGTCAAAGTAAGTATTAGCCTAGGAATTCTTAGATAGGTAAGATGACAAACTAAGATGACAGCAGGAAGAATAATCACGTTGGAGTAAGGTTACCAATGAAGTTCCTGAAGGATTAATCTTATTTAATATTTTCAGCAGTAAGCTTGGAATGAAAATTGGGAAGAGTGTGCTGAGGAAATCCAGTGTAGCAAAACTATAGAAAGCACAGACAGGACAGAAGATGCTCAGCACCTAAGAATTCGGTCCTTAAGATCATTCAGATAACAGAAAGGAGAGGAGAACTACATGTAAAGTCAGACATGTGGACACTCAGAACAGATCTGTCTCAGGGCTGAACAGAAAGACGAGGTATCCCAACTAACCTCAGAAACAAAAGCGTGGAAAAGATATAATAAAGAACATCAGGAAAATCAATGGGATGTAAAAGACAGACGACAATGATACAGTCTCATCTGAAATATGCTGAACAATTCTGGACATGGTTAAAGAAAAGTAAACAGACTGAAAAATCTCTGCAGAGTCACACAATCTGGTAAAGGAAATAAGTGCTTTAAAAGAGCTTGGTTTGTTTACTTGAGCAAAACAAAGGCTAACATGGACTGCACCCATGAGGGAGGTCAACCTAAAAAGTGAAGGGAACAACTTGATCAGAATTGGTACAGAAACTAAAATTATTAGCACCTGATAATTTTGGCATGGCATTTGCAATTGCAGGGAACTAGTGCAAACGATCCTGGAGCTCCCCCTGCTCTTCCATATTTGTTTAACTGCTTGACTGAAGTCAGTCTCTTTCCTCCTGCAAGGGTTAGGTGTGCTCCGCAACACTACATGCTTTTAGGGAGGAAATGAGCCTGGTGTGCAAACAACATGCTCAAAGGTGAATCAGAAAGTTAGGTGCGCTAGAATCTAAACTGCAAATTTATGCTGGAAGTCTTGAATTAAAAATAATATTAAAAAAACTTACGGACAAAAATGCACAGGATATTTATCTTATATTTCCAGCCAAAAAAGGGAGCAACAACAGAAAGACTTTCCAATGGTTTAATCTTGGCTTTCAGAGCAGAGTGGTAACTGACTGTGCGGGCACCTTTCCCCCTCACCCCAGAGACTCATGGAAGTTCAATAGTGTCTATCATGAAACCACTAAAGGCAGTTCTAATAGGTACCACAGACATGTAATACAGTAACCCTGTAACAACCAGAAGTGTTTCTGCTCAGTGCATAACAAGTTGAGGGAGAAAAAAAAAGCGAGTACCTTTTCCATATCAACAGACAGCTCTGCAAACCATTGCCTTGCATCCTTCTGCTGGACAACACAGGCCACATGAAGGCAAGCTGCAAAGAGACCACAACTTCAGCACTGAACAAAGATGCACTCTTGAGACATTCTGAATATCAGAGAAATTCAACCTGCTGTTGCTTACCTAGAGCTATCATGAAAGGAGGGTACAGCAGACAAAGATCAGTTCTGTATGTGTCATTCACTATTCTCCTGTGCAAAAAGAGCTTATAATTATTACCCTGTTCACCTTTAGTCTTCATGACTTCAAAAACTGCTTATAGTTTACAAACATTTTGTGAATTTCCCAACCAGCCGAGACAGCAGAGGTCTAAGGGTCAAATTAGCCCAGTTGAGATGTCTATTTTAGTCTAAAGTTTTCTAAAGCTTTGAATTATTTTCCTTGTTGTCAGAGCACGAGTTTGAAATACTTTATATAGCATCTTAAATGTCATTCTGCAGAGGGTATCGACATACACCCAAGAAAAAGAAAAAAATCCCTAAGAAGCAAGACAAACAAGAAACCATTCAAGTACTTAAAAGTTCTGCTAACCCAGCCAAACAAACCAAAAGTAGATACTGTTGCTAGCTGCTATAACAAGATAGCACAGTAAAGCAACATTTAGAGATTAATATGTTTTGTTTTTTCCCTACTACACGCAGTCACTATTCAGAAGCAATTAGAGATGATCTAGAATTAAAAATTGTCCTATTTCAAAGTAAAATCACTGAAGATTTAAAGATAAATATTACAAATCACAGACAAATGCCTGCACAAGTTCATTAGGGCATTAGGGCATCCTTTGTATTCTAATATGGATAAGTTTGCTTTTAGTTAAACACTTCTGAAGCCTAAAAGTTAAACACTTGCTTTCCTGCTGAGAAGAGGCACTATTATTAATCTTGTCTTCATTACCATGCAAGAGGTAGCAGCATGTCTTCTTGGCCCATATCTTGCACATACTGGAGTAAAGGTCTATAAGGATGATATACTATCAAACAGCAGTCCTAGGAAAGATGTCAACAGGATAAAAGTCAGCTTACAATGCAGAATGTGTTGTCAGTTCACATTTAAAACAATTAAAAATCAGTGACTGATTTTTTAAGTAGCATTATGACACCTAGCTCTGCTCTAATGAGGGCAGTGCTCTCTCCAGAATACCACTTCAGAGCATGGTTGCCAGTCTGTCCCTGTCCTTTCCCTTAGAGACACAGAGCCACATCTGCAGCACACTGAACCCTCATTTGCTTACAAAACCATAATTCCCACTTGGAAATACAAATTACTGCCAGAAAACAGTCTGTCACTAAATACCATACATGGAAAGCATGCCAAAATAATTGACACTGGTTTGGAAAGGAGACGGAAAAAAAGGAAAAATAAATGTCTCCACTGCTCTGAAATCCTGGCCCAGGTTGCTGTGTACAATGAGGAATGACCCTCTCACTAAAACAGCCAACTGTAGAGATGCAATAAGGAGAAAGCTGCATTAATTTACCTAAGCTAGGTAAGTAAAACACACTTTTTAACTTACTTTTCCAGGACACTATAATCTCTGAAAGGTAAGTTGTTCCTAATTAAGTTACTTGAAATTAAACTCTGAAATACACATCTCAAAAGCTGCTGCCACCTCTAGCAGGAGTATCAAAGGCTAAATATAAATATAGCACTTACAAAGGGGTTGCAAACACTTCGGGTATACACCAGAATTAGGATCCAAACACCACTTTTCACCACCACATATCCCTCCTCAGTTTTTGCCTCTGTCACTAGACTCTTCCCTGTTTTCCTCTCCCATTTTGTGCACTTCAGCAGGACCACCTGGTACACTCAGTTTGGTGCCTAATACATGCAAGCCCAATCAATATGCAGAAACTATGTATGGTTTTATCTAAACTGCTTGAGAATCCCGGGCAAGCTACATATCTTCATATTTTCAGCTTCTCCAGAAAACACAGCAAGACACTGTGATCCTTACAAAACTAGATGTGGCTTCTTTCTTCAAAAAAATCTGGGAAAGTAAAGCATTGTGCTGTGCCTCTTTCATATAACAGCCCAGTAGTTACAGCACTGCCTCGGTAAGCAGGAGGCTCTAAATTTACTTTCTTTCTCAAAGGAGGCAAAACCACATCCACTTCTTAGGAGGCTGCTCTAGTCATCAGGTTATACACTGGTCTGCAGAAGCTATCCATGCCCACTAGAGCAGCTAGAAGAGGAGTCATTAGGATGACAACTCCGTGCTCCTGCCTGGCAGTCACCTGGTCATTCTGCTGGGGAAACAGGCACACCAACATCTTAGTCCCTCTTTCAGGATCTATATGCAAGCACGTTTTATTTAAAAAGCAGAAGTCCTACAAAGAGCACTTACGGTTTACTCTTCCCAGCAGAGCTCTAACAATAGGAATACAGAGCTGTACACACAATCCTGCTGCCCCTCCACCCCCATCCTGCAATCTGCATTTTTCTTTTGTTTTTATTACAAGACAGAGTTGAGAATTCCCCCATTCAGTCTAGACAACATCACAGCAACTAGAGCATTCTACTGAACACATAAATGTTAAGACTTGTATGGACATCATTCTAAAATCAGAAATTCAAAATATTCTTCACACATGAAAAGTAAAGAAACAGTTAAAAAATACAAAATTAAACACCTACCATTAATTCTAAGAGATAGAATTCACATTCTAGTATCTGCAAAGAAATAAAGATACAGTGAAAGAGTAGTATGTTTCAGACTGCAAAAAGAATTAACTGACATATGACTTAACATCACAAATACACAGGATTTCTTCTTCAGCATCTACATTTTCCACACTTCTAGATGAATTTCATATACAGCTACGAAACACATAAAAACCCAAAACTATTACTAGACCTTGCCTTACTATGCTATAACTTATCTCTAGTCATAATAACAATGTGTTTAAGTGTTTTGAATCAAAGTTCCTATGAAAGTATTTCAGTGCTTGGCAACAAGAAAATTGTTCCCCGCTTACAAAGAGCAAAAGAGAAATCCTTCCATAGCAATAGAGCCTCTTCAGCACACTGCCAAATGGCCTTTTAATATTCTCTCAGCTTTAATTTCATATAAAGCATTACACAGCAAATAGAAAGCACTCCTCAGTCAAGATAGCAAGTGATGTATTAGTAATATCAAGGAAAGGAATGGACTGACTGCTTTACTATGCTACAGAAAGTGGAACTCTGAAATATGCTTTTGCCTGCTTTTATCTGTAAAATAGCAATTTAGTTTCACTGTAAGGACTTGAACACTCTGTAATCTGATATATCATCTGACTTTCTAGATTAGCTGAAAAACAAAATCACAAAGAAAGTATCACGGTCAGGCTAAAAAATAATGAGATGTACTTAACTTTCAAACTACTATAACTTAAGTCAAAACTAGTTTTAAGAAAAAAAAATGTACAAACATTCTTAATGCTGTGATTGTGAATGCCTTGAAAACTCTGGGAACTCTCTAAACTTGAAATAAAGATTGTAGAAAGATAATTTCTGTAGAAAGCATGAGATACTACAGTCAAAACCCAAACTGTTCTCCTTAAGCCAACTGTTCCAGCTTGCAAGGCTGGAAATATCCCAGGCACAATGGTTATTTATCTTCCCTGAAACAATGTACTTGTAAGTAAAAACATTTTTAAAGGCTGTATCTCTTTTTATCACTATAATGTACAAAATTGCTATTTCAGTCACTCATTGTTGAATTTCTCTTTATAGCATTCCTTTTAACAATTTAAGGAAAGGAAGTTTTACAAATTTTATAACTTTCTGAAGATAAATTTTCAAATAAGTTATCTCAAATTAATTATGCAAACTTGCTCCAACAGTAAGGAAATATTTCTTTCACAGAACTTAACAAAAAATGGTTAGCAATTGTCAGAGCAATATGCTTTTTGCCATATTTGGCTCCAAAACAGACATATATGTTCCAATTCCTGTACGCAAATAAGTTTGCCTATAGGCATATTATATATATATTCCTACAGGCAAATAAGTTAAAAAGAGTCAGAATGTCAGACATACTATTTCTTGCTAATAAGCATGTGTCTTTTAATTCATTTGATAAGGATATAATTTGAACAGTATACTTACATGATTCATCCTGTAAGGAAACTCCTTTGGAAAGGCATAAGAAAATCTAGTTTTCACTACAATTAAAAAAAAATCAGTATGTTAAAAATATTTTACTAATGAAATTACTTCTCTTTTCTGTTATTTGCCTGTATAGAACCATTTACATCCATTCAGCAGAGCACAGTTGCTTGCAGCACATGAAATATTTGTGTTAGAAGGAGAAAAGTTAAGTCAGGTGCATAAGTTTTGAGATCCTGAAAGATGAGAAAAGACACTTGAAATCCAAACTGTCACCAGCTTTCAGCCAAACACTTGTCTGCTGCTTTGCGCACCATTAAATATTCCAGTTAATTACCAGCCGCATGGACAATGAACTTCCCACAAGTAGCATTTGGAGATCTAATCCACATACTGCACTCCAAGTCTACTGAATCACTTCAGAATCTCAGTTCCAAGTGGATTTTCCACATGGGATTTTTTTTAGACAGAATTTTAGGGCTTGATCCCTTAAAACATGCAAGATTTCAAACTGTGTAACGAAGCCATAATGGGATGTCAGCCAGCGAGATCTTGTATGTTCAGGATGTTCATTCATCCAACACTCACACAGAATATGCAAAGAATAGACTCAAATTCAAAGCAAGAAGTCAATTCACCACACTCGGATCTTTTGAGGGTGTTTATCTCCTTGAACTTTCCCATATAAAAGGATCTACTTTGGCATAAGATTTAATTTAATAAGCTGTTACCTCCAAGAGAACATGCAAATATACAGATCCTGAGGTTCCCAGCTTTCCATGATCCCTGATTTAGCTACTTAATTCTTCTCATGCCTTTTACAAGCAAAATAGGCAATTGAGGTTAAAGATGATACTAAATGACAAAAATAGAGTCATCCGATATCAGAATGATGAACAAAGAAATTATAGAGAAGATATCCTTGAGAATGTGGGTCTGAGCCATCTCAGAATTTTAAAAATACTTAAAAATCTCCTTAAATCTCTATCCTCGAAGGAAAGCAAGTAGCACTCAACAGCGAGGGAGTGGACAGTACTCCATGTACTAACGTCAGACAGTAGATTAGGAATTGATTCCATATCCAAACTATCAGTACACGATTCACTTTGGTGAGGAAGACAGCGCCAGGTCTCTGGACTAAAGATTTCAACATTTAGACCTTAAAGGAATTTTTCATCTATGTCAGAAATTTTGCCCTAGGACAAAAACAGACAAGTCTTTTGAACTGACTAGTACCATGCTAATCTTACCCTTTGACAATTTCCTTTTATTTGTCTCATCTCTCTCTTTTTTTTTTTCTTTTACTTTTTCACGAAGGCCTCTAAAAAACAGGTATATGCCAAAGTAGTAACTTTGGGAATGGAAGACCATGTAGAATAAAGGCTCTATAAGCACTAGGGGAAAGTGCTTCCTCGCTTCCACAAAATGCAGAGCACTCATCAGAGCAGATGAAGATTCCTGGTCTGAAGGATGTCCTGTGGGCCAAGGCCTCTGCAGGAGTCTGAGACATGAGACTTTCAGTTAAGCAGAGCTCAACTGTAAGAGTCTAAGTTAAATCAACTGCTCCTGATTTACCAAAAATCCATCTACCTCTCTCACAGATGCATCAAAGCTGCCACGCAGATCTGTGTTTTGAAATGCTCCTGTTGTAAAAATAGCAACTCTGCTGCTAAATGCAGCACTGGTCTTGGTCAGGCTGGCACTGAAGATGCGCTTCAGTTCCTGGTGGCGGAATTGTCGTAAGGCCAGCGCTGTGGAGTGATCCACTTCCTGCATATGGAGGCTACAGATGCAGCCAGGCACCTGTCCCCTCGACCTCTACAAGGGGTTCTGGAAGCACTGACCTACATTTTGAAGAGCGCAGTGAGGAACTGCCTACTGAGAGCAGTTGGACCTTCTAGATCAAATTATAGCATTCAGTTAAGGAAGCTGCCACTCTACAGGCCTTGAGAGATGCACTGCAAGTTACAGGAACCAGGAAATATAAGGCAGAGGGGAAGATAAAGAATGAAGTAACTATGATGCGATTTAATTGCATTTTACGTTTATTTGTGAAGAACATGGAAGTTAAAAATATATATTTAGAAATAAATATTGTGCGCAAAGACTAATTTTCAGATGGAAGAAAAAAATGGGTTAAAAAAAGGAGATATGGAGCCTACCAAAAACTCTGAAGACGGCTATTTCCATGAAAATAGACGTGCTATAAAACAGATGAATAGAATTCTAAGTGTCCAGTTCTGTCTTTGAGCAGTTCTGAGATCACTTTACTACTTAAAACTGTTTCTAAACAACAATAGTTTAATTTTAGTACTTAGGTTTTAATTACGCTTAGCATAAGCTCCTACCACACTCACATAAAAATAACAAAGAACCCTTCTGTTCTAAATACAGAAACTAAAGTTATTTATGCTAACTGGCTTAAATTACTTCCTAACAGTTAACATGCAAAAAGAGAGAAAAAACAATACAAAACAAAAAACCAAAACCACAAAAACATTCACAATCTGATAAAAGTCTACTTTTCAATCTCCCTATAGCAAGATACCCAAATCTTGCACAACAAAATTTGCTAATACTTACATACAGAAGTAGCAGCAGAAATCAACCTTGTATTTGAAACAACACCAAATTCCTGAAGAAAAAGAACGGTAAATGAGGTGAACCACCTGCAATGTCATTTATTCACACAGTTACAGTATTAAGATTACAAAAAAAAAAATTAATAATTAAACTGGGCTTCTTAAGCATTTTTCCCCACCCTTCTTTTTCTTTCAAGTAAAGAGTAAATTAAGTGATTATACTTAAATAGAGAGATTTTTTTCATCTATTAGTTGTTTGAATTATAAAAAGCAGAAAAAATTTAAAAGAGCCAAAGACAATACCTGAAGTTCAGTTGGCTCACAGCCTATATACAGAACAGACAAGAGGACTTCAAGAAAGTAAGTTTTAACCCACTTGGACAGAAAACTGTCTTTAGAAACTTGTCGTTAACTGCTTTATTTTTTTCCCTCTATGTTTCCATAAAGCTTTAGCCTCTTTGCTGAGACAGTGAGAAAGCCAAAAGCTGAGTAGATAAAATACGAAAAAAAAATCAGAGATGTTCGCAGCAGAAATGTTACTGCTACAAATGTTACAAACTACAGCTACAGAAGCCTTAGTGTAAGAAAGGCTGCACTGGCTCCTGGTATTTGTGCTATTACACATGGTAAATCTGTAAACCCAGCTCTGCCCTTTCCAACAAGCTGCACTAGCAGATTGTTAGGAAATATTCTCTCCCGTGTTCTGTCTCCTGTGTTCTGTCTCCTTCTCCCTTCCTTGCTTCCAAACCCTGGAAGGTGCTACAGTATTTCCACAGACCACACAACCATCTGCAAATGCTGGCTCAGTTAGACTGCTTCTATCCCCCAGTAGGTATTTGGGATCCTCTTGTAACACTCACTAGAGCTGACACACCACAAATGTGCTAACCTGATATCTTCTCAACATACAGACACTTCTCAAACAGTTAGAAAACTTCTGCTGCTGCAGAGGACTAAGAGCAGTGCCCAGCCTCCACATTCAAAGTGGACTCTAAAGGTAAAATTTTGGTCTGGGCCCTGCTCACTGCTACCCCTCATGGGTCAGTTCCTTATTATCAGTTCCCAAAGACAGCACAGGAGCCACAAAGTGCTTCTTACTGCAGGAAATGAAAGTGTGGTAAACCCCGAGATGCCTCGCTATGCAGAAGGGGAATAGAAAATTAGGAATAAAACTTGGGATTTAAATTTGAGCAAACATACATAAGGAAAAACACACCAGAAAGAAGATACTTTAACAAAAAACACATAAATTAAAATATGCTATGTAAATACGTGAATACTGTATTACAGTGAAATAGCCATTTTAAATACTTCTTTTCCAATTTTCAGAGGCCCTTTGAGATTAGTAATTTGGAGAAAACAAACATGTCTGAAGGCCTTTGCTGCCTTTTTTTAAATTACTACAGAAATCCACAGTAAGAGGTTTCAATCCCCAAAGCATGAAGAACAACAAAAATTTAAGAGGCCTAAATGTTTTCTCTCATACATCACAAAAATTTACATTAGAAAATTGTAATACTTCATACCTCTACTTTGGATGCCAAAAACACACACGTAGGAGCCATTAATACTGGATCTATACTTTTTAGGGAATATCTGAAATGTTATAACAAAATTATAATGTGTTGTTTCATACACGCAGAACGATTATTCTATCAAGAGCACCACACTTCCTTTTGAAAAAGCAAAGCTTAAGTTAACTTTATCAGCATAGAAGCTTTACACCATCCAAAAAACCCAAAAATGTCTCTTTTGTTTTGCTTTTTAATACAAAATTGTATTTTAAAAGGGCTATCAAAGTGTGCCTAACAAATGTTTTATTCTCGTACCATCATAGTAAACAGTCCTACCTGGCATAGAATCTCTTGAAGTAGACTGTTGCAGTGGCAATAACTTGTTGTCTTAATTTAAGATGTTCACCTAAAGCCTGGATAACTTGAGAAAAATGAACAAAAGCTTGAGTTGAGTTTTTGAAGACAGTTTGATAACAAATAGCACAGGATCTCAAAACGTGAGCGCTGCTCAGGATCCTATGGAGCAGCTACACAGCCAGCACTCCAGTTCCTCCCCTTGGGTGAGGGAGCCCCTTGCTGTAAAGCTACAGAGCTGAGGGCAAGGAGGAGGAACTGGGGCACCCTGGAGCTCAGGGTCTAAAGAGGGGAAGGGAAGGGGGCTTCACTGCATACAGAGTGAACATGTCCGTCAAGGAGATGACAACACTGGGCCCAGAAGGATTGAGTTTGGGGAATTCCTTCTACAGCAGAACAAATGCAAATAGATAAAACATAAGTGTGTGGCTTCTCAGTGCCATGCAAAGTGGATGTTTCCTCCAAACAACTGAAACTGCCAACACAAACACAGCCACTGAATCTGGCAGAGGCAGCAGGTGTTGAAGAACTGACATATTTAGTCCAGGGAGAGGGGGTGGGTGACCAGAGGCTGCAGTCAGCTGCTCCATCAAAGGGCTCCTCTGCCACTTGGCCAGGAACCCACCCAGGTGTCATCTGCGCAGGTAGCTCCTGTTTGGTCTCCCAGGCAAAGGAAAGGTGCCAAGCAAATCAGATGCACCAAGCTGGGACCAAGAGCACAGTAGGATATAGAGAATGATGGAGTGAAACATAAGGTTGTTACTTGCTTGTGGTGGTGGTGTTTTTTTCCCCATACTGCCTCATTCCACTGCTATTCTGAACTCCACTTGATTCCTTCTTTTTCCTCCCTCTCCCTCTGCACAAATGTCTAAAAAGCTGATTCAATGTATACATTTTTAAAACATACGGCAAGATCAGGACAATGACCATTGACAGGAAAAGCAAACAGTTCTGTTATCAGTAATTGCTAAGTGTCTATGCAAAGACTATCAGGGATGCAGTTTTCTCTCCATGCTACTCTCCATCATCTCCTGGGAACAAAGTACCTGCTGCTGCTGCTTTTAATGACATCTCAACTGAAAAAAGAGCAAATATCAAGAGACTACGTGGTTGGAAAAGGGATGAAATGTGAGGGAAAAAAGGAAAAAAAACACCCTGAAGATTGACTTTTTTTTTCCCCTTAATCTTCGGGGTAAAAAAAATGATTTGCCCCTATGTTTACTCAAAGCGACTTTAAATCCCTTTCCTGGCCACACCATTCCTTTCCTAGGAAGGAAGGAAGGGCACCGAATGGAGACCAGGGTGCCAGTGACACTAGGGCTACCAGCAATGCTGCCAGAAAGGACGTTAGGTCAGTGCCATCTCCGCACAAATATTAAAATATTTCCCTGTGTCTCGGGAAGCTTAAAAGCATCTTTCCCTTTGATTTGACCACAGGGCTTCAAAGCTGTCTTACTGTTAAGGCATCACAAAAATCCAAGCATTAAGCCAAACAAAATTGTCCAAATAGGTTTCTCACTCCCATGGGGTTTTCAGGAACGATTAAGCCATCTGCTGTCAGACAGAAATCGAGTGAGGTTTAAGGGAAAAAAATGGACACAGGGCCTGGAGAGACTTAATGAAACGGAAGCTTGTACATGCTGAGAAAAAAAAATCCAATACTTGCAATTAATTTTTGAAGAATTTTTAAACAAACTGTTGGATTCTTTATGCCTTTATAAAAATAGATAGATTCACAGTTTTTTAAATGTTGCTTTAAATTCAAATTGTTTTTAGAAGTCTGTAACACAAGTATTATGGCTTATACACTAAACCAAAAAGGGAAATCAATTAATCTGCTTTTCAGAAAAAATCTCTATTAAAAATCGTGATCCAAAGAGAAGAGTCAAGATGAATTTCCCTCTTGAGCTACTTCAGATGATAGTTTGCCTTCTTTACAGTTTTAACAGCATAAGCAGTTGCATACAGCCAAACAACCAGCTGGTGATCTAAAGCAACCACTTTCAAATGAAGATGAAGTAGGAAGCTGCTTTTCTCCAGATAATTTTACTACTGAAAAGTGACATAAAACATCACTTTAGAAGTACCAGCATCCCCATTTTTCTTTTGGCAATACGAAGCTAAGATAATTTGTTATATCATCCAGAAATTTCAGGAGTCAACTGAAAGAAATCAATCACCATTTGCTTCATTTTCTGGTGCTGTATAAGCAATACCACAGGCCTATCAGCAAGGATCAGATTTGCCGCATACTTCATTACGACAGAAGAGTTAAGCTAAGCGAGAGGCTGGGATAAGTATTTTTCTTTTATAATCCCAGCACCAACATAAGATCTTTCAACGGCCCTGGGAAAAACCACTTAGCTTTTCTGCCTCAGATATGTTTGACCAGTCAGACATATCCCTCCCCTGCCCCAGAAAAGGGGAAAAAAAGAAAAAAATCTGTACTTTAAAAGATGGCCATGAAAAATATTTAAATAACTGTCTGCAAACAAATTTCTACTTGGTAATTTCTTTTCCCTAGGGATTTTTTTTTTTTTAAATGGTGAATACTGTAAGTGCTTAGGGAGTCTGATTTCCTCCAATGGGGCCATCCCTGCAGTCAAACAGCTTAGTCTCAGCTAACTGCACAGCCAGAGAAGCCCCCAACTCTTCAGGGGAAGAGGCTGCCGGTGGCTCTGCTGGTCCCATCGAAAGCACTGGGCAACCTGGGAGCCACTGAGTTAATTAATTAACTTGGAATTACCTGGTCATGAAGACACAGGCTGAGGGGGAGGTTTCAAAGAGTGTAACTGAACACAACTGTTTGCACAAGCTTGCACAACAGGCCTGCTCTTCGTAAGCACTTCACAGAGTTGCTAAAGGCAGGAGGAGCAGTAGCTACCTGAGCTAAGAGCTCACCAAAAACGCCTGAAAAAGACATCACCAAAACCTGCTACTGCTTAGCACCGAGGCTCCAGTCTGCTAGTTTAGTAGTTTCTGGTGGTTTCCCCTCCTTTAATTTTTTTCATAATATTTCCTTGTAAATAACAACAACAACAACATCAATAACCCTACTATTTGTTCTCTCAAAGATTTGGGAAAAAAAGTGATCCATCTATAAATTATCCTAAAAAATGTGTTAAAGCAACTGATCTAAATGACAATGTTATTGACACTCCTTGTTAAAATACATTAGAAAAACAGATGAAATATACACTACTGAAAACACTGCATTCTCTAAGAAATTAAAACTCATTTCTAGACGTGGCAAATACAACACAGACTACATGGACAACCTGAGAATAAAAGAGTTTTACCATTAGTAAAAAATATCTGTAGCTTCCAATATTCTTCTTCAGTAAGAAATTTCAAGTCTTTTTGGCGCTCCTTCAACAGGTCTTGCTTATCCAAAATCCATTGCAAGCTGGAAAGAGGGAGAGCAGTTTCAGTTACTCCTTACAATCATCCCGCCAAGCGCCTGCTCTAGGAGGAGGCCACCGACTACAGCCCGGAGCCAACGGGCCAGCGGCCTCCGAGGAAACCGCGCACATCCTTCCCAACCAAACATGCCCCGGGACTCTCCCTCCCAACTCGGCGCTCTGGAGAGTCCCTAACGCCGCTGCCACCCGCCCAGGGAGCGGGGCGGCCCCGTCCTCGCGGCCCTCGGCCCGGTCCCCGCCGCGCGGCGGCTCCGCGGCGTCGCGCGGGGCAGCGCAG